>VXBZ01012615.1:27176-44008 GCA_013399135.1 Heliornis fulica | reverse complement strand
AAAAAAAGGCTTGTTCCCAAAGCCCTTCTTAGCAGTAGAAGTTTAAATGGGAAATTACAATCTCTTTCTCGGCCTAACTCCTCAGTTAAAATTATCTGAAACTTACCGGTGACATAAAAACATATGGCTTGAATTTTATAAAATGTTATGAAAACTATCATAACATTGTAATAAAGAAACCTTTTGACAAATTAGACTAAGAAACCTCTTTCAACAGGAAGACACTGCTCTAAAATTGCTTCTTGACAAAGATGTTAGTGCAGAAAGGGATAAGGAAGAAAGAATCTGTAAGAATCTGTTAGGATTAAAATGGCAACAAGTTCACTGGTGCAACCTGTAGTGCCTGACCTGGACTCAGCATTATTCCCTGGAGTATTTGCCTAAGAAGTGATCGTTTCTTTCAGAAACAACAATAAAAATAATGCAAGTTATTACCATAGAATAGTTGTTTAAGTTGGAAAATACTTTTTAAGGTCAAGTCCAGCCATTAGCCTAGCACTGCCAAATCAGCCAAAGTAATTAATTAAAATAATATAATATTAAATAATATTATTTGGATATTATAAGACTGTGCATGTAAATTCCTTTCAGTTGCCTACGTTCATTCTTCTAAACCAGGTAAACTCTGTGGGCATAAATCTGGCCACAAAGAAGAGAGATACCTCATTAAAGGTACTCTGCCTAGCCAGATGACTAGTGAATGCAAACCCTCGGAGATAATGAGGTCAATGAAATTAAGCAGACATTGATGAAACTTGGAGTGGAAGGATTGACCTGGAAACAGATATTTATTGAAGAGTGGAATTAGGATCTCTAACACAATAATATTAAATTTCTTTGGTGAGGAGGGGGAGGATAGACCATGCAGTCCAATCAAGAGAGAACAATCAAGAGATAACTGTGAAAGAAGGCAGACTATAAGAGTAAAGGCTTTTCCTGGAGATGTAGAAAAAAAAAAACCACAAAAAAACAACAACAAAAAAAACAAAACACAAACCACTGGAATCAAGTTGCTAAAGCAATATTTTATCATATTCTAAAATAGGAACAGTTGGGATTTACTACTAAGAGATCCCACCATTTGTATGTCCTTTCCTAGCATAAAACCAAAGGACATTATATGACATCTACCCTTGAGCAACAATAGCAAAACAGATTGAGAAGATCTGAGTACTCTGTAATATATACAAAAGAAAAATTTTTCAAGATACAGCTGTAAAGAAAGGTATCATGAATTAGTTTTCCATCTGCTGTAGGACAGACTATGCAGGATATTGCAAAAAACATATCCGTAACAAGGATAGTGGGATCAGCAGTCCCCTACCAGTTTTATTCTAAAGAAGAGAGAACCAACAACTTCCTTCTGGTTCAATGCCCCTGCATAGTTCATCCTGCATGGATGTTACATGGAAGACTACTTTGTCCCTATCAGACTTGTTCTTTGTCTTCTGATACTTTATATCTCTGAAACAAAAGCCCAGAACATCATCATGAAGACTAGGATACAGATATATTTGAGGGAAAATACAAAAATATGCTTTTCTATAGGTGAAATGAGACTTGAACTGTCCACAGCCTAGAAAGCAGGAGTTGGGTTTCATGGGAGCATCTGTGTCCATAAGGAAATGAGGAGCACACAGAAGGCTGGGTACACAACAAGTAACTGTTGAGCACTGAAAGCTCTGTGCGCAAGGCCAGATAACAAGATTGATTCTGCCTTTTCTATGTATGAATGTTTAAAGTACTTTGATTTTGATTAGCCAGTTTGGAGTGCAATTTGCACAGCTATGCTTGTGAAGGTATTAGTTACATTACAAAAATGTGTATCCTGAGGAGTGTGGAGAAAGAAAGGAAAAAAGAGTTGAAAGAGACCATGTACCTTGAAAGATAAGGAAAGATGGGAACCTTCTACTTTAGCATTTCACAGGAATATTGCAGAGGTAAAGAACTGCAAAACCCAAAATCATGAAGATTGCCCATGACTGACAGCAATGGCAACATTGTCTTCCAGCTGTTTACATATGTTCATAATCACTGAGAAAACAATACAGTTTGCCTGGCACATTCAGATATAGAAATGTAGATCTGTTCCATCCGGCATTCTGCAACATCAATGCTATATATGAACGATGATTTTAATATTAAAAGAAAATATATTTATTGCTTTTATTTGATCTGAAACTCTTCCCTTGAGTCTGGTTTACAACTGATATATAACAATATTTAGGAAATGAGATATAACAATATTTCAAAATATAACGGAAGCATTAATATCTACCTCTATTAGAAATAATCCCTTATTATATGATTCCATGGCTATGACTTCTGGATTCTACAAGAATCCAATAGAGTTAAACAAGGACAAATAAGCACCTAGCATTCCAGTTAATGTTCTATGACAGTGGCAAAATGACTACTAGTCATTTTGCCACTGTCACAGCTGATAGATAAACTAATTCCATAAAGATAGCAGACCATGTTTTTTATTTTACCTTTTTAGGAAGACCAAATGCTTACACGCTATTGCAATCAAATGAATAACACAAGAAAAAAAAAAAAACAAACACAATACTAAGCTTAAAAAATAGTATTTCAATGAAATAAGATCTTATCTTCAGGGTAAAGCTGTTTTCAAATAAGCTGTACCAATGATGTAACACACCAAAATTTTGGTGACCCCCTTTGTATCACATTAAAATATAAAACATTTACTTGATTTCTGATGTTAACAAATATTAGCTGACAAAAATTTGTAAATAATATTGACAACAGTGTCCAGAATGCCATTATGTATAATTCTTTCCTATGTACTTTTCTTCTTTTAGTACTACTAGTAGAACTGCCTCTTGTTGTCTGTCTTGTCTTTCATACCACCACTTTTTGTCTGATACTGGCTAAACTAGGCTCTTAGAAAGCAGCATGTTCTTCTGGGAAGAGCTGTGCTTAGAAATGCATATATTTCAGGCTTGGAGTGAGGCGGTGTTCTGAACTGAAGGCATAATTTTCAGCATTGCTGTAAGCAACAGGAGAGTTTTCACAAGCTCTTTAGGCATAGGTTCTCTCATGCACATCAATGTGCTCATGTCATTTATCAGAGAAAGATAAAAGGACAGTGTGAGAACTCTTACAGAGACATCAGCTTGTGGAAATATTGCTTTGTTGAATAGCTTAATTTATTGTATTGGTCATAGCTGAGACTATTATTTAAGGCCCGTCTATATTGTTTGCAAGAAACTTTCCCACATCTGGACTAGAAAGAGGCTTAACAGTAGGTTCTTTAAGCCAGAGTTCTACTCCAATTCATGCGAGAATATTTATAGAGTAGACACAAACATGTTTACTCATGGGAATTGAGAGCACCACCAAGAGGATCTCAGGTTAGAATATATCCCACTTCTTCCTTGCAGTCAAGGAGTGATATGTGCAGATGACTGTGGAAATACACTTAAGTACTCTTCAGTTGTCTAAGGACTGAAGGTGAGGTGGCAAAGCATAAAGAAAAGCCTTTCTAAGTGAGTAATTTAAAAATAATCTTCTACGATTCCCCATTTTGTTGTCAGCTTGTTGGAATGACCAGGTCCACGTGAGGCAGAGCTGACCAGATTACTGTGTTTCATCATTCAGAGCAGTCTCAGTTTCCAAAAAGGAACAAAACAGATGCAAGCGATCATGACAGGAAATGAGAAGCTGTAGTTAGTGTAATGCTGCCTGACAGCAGGTGGTCATAAGCTGCCTTCACATATAATTTTTTAGTCTAACTCTGTTCCAAAGACACATTTTCCCAAGAAGAAAAGAAATGGAAGAATATACTGAAAAATATACAGATTTGACAGAGTAGTGACCTGCCCAAATGGCATTGAGTGCTCTTGATAGAGATTTACTCACCAAAAAAGATAGACAAAAATAATAATAATAAAAAAAAAATCTTCTGGAACAGTTGATACCCCAAAATTTGAGTATCATGTTAGATTCCCAAGATCAACCTCTAGACAAATGTGTGAACAGGTAAGGTAAAGATAACAATTTACAAGTTCACCTGCAATTGGCTAGAATCAGCTGTTGCCAAACAGTTAATCATACATGCCTTCCCATCTATGCATGTCAATTATAATGTCACATTAAATGCCTTGTTGGTATATTCTGTGAAAAATGTTACTCTTTTAGCCTGCCTGACAGAACAGATGCTGAAAATCCCAAGGCCAGAGATAAAGATAGGACTCTGACATCAAGACTACTTAAGAGAAATTTGTCCTCCTACCAATGCAGTATTTCACAGTAATTTAGTTTATAAAATTATCTCTAGCTATTTCATTCTTTCTTGGTTTTATCATGAGAAATCTGTAGCTATTAAACCTTGAAAAAAAAAGCAACATAATAAGCCTCCTTTTTTTTTTTTTTTTTTTTTGCAACAGCATTTAAGTAGCATATTGTGAAAGTTTTTAATTTTAATCATTTGTTTTGGGTTTTTTTTCCCAAATGAAGAGGAACAATGCCTATAGTGATTAAATTTATAATCAAGTAACATTTTTCTCCATGTGTTTAGCCTTCCTCTATAAAACAAAAGAAAGACAATGTTACAGTTGCATTGAGCAAGAGTAAGAAGCAGGTATCCTTTATGTTGTCACTACCTTTATACAGACCCACGTAATGAAAATTCCTGTTGCAAGAAAATCTTAGAGAAGAGCCATTAAAAATAAAATCAGAGTTTTCCATATGGTCCTTTACTATCAATTTCTTCATAGCATATTTTTAAACAGTCTTTTGAAAGCTACATATTCTAAAAAAAGTTTGCCAAGTCTTTGTGAGGGAAAATTTTAAAGATGATACTTTTTTTGTGAAAATGAATTATAAGAATTACTCAATATAAAAGAACACATTGGAAGAGAAATGCTCTTAAAGGACGGATTTTCACTAGAAAGCTCATCATACAGTCTCTGTTGAAAATAATTTAATAGAAATTATTTAAGCATTCTTTTTAGGCAATGTACCCTAAGTAAAGTAGACAAAAAGTTCACATCAAATACCTATAATAATGTGGAAGCTCATTATATTTAGGGAAGAAAAAAAATTGGTGAGTCTAAATTCTCTGACAGTTCTAATAAAATAAAAACACCAAACAATTCTGTTAGTTCATGCTAACTGCTTATTAGTTGACAAGCAACTAAGTTTTGCTTAGCTCGCACAATTTTTAGCGTGTTTTCACCCACTTTTCAAACCCACTGTTTTCACACATATAAAGTGTATTAATTAATGTTTTGATTTTACAATTATGATTTTGTGTCATTTTTGTTCATCTTTGACATTTTCTGTATATTCCACAGGACCAAACCGAGTGAAAAAATATCCCAGAGGTTTAACAGTCATTTCTGTTCTTTAAGATTCCTTCACCAATACAGCTCTTTCTCAATAAACCTGGTTACATAATGACAGAAGCTCCAAACAATGCAGCCTTTGTTTGCATAGCTAATTCTACTGTGAAAAAGGAGATAATCATTTGCTAGTCTGGATTGTGTTCTGAAGCATTTCCAGACCATGTTTTACATAACTTAGTTGATGAATGTGTATGTGTTCATTCGGATTTTATTTATAAGATAAATGCTTTCCAGTGCACTGTTAATCCAAATGTTACTCTACCCAGAGTGGCTTCTCCCTGAGAGAAATTAGATGCTTATTTGTCATTCATAAGAATTTTTTCATTAGAAAACACTGGCCAAAGGGAAGAGTTGATCAATTCACAAAATTCTATGCTGCTGGAACCAGACATCTTTTGGTACTCATAGTACTCATGCGTTAAGGTATATTGCATCAGGCAACAAATTCAACTAAACTTAATATATAAACAGAAAGACAGCTTTACTTAGCAGATAAGCCAAGAACATGTAAAACACTCTCCCAAAATGCTCCCAGCATGATTTCATAACAGTTGGCAGTGTCAGGCAGCTGAAGAGTCTTGCTTTTTCATAATATAGTAGCGCTGCTGAAGTTTTCCCAGCTAAATTGCTCCCCATTTAAAACAAATGAGACAGGCATTCAGTCTGATTGTTTAGACCTTGTATTCCCATAGGTATCAAAAATGACACCAGTGAAAATGGAAGCCCTTTTCAGGAGACTAATTTCTTTTTGGTAGAAGAGACACACTCTTCACTCAGACAGAAGGCTAGGTTTCTAAAGAGAAAGCCTAGGTAACCCAAGGGTAGAATACACACCAAGTGTCATTAGAAAACTGAATGCAAATCTCTTTTTTTCATTCAGGTTCTAGCTCTGTAGTGCTTTAAAGGACCTTTCTAGTCTAAACACAATGTAAGGAGGAATAATCTGGTCCTGCCATCCACCTGACCTCCCTCAGACGTATAAAATCGTACCTGTTACTCCCAGCATGCTCTGTTCGCAATTTAGTCTCCTGGAAGTGCTGTGCCACACAAATGGCAATATCCTTCTGTTTTGAGCAGGCACCATGTTGCAACAATGATTTGAATTCATTCTCTGGCAGACCTCTGTTAAATTAAAAAGAGATAGATGAAGCAGTAACCAGCCCCTAGCTTTCCTCCATGCCTGTGACAGCTGTCACCATCCCCAGGGCAGGAGGGTCAGATCTGTTGATGAACAACCAGTTTTCAGACTGTCTTATTAAGCTAAACTGAATGTGAACTTGGGTTTTAAGGTTTTCAAATAATTTCAAGGAGGCAGAGAACATATATGGAGTAACAATATTAAGCATTAGCTGAGAATAGAATATAAAGAAAATTGAAAACAGCAGAGAAAAAGGCATAGTGTATTGAGTCTTCTGAATATGAACTGTGATAATAATTCTTCCAGTTAGAAGCTGTTCATAATAAAAAGCATGTTATGTTAGGTTAACTATAAAGTTATTTAGAAAATTAAAGAATTTGGACCCCAAACTACAAATTTGATGGTGGAGCTTACTTAACTAATGATGGATATCATTCAACCTCACTTGATTCTTGAAAAATGACAGAATTTTAAAAGTGTTAGAGAATCAGTAGCATTTATCTCAATGATCAAGTAACCTAATTTTAGTTAATTAAAATTATGACTCTACTTTCCAGAGGACACACTATTAGTGAGGTTATATAGAAAATGTTTCAAATCTACCATTATTAGGAAAACATTGGGGGTTTTCCTAGCTCCTCAGGATTACTCACTTTGTGCATGCCAGCAATTTCCAATGGAAATAGATTTAATGCAAGTCCCAAACTCCTTGCCCGCATTGAACAAGAAAAAGAATTGGTTTATTCCACCTAATTGTGCTATGAAAAACAAATTAAAAAACCAGGCATAGGTGTCCTGTCTGTGCTATGCTGACTGGTGGGATCTGTGGGCAGCGAAGACTGAAATAATTTCCCATTATAGCTCCCAGTGTCTTGAGTAGGTTGTGACTTCCCAAGCTTGGAGAGATGTGATTCAGATGGTAGATGAAATATTAGTGTTAAGAAGAATGGACAAGAATCTTACCTCTCTGTTACTCTTGAATGAGGGGTCAGTAAAGTTAGAAAGAACTAGTCAAAAAGGAGTTTGGAATTATAACTTTGGAAATCCTAATAAAAAAATCCACTGTGGCTAGAATGTCACACATGCTTTCAGACTGTGACTGGGTAAGTACCCTTCAGAGATACCATTTGTCCTGGTTTTGGCAGGTAGCTGGTGTAGGGCCGTGTTTTGAATTTAGGTGTTAATATCACACTGATGTTTTAAGTTGTTGCCAAGCAGTCAAAGACTTTTCAGCTTCTTAGGTTTCTCTGCTAACAAGAAGGCAGGGGGAACCCAGGAGGCTGGGAGGGGACACAGCCAGGACAGGTGACCTAAACTGACTAAAGGGATATTTCCCATGATATTATATTCTAACAGGGGGTGGGCTGAGAGGTGTGTCATTTGGGGGTCTGGTGCAGCGCTGGGAGCCTGGGGGTCTTGTGCAGCAGCAGCTGGGGACCTGGTGTGGCACCAACTTTGGGGTGATGACATTTCTTGTTNTGTGTTCTATTAAACTGTTTTTATAGAAACCCATGATTTTTCTTAGTTTGACTTCTAACTCTGTCCCTCATTCCACCAGTGGAGAGTAAGAGGTTGTGTGGTGCTTAGTTGCTGACTGGGGCTAAACCATGATAGCATAACAGGTTATTACATTAACAAAACATATCAGANTGATGAAGCACTGCTCTCCTGAAGATGAATGAACACCTGCCTGCCAGTGGGAAGTGGTGAATGAATTCTTTGGTTTGCTTACCTTGTGCCTGTGGGCGGAGAGCTAGACAGTTTGAGGACTCTTGTGTAGCATCAACTTTGGATGGAGAGAAAATGTTCATCACTTTTTGTTTGTCTATATTTCATATTATTATTATTATTATTATTATTATTAATTCCTTTTGCCTGTGTGTTCTATTAAACTGTTTTTATAGAAACCCATGATTTTTCTTAGTTTGACTTCTAACTCTGTCCCTCATTCCACCAGTGGAGAGTAAGAGGTTGTGTGGTGCTTAGTTGCTGACTGGGGCTAAACCATGATAGCATAACAGGTTATTACATTAACAAAACATATCAGACAAACTCCATGAAGTGAAAGTAAGTGAAGGTTACTAATGTATTTAATTGAAAGTATAACATTTGCTCACCCTGTTCTTCTTGGATGTCTATGATCACTACCGAAGACAGTACACTGCGTTACACATACTTTTTATCGAACCCAGCACAGCTACTTACCCTCTTACTTTTGTTCCCTTATCTGCCAAGTAGCCAATGTAGAGAATACCTGCATCAAGCAGAAAAGCAGACTCATTGATAGGCCAGTTGAAAGATTTTCACCTACAATTTTTTATTTTAGGATAAATTAACAATTTGCTACAGAAAATTTCTTATTGATATGCAAATCCTCTACACTTACTATTAAAACAAGCAATGCTCACTGAATCACTGTGACACAATTTTAGCCAGCTTTCATCAGGGTTGAGAAAAGAAGTCACAATTTCTTATTCTCAAACTTAAAACATATACCATACCAAATATTTACCATCTGCCATGCCATATAAAACTTAAAAGATTATAGTCAGGCATTCATACCTTTCTGTTGTATAAGAAGCCTATTACCAAAGTTGTTTTGAGGGGTTTGGGGGGGTTGGGGTTTTTTTTTTTTTTTTGAGGCTATTGTATTTAAGCAAATCAATACAAAAATTAAAATATTAAAAATATTTTTGGTCTCTGCGTAGTTAGTTCCCCACCACTACCTTGGTTTTCTTCCTATATACAAAACTTGTTGAAGAATTCTGTCACAGGCAGATAAGCCTTCCTTGGTTCTTTGAGGTTGCTGCATGCAGCTTTCATTATGATGCTCTATATGCTCTGTATGCAGGTTTCTCTCCTGCATGCAAACATAACAGGTTTGTGAGAATCAGGGAAAACTGTATGGTGGACAGTGTTTCAAAGATACATTCATTGCAAAGTAGCCAAATTCAGCTACTGGCTTCCTGCCATACTTCCAAATACTTTGTGCTGCTAGAAAAAGGATCTGGTATGAAGAGGTTTTTCATTCATCAGAGTTGGACAGAGTCAAAATTACTTCAATAAGACAAAGTGTAGCAGTTCAATAATGAAAGTAAGTTCTACATAGAATTTTATATAAAACATTAATACTTTGGGTCACAACAAAAGATACAATGTCAATGAAATTTAATATTAAGCATAATAATCTACTGATTTCCTTTGTTACTTACTGGTATGCAAGTACAGCATAGAAAGAAACAGATTGCAATCAAGTTGCTCAATATCGAATCAAAATTTTATTTCAAACAAGGCATAAATATACTCTGTAGCGAGGGAGAATAGAGATCTTCTTTGACCATTCCTTCCCCCTCAAGATGGACTGACAATGCAACCAGCTGCTTGTGTTAACCAAATCGCAATTCAACTACAAAGATAGTATTAGATTTTCCACCATCACTTTATCGAATCTATGTTTGCCACTGCCACCCTTTGACAAACACAACAAGCCTGGAGTTGTGAAAGCCAGCAGCTTGTGAAAATGAAAAGTTCCATTTTCTCGGTAGTTGAATACTTTGGGGCAGGCAGTGGCATTTTCAACACTGTCATTGTCCAGTTCCTCCCACAATGTCTCAAGAGGATCCTGAGAGATTATGAGAAGTCAGGCAAGTTGAGGTGAGAGCTTTAAAATTGGTCTTTAGAAGAACAGTAACACTGTCAGGATGGTAGACTTGTTCCTATCCAGTTCTCAGGGACAGCATTATTTAGAACTTAGCAAAAAACAAGGACAAATCCAGAAAGCCTTATTTATTTTTTTTATTTTTTTTAATAAAACATATCTCTGCAGAAGAGTTTTAACCAGGAAAGGATAAGACACCTTAAAAGGCAGATTAGATTTCCCACTAAGTGAGAAAGTGAGTTGACTTTACAATGTAAAAGAAACAAGAGTCAAAGGCCAGGACCATCAAATATGCTGCAGGAACATAAGCCCCAAAGTGTCCATCTTACAGTGCAGCCTGAGGACCTATGGTGCACAGCAGTGGGTACTTTCCCATCATGATTAACTGTCAACATCTCTCCATTACACGATCACAATGTTATGGTTTCCCCTGCACATGAAGGTTCAGTTCTCATGGGAATGTTGTGTTTTCCTTCTCACATGAAGATTAGTTCTCATGGGAACAGTCTTAAAGTTCTTTCCCCCTGGTCACCTAGCCAAGGCAATCTGGCTAGTGTTTGTCCATTGTGTCTGACTCAGACCATCCTCTATTCTTGCACAATACCATCCACAGTTCCTTCTAAAGAGGTACTAGTACAACACATGCTTTGAGTATACTAATGCAACATACTACCTGGGGAATCTGAGTGTGACAGTGCAAAATACATGGCAATGAAGTAAAGGATAAGCCACACAGTAAAAGAAACTGCAAAAGAAGTATGTTTTTAGCTCTGCCTTCTCTGAGACTTGCCAAGTTATACAATTTACACACTTTGCCCAAGATTTCCTTCTAAACTTAACACCTCCCATGTTTGCTTTGGTTAGCCCCCAGTGGACGAGAAAGTTACTCTCCTTACATGTCATACACCTTAAAACGTTGTTGGTGCAAGTGAGTGACTGAGGTCATACACCAGTGACCATGGAATGTGCAGTGTCTGAAAATGAGGATCCATCTATGTTTCCAATACTACACAAGACAAAGTGGCATGTCAAAACTGTTCACTTGCATTCTTTTAAGTGCCTGAAAATCAGATATTCAGTTCTGTATAATAGAACTAAATTCTTAAAATTCAGTGTAAAACCTGGGATGTGACAACAGAATTTTACATTTCCACTTCAGGTCTCCCAGTACTGTAGGTTAGGTGTGATGATGGTACACAACAGTTGCAAATGGAAGTAGGGAGCCTAGTTTCTATGGTGAAATAGTTGATGACCAAGTGATTGTGAATGGAAGTTCACTATAAATATTGCTTACACAAACGTTCAACAAGAACTAATGTCCCCAACATTATTACAGAATTGCTGTGAACTATGATGTCAAATTGCAACAGACTACATCGATATCAGTGCACTCTTTTCTTCTCTGATTAGTGAAAACATTGGTCACGCTGAACACTGGCCTATAACTGGTTTTATAAACTGTTTGTTCTGAATTTAAGTGGAGCTTGGTTTCTTTATATTTGTATTCACACCACAATGCCTTCAAACTTTACTCTAAAAAGAAACATTTGTCTGTGTCCCCAAGGCACAGTTAAAAATGTTTCTGAGACAGTTCTCCATCCACTAACCAGTTGAGTGCAAAGCAGACTAAATCTAAATCCTATCTAAGCCTTACATTCCCTGAATCACACAAAATTGCCCAACATTGTCATATTGGGTACAGCTGATGCCTACTGAGAAAAAAAAAAGTAACTAAATTAAGATGTATGACTATGCCAGCTAAGGAAAACCATGACTAATGCTTGCTTAAGGGGTCTCTCTCTTGCACAAGTAGACATTTAGAGACATGCCTCATCTTTTCAGAGAAAAATAGTTCACTCAAGAGTAATCATTGGCTCTGGCCTCCACCTAATCTGAAGTAAAGTCTTGTCTCAATATAATTCAAGTCTTAAACAGAGTCAGATAGGATATAAAAGGTAAAGTTATAACTTAAACTGTTGAGATATTTGAGATATTTGTCATAAGTACCTGAAAGGCTCAAAAGAAACACTACATGGATATATATGAAATCCTGCAGGGAAAACAATGACATTTGTCACCTTCAATGGATTCAATGAAAGATGCCAACACAACATCATTAAGGGATCCACTACAGATCGCATACTGTTTTTTTTCCTTTCACACAGCTTTGTCAAAGATGTTAGTAAATATTTCACTTCCTACCCTAAGCCTGTGTAATGTCCCTGGATACACTGCAAAGAGGATATTTCATGGTTTTTGTTTTAAATCAAGCAGACTAATGTTATACCTGGAAGAGAAGCAGTTGGAGTATTTTCACAGACGTTATACTGTAAGAGTGACAGATTAACACATCTGCACTAAGCCAACACCTTCATGCAGAGAGAAATTAACAACTGCAAATCTCATGCATTATCAGCACTAGAAAACAATACAAGTCTATTGTCCCATCCCAGGATGTGGGTAAGGTTGGTTTTTGTTCCTCTGCACAATACTCAGGAGTAACAACAATTAGGAGGTATGATCAAAGCATAATTTTACTTAACAGTCAGTAGGAATGTAAAGGATAAGGATTTGGGTAAAAATCACTACCTTTGGATCCAGTGATATAATTTTCCAGTGGTGGGCAACCAACATAGTCCCTGCCTTTAGTTATATCCCTTGACAACTTCTATGGGTTTTGTTCTCACATGTTCTTGAGGGATATTTCATATGGCCATAAGCCTCTTCCTCAAATGTATGACCTCTGGCCATATCTGGCAATCAGAATACTGGGATGTGCCCTCTGACATGCTCCTTCCTGAGATTTGCACTAACCATCCCCTGTGCCACATCTCCCCATTGCCAGACAAACTGTTTCCCACCACAACGTTTGAGACATAGAACTTTTCAGTCTCTCTGTATTGTTTTCAACAATACAGTGTACTACTTCAAAACATGCATTAAAGTAGGGACAAGTGTTCACAACATTAATATTATGGTTCAAATGTTGACGAATCACAGCTGTTCTGGGCCTGTGGTCAGCCCACTAATAAACTGGAGTTTTCTAAGTCTTCAAATTTGAGAAGTAGACTAGCCCTTGTCATGTTTTAGCGGCACTACCCTCTAGGGTTAATAATACAGAATTCAGATGTGAAGAGAAGGCATTGGGCCATACAAGGCTGCAGGTGTGCAAACCCACTTGTAACAGCCTCATCTCGCCACCTCCTTTCCTTTGTTCTAGCAGCTGTATTGAAGGTTTCAATAACCAATCAGTATCTTTCTCAGTAAATGAAGTTTACTTTAGAACTGTAGTATAATGGCTCTCCTTCAACTTTTGAGGTGCACGTTCAACTGTAGTATAGTAGCTGGGACAGTTGAAGTCGATTTCTGGGAGAAAGAAGAAGTTGCCAATGAATGGTTTAATGAGACAACTTGTCAGGAAGTGAGCAGGATCATCAAGGGAAAGAGGTGGCTGATCTCATTAGGCTCTACACCAAATGCAGAGAGGATTCTTGTGAGTCCCAGCCAAACTGGGAGTTACAGGACACATGGGTTCCTTGCAGTGCCACAGAGCACCTGGCATCAGTGGCAGTAAGGATGCTGCAATCATCTGCAATCACCTTGAGCACACAACAGGAAATCTTTCCTGTTGGTGAAGAACCAGGGCTGGCCACAGGGACAAGGCTGCCTTTGTTAGACTAATGAACCAGCCACAGACACTGCTCTCTACCTTACTTTTTCGACTTCCATATATAGGTATAATGAAAGTGTCATTCGTTACTGACATTTAGTCAGTTTTATGACGAATAGCTATTTGAGGTGAAAGCTGGTGACTGGATTTATATACCATAAAAATTCATACATTATAACCCACAGTGCATGGAATTTTCAGAAAATAAACCATATGAATTGTTAGTTGAAATACTGTGTGTGCCATGTTATAATTAAGTATTTTAGTTTAAAGCATACCATTAGCTATCAGCATTTAAATAAAGTCTGCAGATAGCAGAAGGAAAACCAAAACCAAAACCAAAGCCAAAACCAAAACCAAAACCAAAACCAAAACCAAAACAAAAACAAAAACAAAAACAAAAACAAAAACAAAAACAAACCAACATGGCATGGACCCTATTAATCACATTTAAATCATGACATTATGAACCAATTGCCAGGAGGCAAAGTAACTGGACAGGAAAATTCATTCCCTCCTGGCTTCATGGAGCTCTACCTAAAGACTGAGTCTTTGAAGATTGGTGTAGGCAAACCACAGGTAAGATCATGGTTGTTTCTTTTCCCTTGTCTTGCACAGCTAAGATCACTTTATGGGTGGTTTTCTGATTGCTGTCATCACCCACATGCTGCCTCAAGCATCCATATGTCCCAGTAAGTGTTCCAGTACATCCATTTTTTAAAGGGAATCCTTTACAACTAAACATATTCAGAACTCACCAACATTCACTATCTATTACTTCCAAGTACTCTACTCTTCAAAAGCCATATGAGCTAATATGGATCACAGAATCATAAATATTAATCACAAAATCACAGAATCATAGAATCACAGAATCACAGAATCACAGAATGTCATGAGTTGGAAGGGACCTTGAAAGATCATCTAGTCAAACTTCCCTGCCAGAGCACAATCACCTAGATTAAATCACACAGGAATGTGTCCAGATTGTTCTTGAACGTCTCCAGAGATGGAGACTCCACAACCTCTCTGGGCAGCCTGTCCCAGTGCTCTGCCACCCTAAACGTGAAAATGTTTTTCCTTACATTCACACGGAACTTCCTATGTTCCAGCTTGGACCTGTTGCCTGTTGTCCTATCACTGGCCTACACTGAGAGGAGCCTGGATCCATCCTCCTGACAGTTGCTCTTTCCATATTTATAAATATTAATGAGATCATCCCTCAGTCTTCTCTTCACCAAGCTAAAGAGACCCAGATCCCTCAGCCTTTCCTCATAAGGAAGATGTTCCACTCCATCATCTTGGTGGCCCTGCACTGGACTCTCTCAAGGAGTTGTGTGTCCTTGAACAGAGGAGCCCAGAACTGGACACAGTATTCCAGGTGTGGTCTCACCAGGGCAGAATAGAGGGGGAGAAGAACCTTTCTTGACCTACTAGCAACTTCCCTTCTAATACATCCTAGGGTTCCATTGGCTTTCTTGGCCACAAGGACCCACAGTTGACTCATGGTTATCCTGCTGTCCTCCAGGACCTCCAGGTCTCTTTAAAAGGTCTTTAAAAAGTTTGTTCCTTCCAGCTGCATCACTTGATTGCAGCTGACAAATCCAGCTATAAACTCCCACAGAACTTTAGAAAAGAGATCAGCAGAAGAAAAAAAAAAACAGAAGTCGTAAAGGTAAAATATTAATTAAATAGATAAAATAGTTTCATTTCTCCTTTGGTACCAATTACCCTTTTTCATATCCTGCAGAAATACCTCTCCCTCTCTAAAAAAAGTAAAATTATGGCACTATCAGTGCTATTTGCAGTATTTATCAGGAGGGGCAG
The DNA here is from genome assembly GCA_013399135.1 of Heliornis fulica. Lineage (NCBI taxonomy): Eukaryota > Metazoa > Chordata > Aves > Gruiformes > Heliornithidae > Heliornis > Heliornis fulica. Next base: position 28,343 of record VXBZ01012615.1, on the reverse strand, counting down.
AGGGGGAAACAAACCAACCAACCCACTCAAATCCACCCACAAAGCAGGAAATATCTACAGTAGCGCTTAGGGCAATTCAATCTGGAATGGAGCCACTAGCACAATGAACAGAGGGAATAAGTAGGAGGTCCTAAGTGAGGCTGCTCAGGGAAATTAAGGCACATTAGGGCTTTCAGTACCATTGGTGTAAAATGAAAGCAAGCATTTACGAAAAAAACAAAAAACAAAAAAAAAAACCCAACCCACCCTTTAAGTCTTTAGCAAAAAGTTAGAGTGATAGTTATTTGGTATTTAAAGTCTTTTTGAAGATGGTCCCTATCCCAGCAAGAATTCGTGTCTGTGTACTCATTAAAAGAGTATGCAGTCTGAGATAATATCCGTCTTATGCTTGTCTGTCCATACAAATATATTGTCTCGGTAATTAGTGATGGAAATCATGTAAGACATGAAGAGAGGAGGAAAAGAGCAGGTTACTATTTGAAATAAGTTATTTCTTCTTGTATCTGCCGTGCATGTGAAAGCAAATATAAAAATTCAGCAGAAGTATTTGGAATTGAACTGTAGGAAAAAAAAAGAAAAAATCTTTTCTACTCATAAGAAAGCAATGGCAGTTTTTAATGTTACAGTTTAATTCCTGACTGTAGGTAGTAAGGGACGAATTGGAAAAAAATAAAGCTTGCATGTGCCGACTGGGCTCCAGCAGCCACATTGGCATACCCAGTCCGAGTGACGGATGAGGGACAGAGGGTCTTCTCACCCATAAACCCCAAAGATATACAGGCAATTGTTAAAGCGATTACAGATAAAGGGCTTAATTCTGCCATGGTTTCCACCCTCATAGACGGGGTTTTTGGGGGAGACAACATGCTCCCATTTGATATAAAATAAACTTGTAGGCTGATCTTTGACGGTGCAGGGATGATAGTTTTTAAACAAGACTGGGAGGACAACTGCATGAAGCAGCTGGCCTGGGTAACAGGGACAGATCACCCACTGCACGGTTCTAGCCTGCAGCGATTAATGGGTACAGACCCGACAATGATTACCCCTCAGGCACAAGCTCCTGTGTGTTTCTTAATAAGTTCAATAACTCTGTTGACTTTTGTGTCCAAGTCTTAATTGTTCCTAGAGTCCTGTATCACCAAGAAGAAGAATTCTATCACCTTT
>VXBZ01012615.1:0-21063 GCA_013399135.1 Heliornis fulica | reverse complement strand
CCCTAACCTCCCCCCAGGCCCTGGCCTTTGTTTAGAGTCTGGAGGACTTGTTTGCCCTAGGTTTTCTTTCCACTGAAACTATAAATATTAGTACACCTTCTCACAATAAGTACTCTCTTTTTCCTCTTCCTTTTTTTTGCCAATTAGTCCATGTTGTTGGAGAACCTGGATACTTTGTCAATAACTGCCAGGACAGTTATGGACTGGACAACTCAAGGAGTTAGTTTTGGTCACCTTTGTTTAGCTTAGAAATAAATAATGGGAAACTTTGTAAATTTACAAAGGCTTAAAATTTATTTTTATACATGCATATTATATTTTAGTTAAGGTGTTTAATAGCAAACTGTTTTGTTTTCTTAACTGTCTCAGGTATATTTTGATAAAGGAAGTTTTCTATACAGTTGTATGAGAGAATATACTGTAGCCTCAACTTAAAAGAGTGGAAACACTTTGCATATATAATAAATATTATTAAAAACTTGCTTTTAAACAAATAATTCAGATGAAATGGATATAATTTCTTTTTGTAATCTCTTTACAACTATAAGAGATATATTTGAAATAAGAGAACTAGAAAACCTACAGTGCAATGTTTACAGATAAATTCTTGAAAAACCCTTCTGGCTATATTTATTCAAGTCATTGCTTACTTGAATAAAGGTGAATTAGTTGTTTTTAGATAAAAGAAAAGTGCACTTTAAACAAAGTCACGTGAAAAGTATATTTTTTCAAAGTCAAATGCAAGAAAAATTAAACTTGTCAAAGACTGGACTATTAATATTTTAAAAATAATTTTAACATTTGTGGTGAGGTGTTTTTGTCACACTGCCCAAACTGGTCTTAACAGTCTCAGTTAATGACTGTGATCAGGCAGTCTAAAAAATAAAGCTAACTGCTTTGTTGTTTAGCATCAAACTGAAATTATTTCACTTTAGCTGGTTTTGAAATGGGTCTTTCTCTATGGGCAAGTTATGTTCTGGATAATCCACCTACTCTTTTTTTTTTTGCTTGGTATGTATGAGTAACACTGATGTCATCTGGCAGGTCTTTGCTCTGCTGTTTGATCCCTAATGGAATGGGCAAGAGAAAGGCAGTGAGATTCCATGATCTACTTGAGACAGCTCTGCTAGCAGAGAGGGGTCCTCACCCTTTGTCAGGCCAGATGCTGAAGGGTATTGGCTGCTTTCACTGTCTGATTTCCTGAACTCTTTGTTGTTTTTTTTTTTTCTCCAAAAAACTCTGTTTCTCTTTAAGAATACAGGTACTCTTTGTGCAGGAAAGGATTTATCACTTCAAGAGTTTGATTTCTCTACTGCTTGATATTAGATGCGTTTATTGTGTTGCAACTTGGGCCAGCGAATCACAGCATAGTCACATCGTTCCTGTATGGTAAATAGCTTGAATTTTTCAAAACAAGTCTATCATTGTGTGTTGTTGGGCATTGGAATGGGCAGACCAGGGAGTTTGCAGAGTCTCCATCCCTGGAGGTATTTAAAAGATGGTTAGATGTGGTATCCCCATGCTGAGGGACATGGTTTAGTAGTAGATGGCAGGTTAGGCTGATGGTTTTACTTGATGTTCTAAAGGGTACCTTCCAACCAAGACAATTCTATGATTCTGAATTCAAACATTTCTGACTACCATTAAATACCAAACAGGAAGTAGTAAATTGTCTGAGATCCTTTTTGATGACGGATCACATACTGCTGATCATATGATTCAGGAGTTCTGCTCAGTTTGAAGATCTGAAGGGGACAAAAATAAAATCTCAAATGTATATGACACGTTTAATGTGGCTAAAATATTACTAGTGAGATCTGATTAATGTTCAGTGTGTGGAATTGTTGCCATCTGGAACATATTTTCAGCTGGGTAACTTGTCAGGGTGATAAAAAAATCAGAATCATTCCTTTCTTGCCTTATCTTAAGGTTTGAACTGTGAAATATGATTTTAAAATTAAGTCCTCTTGTAAAAAATAAATCAGTCATTTCAATGATCAAGATTGAACTAATACTCCTTCAAATATTAGAATCCAGGTGAAATATTTTGCTATAATTTGAACATAACTTGTGATAAGACTGGTTTTGCAGCTGGGTAAGCATTTAGGGGAGCTTTGATCTAAACAAGAGCCTGCAGTAGTTTCATTTGATGACATCCACATAAAACTGCCTGTAAATTTGAATTAGTTCTAGACTTGTGTGAAACTTCTAATTTCCATTTCTCAGGCAACATTTTAGTGTGAAATTTAAGCTTATGAAGCAGAACTTTTTTATAAATCCTATACATCATGGAATTTGCAGATTGAGTCAGGAAAACATTTGGCATCTTGTGGGAAGATTTCACAGTTTGTTTTCACAACACCTTCATAATGTGCTTATTGAAGCTTTCTTGAATTGCAGGGACTGTAAAAATGAAAAAAAAAAAAAAAACAACCCCAAAACCAAAAACACCCCCAACATCGTGTTAGAGGCATTCCTCTTGAACTTTTATTTTTCTTTTTCATGAAGTCCTGTGATTAATGGCGAATTCTTCAGTTAGTATAACTGACTGTTTGCTAGCAAATTTAATCTGCTAAGTGGCAACCATAACTAAGGTCAGCTGGAGGATTTTATTTGGTTTGCCTTAGAGCAGATTTATTTTGTTTTAGTGTGATAGTATACTGAATATATTTAAATGGTTTATAGCTCTGCCTCCTTTTGTCCAATTCAAAAATTCAATGTGACAGTATCATTGCTAGATTTCCAGTATTTCTTTCAGTCTCTAGCTGTTACAATTATTTCCTTTTTATCACTTAGATCATTTCTTCCACTACTGATAAGAACAAATAGGGCTTTCTTGAAAGGGGCTGCAGCTCCAGTAGTTCAATTGACAAAACATTTTGTCCAGATGCAGAATTATTGGCAATGTTACTGTCCAAGATCATGGCTTTGTAAAGTGATCAAGTAATTGGAAAATTGTGTTTTACAAGGAAAATAGACAACAGAACATCAGTCTCAATAACTGTCCTTCGTGAAATGTGTTTTTTTTCTCCTAGAAAAACAGGGGTGTGCAGGATGAGAGCATTGACATTCAATTGGAAGTGAAACATTGCTTCTATGGATGGTGGAAGCTGCTGCAGAACTCTGAAACCTTTCTCTTTTCTCGTTGTTTCTCAGTGGACAGTTCAGGAAAGTGCATTGCTTCCTCTGCTCACTTCCCTGAATGCTTTGTCAGTGTTGCCACTGGTCTTTGCACAACAAAATGAAAGTCACAGATTTCTCACAGATGTCCTGCAGAAAGGTTTATTTGCTACACATGGTCAACCCATATATTGCATAGCTATTTGAAAGTATTTATACGATGCTATGCCAGAGGAACACTTGTATAAGACAAGCCTTATTAGTCACTAGAGCTGGGTTATGGCGAGTGGTGCTGGTAGTGGCCTCTTCTGCTCAGAACAAACCACATACAAGGTGTAGCAAGGAGATTGTACACTGCAGTGTCTGCACTAGCAGCAGTATGATAACAGTAATTGAAGCAAACAATGGGCTGAAAACAGTTTCTGGTGTGCTCTTTGTGCCTTTGTTAAGGTTGGGACAGCATTGGTTTTGTTTCAAAAGTTGCCTGAACATATCTGTTCGGCATAATATATTGCTATGATCCCGATCATATCTTAAAATATCCCATAGTTCTATGCTCAAACAAGTCTGGACCACTTTCTCATATTCCTGGACCTTCATAAACAGAGGAGCATAACAGTGACCAGTTCTACTGTGAAAGCTTATCCTTTCCATTGCTCATACTTTACTGAGATCATGTATCCTACAGACTAATGTGGATTGTATTGAGGGGAAATCATGGAAGACAAACTACTGGAGGGAAAGCTAGAGGGAAACAAGCTTAGTTATCATAGTATTCAGGTAATGTTTACTCGAGCAAATTAAGTATGACTAGGAACGTTTTTTAGTAAAGGAACATGAATGTTCTAGTAAGCTGTTTCACTGGCAAAACTCGCTCCAGTACTTTCCCCTTAAAATTCCCAGGCCTAGTTCACCTTTCAGAAAATATTTCTGTTTACAAATATATATAATACTATGCCACTGTTAGTCTGTGGGGCTGTCACTACTCTATATGGCCTCCAACCATTGTGTCTGCCATGCCGTGCTTGAAGCCTCACCAGATGCAGGCATTATGTACTTTTTATTAGCAGATAGAAAAGCTGCCCTTTCACTTCTTTTGTCACGCAGGATGGTAGTAGACCCAGTGCACTGCAAATTAAGAAGGCCACCTCAGGAATTGCCAAGGGCTCTGGCCAAATGAGGTCCATACTGTTCATGTTGTTACCTACAACAGTCAAGTTTAGCCTATGGAAGTGATAAAGGTGCATGCCTTGACCACACAGATCAGAGAATAGGTGAAAAAGATAATGCTGAATGCAAGGCTGACAAATTTATGTTCAGTGTATCTCTATGTGTATGGTTAAACTGTGGTGAGTTGTAATGGGTCCTTCTGATTTTTCTGTGTGTTGATGTAGATAAAGTTGGGTAATCATGGATGGTATGTAAAAACCCACCTTGTGTCTTGTGGATTTTCTCCCATAGCATTGTCAAGTTAGATTTAGGAGTAATAATTGTTGCAGTCTTGTTTGTCAGGATAAGCTCCCTGGAGGCTGAGATGTGGTTATTGGTAGCCAGTATTAGCTATTTGTATTCATGGTCATTTCAAAGCATTGGCATCACTGCATGGCAATCACTTTTGGAGATGTCATACACAGGTGTGTGACATTGATGGTGGAGTTGAAAGACCTTTAAATTTTGACATCTCTTTCTTCTAAAAAAATCAGGTTGTGTTGATGGAAACCAGGTCAGTTCAAGGCAGTCAGTGGATATTTGAGGACAGGTATTTCTGTGAGAAAACTAGCTTAGGTCTTACGCAGTACTCCTGCAACTCTAGGAGAAAGGAAATCTGACCACAGGAATAGAAGCAGCTCAAGGCATATACTTGTCAGTTAGAGTGCTAAGTGCTGATGTAGAGCTAAAGTGTCTGTTAGGGTACATATTAAGTTGACCAATGCTGATGTGTGGCCATACTAACAGATCAACAAAATAAGAAACAGGACACAGTTCTTTACTGAGAAGGGGTAGAGATAACAAAAGAGAGGTGCTCAAAGAAATTGCCGACCAACAGAGAAAATAGTTGGGCAACCATACAGTAAATATCAAATATCACCAAAATCATGGCCAACGGAGAAAGATTAAACAGCTGTGGGATGTTATTTTGGAAGAAGAAAAGGTTGTATGTGACAGGCATTGTTTGGGGTTATATTTTGAGCAACCAGTAGCTGATGAAAACAACAAAACAAAATTTAAAAAAAAACTGTTTCTCTGGCTGCAGGTTCATGCCTTTTGTAGTCAAAGGAGAGCAACATGTTTTCTTCAATGATGATGAAAGATTGCTCAGGTGAGAAAGACTGGATTCCCAATAGTATTCTTCATATCAAAGTGATGTGAATACCAGTTGCTTTTCTCAAACAAACAGAGGAATGAGTAACAGAGGTTAATATAAATGTTTGTGTGTGTATAATGATTTAATGTTGTTATGTGGTCAAAAAATATCCATTGATTTATTTATTTTTTCTTAAATATGATGTTCAGTCTATTCAGAGTTGCCTAATGGGGTGGAGGGTAAAACAAGGCAGTTGGGCAATGGAATCCCTTGTTTTTTCAAGAATTAAGAGATCCTCTACTAATTACATGATCATACTGCTTAATGAAGTAAATGGTTCTAATTTTAGCTTTCCACTCTGAAAACATCTGTGCACTTCTGAGTCTGACAACAGGACCATGAGCTTCCTGGTTCCTGTGATAGTCTTGATTAAAAAGGACTCAAATGACACTAAGTGTGCTATGTGTAGTAGAGGGTGGCAAATTTTTAGCTTCATTGTACTTTGTTGTACTGAAATTAGACACTGGACCATCAATTCTGCTTTGCTATATCTTTGCTTAAAACATGTACGGTGCAGACAGGGACACTGAGTGTAATCTTTTGCTGTTGCATGTGACACTACACATCCTCTAGAGATATCCTCTTGATAGAAGATGAATCTTTTCCAGAGGAAAACAAAATAAGCCTAAAAAAATCCGAGAAGTATAAGAGGTGGGAGGTTTCTTTTGCAGCATAAACACTGGATACCCTTCCAATTATGGCTGCTCTTCTCTTACAAAAAACGCCTGTGTCCTTATGCTGAATTCGGCTTTTGGCTATATTAATTTTTCAAAGTGGCCACAAGGTAATTGTCATATTTGATTTAGTGGAATAGATTACAATACTCTGTATTCAACACGTACCATGAGTTTGCAGTTTTGTCATTTGTTTCTTCTCCCTGATAAAACTGGTATGGCAGAAAGTAGACAATTTACAGTTCTAGAGGAAATAACTACTTTTGCTTGAACTGAAAATAAAAATCAAAGCTGCTTTTAGATAGGCTGGGAAAAATCCCTCAAGTACTTTGCATCTGCTATTACAATGCTGAAAAGATTTTTGGAGATTCGTGGTAATTATTTCCAACATTCTGCAGAAATTCATTTTCCTACTGCTGCTGCTCTTCACAGAATGAATTCAGTCTGAACATATGTGCCATTTTTAAAAGTGAATGTTTCACTTGAGGATATTTATACATGGACCAGCAATTAAAGCTGTGATTCTTATCTCCTGATGGGTCAATCTGATGGTTAGCCCTTGATCTGAGTGACAAATATTACCACTTCATTTTAATGAATGTTTTTTTTTAAAAGAACAAATAAAGTGTCTTTTCTCACATTCTTTTAGCTGTAGAGATGTGAAATGTGCTATTATTTTCCAGTAAAGTGGAGAATGCTTCTACTTTGAACTTATAAACAGGATCAGTAGCTTTCTAAAAGGGACATTTCTCTTTAAAACTTTAAACTCCCTGCTTTGGATGCTCTGTTTCAAATGTCCAGAGCATCATAATTAAACTATTGTTTTCTCTTGATTATTCATCCAGTTCGCATATTTTTCACCTTTGATCTCTGTCCTTTTACATGTTGCTGCTAGAGCCATACTTAGCAAAAATCTAGAACTCCTATTAATTTCAGTGGGACTCCCTCACTGCAGGACTTCATCATGATCAAAGCTGTCAGTGTGATCAGCAAAATGTTTCTTTCTGGTTTATTATATATGTTGGAATTGAAGAATGTCAAATACAGTTTCTGCTGTAGAGTGTGCGTCACGAAACAAATACATTTTCTATCACCATACATGCATAATTAGTTTTAGAATCTTACCCACTTTGATTTACACTGATTATTTCAGAACCCTACGATTGATTCTTGTAGAATATGCAAAAGACCTTGCCAAAAGAGAAATGCTATAAAAGGAATGAGAAGTATCAATTCTGAAGGTTTTCCATATTGCTTGAAATGCAGCGTTTCCACATCAAAGTGTTCAAAATAACTTTTATTTATGTGTACCTTATATCCTCTATGTGTACTTTGTTGTAATACATTTATGGAAAGACTTCTTGAACATATTGTGCAAAATTATTGTTGAATAAAAGCAGTTTTGCTTGGTCCACATTGAAGGCAAATAACATCACAAACTTTATTGTGAAAGACTTTTCTTGTCATTATGACAGAAGAAAGTTTGCATAGGATAACATCGTTTTGTGCTGCATCTGGTGCTATGAAGATGAAAGAAAATGTTGTTCAAGTCAGAAAACTAATGTGACAGACCTAACATCAAAATTTTTTCTCCTAGTTGTATGAAAAGGTGTTAGATTATGATATCTATCTCTATCTCTTAAGCTTATTCATAGTGGCACATAGTGCTACCATAGAGTGGCATTTCTAGAGCAGGGGAAGTAATTTTTTATGTGGCAGAATAATCACAGAGTAGTTGCTGAGAACCATTATGAAACGGAAATTTCAGAAGCTAAATTCACTGATCTACTTGCTGACATAAACAACATGGTTATCTTACTCATTTTCACTGATTTTGGAACTTTGCTGTTACTAAGATATATCACAAGTAGCATTATTTGCAGGTATCTTGATGCAAGAGAAATACAGGTTTTTCTGTGAAAAAAAAAAAGTGAAATATGCTTAGCAGAAAGAATTTTTTTTTAAGTGCAGATACACTTTCACTGCTTTCTGTGCTGCTTTTTGTCTGCATTAACCCACCTCTGTCAATGTAGAATATCTGATCAAAACTTGTAAAATACCGCTATACTATTTTATCTTTCCCTAACACTGCTTTTATCACTACTTACCTGAATTCCCTCTAGATCTCTAGGTCCTCTCGTTGGCTTGCTGTCAGTGCTGTTGCTACATTCCAAAAAGCTTATGTGGTGACACAGTTTAAAATATATTATACTTATGGTGGCTCTTGTAACCAGCTGAAATCTCTGTTAGAGAATGATGATCCAGAGATTTTATTCCCAATGGGACCCTCAGCTGGGTAGTCAACATGACCAGTTCAGGAGAACTAGGTAGCAATTCATTTTCCCAGAAATGCAGGTTCTATCATGCCAGAACCTGTTCAATACCTTCATTTCCCAATATTGGCGTCCTTTAAGTGGTCTCACCAGCCACCATATTTATTTTTTTTTTTTCCTCATGGGACAGTTTCAAGGACAAGGTACTTCTGTGCAAGAAGAGTACATTTTTTTTAGGAAATGAGAGCTGTGATTCATGAATCACACTTATCTTCTATTCTTCTTTCCCATACATGCACTCTGCTATCTGTCATTCATGTTGAACTTTGCAATCACACTCCACAAGTACTTGTATGGGTGAAGTTTTCCTAAGGACTTGATTCAGATTCACTTTCTTCCTCTTTTATGTGGTCTCATTCATAAATTAGTTTCTCCTGCCTTTTGGTTTTTTTGCATATAATATGATTTTTTGTGCTCTGCTTCAATTAACGTCAGACAAGAAATTCAAACTGGTGCAGGCAGGAAATATAGTTTTTACATGCAGTTTGTTTTACCTAAATGGCAAGCAAATGGATTACAGTATATACAAGACAGCAAGTTGATTCCACCCTTCTAGAGAGATCTTCAGGCAGCTTTTCAAAAATCTTCATATTAGCATCCACCATGGCATCCAAGGCAGAATAAGAGTAGAAAAAATGTCCTTATCTGAAATAGCTCAGTTAGGGTTCTGAACAAATCCTCCAAAGGATGGATGGATTTCTGTTCTCATCTCTTACATAATACCAGTCTTACTTGAGAGCTAATAAGAACTGTAATAAGCAGAAAAGTAATCCTTCTCTTGGTTTCTCTGGGCTTTAGAATTAGCTTGCACTACTGTTTAATAAGAAGTTATTATCCCTTGACAGAGTGAGTCTTTTAGCTACAGCTTTTACGATCTGTAAAGACAGCAGCAATATCTGTCTACCTGGCCAACTGTGTTTGCACATGATTAGCAAATATTGTTTGCTACTTTTGTAGGCTTTGGGTTTTTGTGAGGAAAAAAAGCACTTGGAAACACTTGGAATTTGTTGTCTCATTAGGGACTAAACAGTCTTAGTTGTGAAATCCTTTGTGCAGGAAGTCCTGCATGAAAAATAAGGTATGATTGCCTTGCAGAAAACGCATTATTTGCCTCTTGTTTAAAGAGCCTTACTTTTTGCAAACAGTAAGACTAGTTAAAACGCTCATCTTAGCATCTCTGTACAGTCTTCAGCAATCAGCTTCTCTTGTACTGTGGAAATTTGTCAGGAAGAAATTTATACTCCTGAAGGCAAAGAGGCAAGCTGTAACTGTACAACCCGCTAGCACATTCAGCATGGGATTCTCTCAGTAAACACACTTCTTCCGTGAACAGAGCTGGCGTCAAGATGAAAAAGCTCATTTCAAATAAGAACTATAGTTATCTGAGAAATTAAATAAATTTCATTTTATGAGGGTGGTAGAAAACATACTTGTAAAATTGCCACAGCTAAAAGATTGACAGCCATGTCATGGGGATGATGGGTGTAGTGGTCACTGGAGTAAGAACCACACCACTCACTGACTCAGAACTGAAACTTTGGAAGGATGAGTATAGTGGGTGTGGAATCATCCCTTTTGCGCAAAAACATGCGCAGATGCACAGGGCTTTCAGATCAGAGGTTTACTCTGTAGGGGTCCTGGCATATCCACAGCCCTCGTGACTACTAAAGTAGCCCTCTGTCCTTAATCGCATGTGCTTCATTACGTGATGTGAGGAACTGATGGGTGTGCTTCTGTGTGTCGAATTTTTGAGAAATGCAATTATAAAAATAATAAAATACTAGTTTAATAATGAAGTAATCAAAAGCATCAATAAGCAGCCCTCTCACATCCCCCCAACTAATTACTTTTTTAGATGAATAATTCATAAATAAAGATGTCTAGAAGGAAAAATTAGGATCTTTGTTGTGAAGGTTTGTTTTTTCCAGTTCAATCAATCTCTCTCTCTTTTTTTTTTTTAATACTTTTACTGAATGCAGTCTGCTAATTCAATGTTAAATGCTAATCTGCATTCATTCACTATGCATAGGTTTCAAGTTAAAGGTAATTCTGACACATTCAGAAAGACTTCTCACCACAACTTCAACCTCTGGAAAGTATCTACTCCTCTGTCTGTGCCAAGTTTATGTGAAATGGTAGTCAAATATACTGTTCTGGACTGCAGAGACAGCACGGTCCTGTGTCATGTGGGTGGCTATAAACAGCTGTGAGCAGAATTTTTTCTGAAGTGGAACACTGACATCCAGAGCTCTCTGCCAAAAGCTCAGGCTCTCCCAGTGTCATCAGCTCATCATGTTCCAGGCACCTGAGCCGGTTATGAGGACTGCAATAATTATGTTCTGCAGCCTTATTTTGTCCAGCTACACTGACTTTTGCCAATAATTTTCTAATCACTTTGGGGTGCAGAAACCTACTGCTGGAAAGCTGTTAATTGAGGCATCTGAGGCTGTCAGTCAGTTCTCCCTGTTCCAAATTATACCCCTGGGGAGTACTGAGTCACACAAACCTCCAACCCACCTCCAGATGACTGGAGCCATTTGCAAATTTTGCATTCTTGTCCTCTTAGTTTTGAGTAAAAGCGTTCCTGCTCTGTTGTCACACAAAACCTCATAGACCACTGAGGGGTATTTACTGACTCCATTGTAGCTTTATTAGCCAATCTCAAGACACCCACGTTGTCTGGAAACCTGACAATATGAGGGACGCTAGAAATCACCCCCTCAGATCTCTTAACAGGTCTGAGTCTGCCATATGAGTCCTGAGAAATGGTGTCTAGCCCATGCTGGAGGGGTAAGCCCTGGACACCTCAGGTCACGTGGCTGGTTCAGCCAAGCATTACCTGCTTCTGGATGAACCGAGGGGAAATATGCACTCAGTCATCTCACCACACAGTCAGGGACTGTGGATGACATTATATGCTATCAAGTTCAATGATATCAAGGCAATTTCGTTCTGCCTTTTCACCCTGTGAGGAAGTGAACTTTCTACCCAGACCAGGCTCATTACAAACGAGTACTTAAGTAGCAATTTGTCCTCCCACCATTATCTTCTGCTAGCAGCCGCAGCACCCAGGATGACATAAAGTCCTGATGCATTTACCTCTTAGAGAAATATAGGTTGTTCTACAAAACTCAGCCATTTGTCAAATATGTGCCTTAGAGTGGTTTAATAATATTTCTGGGGTCTTTACTCTCACTATTGCTGCAGCTACACATTATATTTGTGAGCACTTTGCATTACACAGGCACGCGCATCTGAGAGAGCACTCAGAATCTTTTGATGACCTATTGCCACACAGTTTACACACACATTTATAACCTGCTATTCCCGTTGCAAGCCAACTCTTTGAAATGAGGATGTACTATATAAACCCTCACCACTCTGAGTTAGCAGCACCAGGATAGTGATTAGCTATTCTTGGGTGTTTTTCCCCAACACTGCTTAAAGCTGGTCTGGTAACCTCTTTCTTCCTCTGATCTTTCCGTGGGAAGAGATAGCTTCAAACAAAGCTGTAGTATCCTGACACTTCAGCATGAATTTCATGTATGTCCAGATCATCAGTCACAATTGAGGACATTCTGGTGTTTAGAATAACTTCACCACTTCTAGGATGCTTTGAGATCTTCTCTTTGGTAACCAGAAGTTGAGAAAACTTGTTGATGAGGAGTTATGCCTGCATTCCCATTCAGATTCAGGTCTTCATCTACTATGCTATAGACTCTCTCCCAGTAGAGGGACAGAGACCCATAAAAGTGCAAGTGCTAGGCTGACAAGGACAGATTCCTCCTTTCCCATGCATTAAGTCTCCCAGGCTTGTTGCCATGGGTTAACACTCTGCCCTTGTCTGCTAGCTTCCACAAATGAAGAAAGACACTGATGTCAGCTGCAACTACCACCTAAGTAGATGGCTGCCTTTTAAAATGATAAAAGGAGAGTATCTGCAACCCGAAATTGTTTTAGCATCTGGAGCACCTGTAAGCTGTGCTATTTGTAATGTGTCATGCTGGTTCCCCTCAAGCCTTATATTTGTAAAGGGAAACAGATGGCACTCTTTTGACCTAGTGTGGATCCTTCTGAGAGTCCTGGCTGCTACTATGAAGAGAATACTACACTGAGATAACAATTAAACAGTAATCAACCATTTCTCCCATCTTGGGGAGTACAGAGGCTCAATAAAATGTGTAGGTTCCAGATATGAGTGTCAACCATATAGGTTAGTGTCACAAGTATTGACAAATCCCTGCATTACACATAAAGAGCAGTGCAGAAGAAAGCTCTTCCTGCTTCTACACAGAATCTGTGTAACATATCTGTGATGACATCCTAACTAATTTCACTAAATAAATGTAAGAATGCCAGAATTGTATACAAACTTACATCAAGTGCACACCTCTTCACTGGCAGATACACAGACTCTTTGTTCATTTGCACTACAAACTTCTAAACTTTCTTTTGCTGATTTATAGGATTTCTATGCATCTTATTAGTTTTTTGAAACAAAATTTTGTTGCTATGAAATCTTGATCTCAAGCTAGGAAAGTGGCTTGGTAGTAAGATGGCTTAATTTTCTTGATAAATACCCTTAACTTGATAAGGTTTGTCCTGTGTTAACCATGTATATGTAGAAGCTTAAGTGATTTACTGGGTTAGTGGCATAGCACTGACATTATAAATGACAATAGTTCCCTCCAGAGCAGACAGAGGGAAGAAATACGTCAAGCTCCTGCCTCCCCAACATGAGGAGACCACCCAGACAAGGGTTTGTTCAATGGATTATTATTTTTTTGTCCAAATCAGTAAGCAGGCATATTTATCACCAATGCAAAATAACAAAACACAGATTATTACATTTAGCTATACCTGCATAGCATATGTGACCACTGGCAACAGTTTGTACTGTCCTTGTCTCTTTCACTGCCATCTTGTAAAGAAACATCTCTTGTACCAGTGCTGTAAATTACTGACAGCTGAACCCGGCCCCAAGTCTGGGCTGAGCTACACAGCTGAGGATCTTTGCCAGTGGGCTTGCAGAACCTTGAGACGAACTGCGGCTCAGGCTCACAGTAAGAGGGCTTGATGTTACCAGCTCTTCAGACACATCAGTTCCAGCCAGCCTGCTGTGTTCCTCATCTGGAAGGACAATGTGTCTTTCCAGGTCATTTGGGAGCTTCTGATTGCTGCTGACTTATCGCAAGATGACTGTTGTGTGGGTGGTATTATGTTATCTTCAGCAGAGGTGCTTGCTCAGCCACCCACTAGGCTAATGAAAGTATATCAAACCACTGAGAGCCAAACCTCTGCTAATTAAATCAGCAAAGACCACTGGTAACTGCATGACTAGCGTGTTTCTTCAGGTGGTAGAAAAACTTCAAGTTATCCAAAAAATATTTATGCAGAGTAAAAGAAAGCACATGGAACAACTGTGAGAATGTAAGAAAAGAGAATGCACTGGCTTGTTAAGTTGTACATCACATCAGATGCGGTTACATTTGCATATGAATGGCAGCATACCATAAATTGTTATCAGAACTACTAATGCCAGGACAACCACTCTGACAGAGGAGAATGGAACTCTTTAATACCTGTGCAGCAGATATTTAAATATGTAGTATGCATTGCTACATGTCACAAATTCCGATCATTAGGAGAGGCATATAGAGTCTGCAAGTGAGAAGTCTGGAAGTCAGCAGACTGGGAAGGCAAAGATATTTTCCTAGGTGTCTAGTCCTATTCCCTCCACAGCTACTGAAATTAAAAAAAAAAACAAAAACAACCAAAGCAAACCAAAACAAAACAAAACCCAAAACCAAACCAAAACAAACAAACAAATAACCAAAAGGGAAAGTGGGTCTTTTCCCTTTCTTACTGCAATGACTTAATAAATGAAACGTGGTAAGAAAAAATACCCTGGAATCACTGCAAGAAGAGTTTGTCATTGTTTCTTTCAGTTTTGATGTTTTCATCAGTACCTCAGGAAGGTTATCAGTTTTGCTGTTACAGTGAGGGGCTATAATTGCAGGCAGATCTAGAAACGAGAAATAAATGATAGAAAGTCCAAATTTTCATAACTTCAGGAAGGTCTCCTAACTGTAATGTTAAACCATGTAAAAAAAAAAACCCAAACAGCTTTGTTAATAGCTCATAGTTGCAAACAATAGGCTGCTGAAACTCTCTCTGCTAGGTGCCTTCCTACTCTTTCTGCAGTGTATACATATTTACCTAAAATATTTAATACACACTGGTAGATGAAGTTATAAATATTTAATATAATATGTTCAAGCAACCTACCAATGACTATGAGCTGAGGAAAACTTCCTGAATACTTCCTTCCTTTCAATACAACTTGAAAAATCCAAAGAACTGCCAAAGTATTGGCACACTGTTGATGATATCATGAAGGATTAACTAAACACACATTACTGCTGTCATAAAGATAAGGTTCTCAAAGCTTAACTAAAACAATCGAATGTGTAAGTTAAGACAAACAGCAGACATGACTCAATCGAAGCAAGGGCTTTAAACTAAATATCTTTTATGTTGGGAAGAATTTAAAAAAAATTGTGTGTGTTACCTTTTAAGGGATGATTATGAGGTGTGAAAAAACTTTTTCACATTGAGATGTGAAAAAACTAGTGCAGAGTTTCCAGAAAGTACATATACTTACACACACTTGTTTAAAATACCAATGTTGTACTGACTATGTATACATATAACTTTCAAGAGTGAGTAAATCAACCTGAAACAGTTCTACTCAAGACCAGCTGTTACAAGTAGAGAAAGGTAGCCTTTAACTTAGGATGAGAAATTAATAGAGTTTATCCTGTGTAGCCACAAATTAGAAAATGTTGAAGCGATATCTTTGCTCTGGAGTTCAAACAGGTTAATAGGATTACCCTATTAACACATGCAGGCATGAATTGCTCATGAACATTAGTTCTGTAATTAGAAAAGTTTCTAAATCTGCAATGTCAGTGGGTTTCAGACCAATGTTCTAATTAACAATGGGATTTTTTAAGAAGTACAACTAGCATCCAACAGGAGCTTGGTGTTGGAATTTACCAACTTGCAACTTTGCTCAGTGTTTAAGAAAAGTACTTAAATAAAGCTTATATTAATCTTAAGAAGCAGTGACTTGTTATGTAAAGTAAATGAATCCTAAAATTATCTCAGATACTTGTAATTAGGCAGTTTGACATCAGAGTTACAAGACACACCTATGTCCCCAGTCTGAGGTGTCCTTTATGCAAATAAAAGTACATATTAAACCAATGAGCTTTATCAGACAACTCCTTGGCAATTCTGTTTTGAAGGCTCATTAATGCCTTAGAGAAAGTGACTGCCAGAAAGTTTCATACATTCTCATCCTGTGCTCCACTGCATATTGTACTTGAGTAACTGACAGAGCTTATATCACTAAGCACATTTTCTCAAGAAAGGGATGTAGTTATGGAAATAAGATAAAATAGATATTCTGAGGTGGGTATAGATTTGAAAATTGAAGGACCTATTAGTAATGAGAAAATTTCCCAACAACTGGGGAAGATCTCCATCATAAATATAGAAGGAATTGCAATATTTTATTCAGATAGTAATGATGTTTCTGCATCATAGTGATGGTAAAGTGATCAAGTTTTCAGTAATCTGGGGAGGAAAAGATATGAAGAATATTTTTTTTTCTTTTTATTTCATTGTTTGCATTGTTTTTGACTGTGATCTGAGAGGTGGGAAGTAGCATAGCTAAAATAAGAGCTGAGAAAGTACCAGTTTAGCTTCTATGTCTTATGCAAAGAAAATGGAAAAGTCCGAGACTGTTTAATAGTCACCGTTTCTCTCTGTTTTATTTAAAACTTTCATCCATTATTAGAAACAAAGTCTTTAGAAATCCTATTTTGACTAGAGTTTGTAATAAGTGCCACTATTCAACCTAGGTATTATGTGATTCTTCATTGTAGTTGAGCCTTCAGCTGAGTTAAATGAAGTGCACTTAAATGTTCCGCTCTTCCTCTGTCATTAACTGCTCTATGGCAGCCTCTAGTTAGGTCCTATAGATCAACGTTTCTCAAACTGTGGGCTGTAAAAGACCTCAAAGGAGATTGCCAACGGTGAGACAGCAACAGTCAGCAGCAGTTCAGTTCCTGGTGTCTGTAGTAGATCTCTTTTTCCAGGAGTGGAGAGTGAGAAAATATTAATACTGAGTGCCGCTATTTATTCTATCCAGAGAACTGCTAGCTACCTTTAGCTGCTGGCAGCCTCCTTTCCATCAGGATGGACAGTATATAACAGGGAGTTTTTATGCCTGTGCCCCAGAAGAATTCTGTTATGAAATTGTGCCATTACACTGAACAGTTGAGCAAACTGTAGATGCTTAACATAATTTATTCAGTGTATTGCAGTGTCAAAAGGTTTGGGAAATACTCTGGCCTCTAGACTTCTCTTGGAAAGAGTATAATCCCCTTTTTTGCCTAACTTTCTCACTAGCACCACTTAGATGTCTCAGGATACATGTTTCTACATGAGTGCACTGCACCCGAAGAGATCACAGAATGTTAGGAGTTAGAAGGGACCTTGAAAGATCATCTAGTCCAACTCCTCTACCTGAGCAGGATCACCTAGTTTAAATCACATAGGAATGTGTCCAGATTGTTCTTGAATGTCTCCAGAGAAGGAGACTCCACAACCTCTCTGGGCAGCCTGATCTGGTGCTCCATCACCCGCAAAATGGAAAAGTTTCCTGAGCTATCAGAAATCTATAGTCAATTTACAAAGCTGTTCTCTTAAATTCAGGAATTCACGCTTTCCCTTCTCTCTCTCCCTCAAGAATCTCCACATCTGTTCCCCTCATAGATTAGATTGTCGCTGTTGCTACCACTTTGCCTCTACTTACTCCTTTCACAGCCTTCAACAGCTACCACCCTTCACATCACTCCTTATACCACACTGCAGCTTGGGGCCTTTGCTTCTTAATTAGGCACTGAAAATCCTATTTCTTTTCACTTTCTTCCAGTTTTGAAGGCACACTGCCCCTATAAAAGTGCCTTGGTTTCACTGTGCTGCCAATGGATCACCGTCCATGCCTCACAGGGCACAGCTCTCCAGGGCTGGATTAGTGTCAGGACACTTCCTGCACACACTTAGTCAGCTAGGTGACACACAATCTTATTCTTTAATCACCTGTGACTCAATAAGTGCATTTGCATCTTTGATAAGAAAAGCAGTGCACTCCTCTTCACCAGGAAATTTAGGGGCTAAGGTGACCAGCTGCACTTTCTTCCTTCCAGGGATTAATCCCTCAGTTCAGATTTCCTCCTCTTCGTTTCCCCTACATGGACTAACCTCGCATGTTAGCTTACAACTCTAAGCAGACACTGGGAAGCAGTCACAGTGACGTGATTTTAGCCATCTAAGTGTGGATGAGGATATGTTCCTAACACAAAAAACCCTTTGAATTTTAGGACCACAGGATTTAACAATCAAGATGTGGCCCAAGGTAGAACTAACACACAGGATAAAGGTGTGGAAAGCAGTATGGTCCATAAGATAAATAATCTGTTGGGACTAATAGGAAAAAGTGGAGTAGATGGTCCTTAATTACTCTTCCTGAAAGGAGCTACCTGTGGTCTGAGCACAGTGTGTCTCCATTAGAGAGTGAACACAGCAAGAGAAGGATACCTGTTTCACTGCTGTCTGAGTCGTTTCTCCTCTGCCAAGACCTGAAACAGTATGGGGCAGCTGGGGACAGCAGAGGGATTTGAATGGTTATAGTTCCAGATGAAGCTGTTAGGTTGGACATGGAGCAATAACAGAGCAGCAAACAGCAATAAATCATGAACACTGGCACAGTCCACTGGAACCGAGCAGTGCACTCAGCCATTCTTCAGGCTTCAAGTCCCAATGTGTCTGTCCAGCAGCTTGCAATCACTTAACCTTTGGTGCCCATCAGTCTTTGTACTTTAGGTCCACTGATGCTGGAGGTGGCAGCGGAGCGGGAGGAGGAGGCACAAGCAAGACCATGATATGGTTTTATTAGCATTAAAGCAAAAAGAAATGAAAACCAGCATTAGGGATTTATGAATGTTAGCTTTGCCCTATCCAGGGAGTTGATTAATGTCCTAATTATCTCAACCCAGCAGGATTCTTCTAGTATTCTCCCTCCTGCAGCTGAATAGCATCCACAGTATTTCAGTATTTATTTTTTTTCCCGCTGTCAAGAAAGGGGGCAAAAATCTAAACTGCATGCTGAATAGAGAAGTTGCCTAAGAGGGCACCTATATATGCTCATAATACTAATTCTGCCTCTCATGTCTGAGATGGGTAACAGAGGCTTTTCTGAAATACTCCTACTATTTTTATTTTTTTTTGCCTCCTTTAAAATAATATGTGAGTTTACCTTCCAAAGATTTTCACCAGTTTCTTAGTGGTCCTCAGACTTAAGCTTGAAGACCTGACCACCAAAGATCATGCACTGAAAAGATTTAGCAAACATGGGAAGCAGCCTGTCTGGACTTTCCGGCACATTGGCAAGCATTGTACTGCATTCTTGTAACTTCTAGCTTCAGCATTCACGTTATTGGTTTGGCATTACAAATCCACCTTCCGAAGTTTTTATTGCACTTTCTGGACAGGTCACTGGAAACTGCCAAAAAAAATACAGTCCTTGAAATCAAAGTAATGGAATATACCTGGGATTGCAGAAATAATGAAAACATCTGACAACTTTTTAGGGAGAAGAGATTATAATGATTTTAGTAGTTATTTATTTTAAGAAACGTTGTTGTAGGCATATCTTCAGGATTTTTTTTCCACTTAGAATGAGATAAAGTGAGTTCACAGATTTCACAAATTTTCCTCTGTTGTAGCTGAAGATGTACAATCTTAAGGAGAACTGAATGTGACTGCAAGCCTTACTTGTGGTTGATTCAAACTACACATTTCCTGAAAAAAGCAAACTTTGAGTTCCCGACTTTTATTTTCTTTTCAATTCATAATACTGTTAACTGACATTTTTCCTCATTTCAAATACAATGTCAAAGCATAAATCCTATGAAGAGCCACAGAAGCAGAATTTGTCATCTTGACATATTTGGCCTGTGTTTTGTTCTGAAATCTGTTTTTACTGCATATATTAGTCACATACAGGATTATTAATCAGGATTTCTAACCTCTGGTCATTGTTAAACATTGATACTTGTTTTGATGGTGTCATCAGAATTACAATCAGAAGAATGTTTGGCTAATGAAAATTGGTTTCTTCCATTGATTCTTTTCACAGCAGACTGATTGGAGGAACCCAAAAAAGTATAAAGGCATCTTGAGAATCTGGGCAGGGTATTATTGCAATTGTTATTGATGGCAAAGTTGATCTAGAGCTTAGGTTCCTGGTTACTTTTGAAGTTGATAGGTCTTGTGTGTCTGAATGGCCAGAGGCATCTGGACACTGTAGTTTGTCTTTTAGCTACTTCTCTTTCTTGAGATAAAGATATTTTTCTGTTCATAGTTGTACCCTGAACACTTTTCAAAATCAGTAGTTTAGATTAGTCCCTTGATTTGTCTTATAAATCATAAATATCTCTTCTTTCACTGCGACCTGGTTTCTTCCAACACCGCTTCAGTTTCCCTGAGGTTTATTCCTTTCTTACGACTTCGTTTGCCACCTCCAAAGGTGTTTTTACATTACCCAGTGTGGCACTGTTGATTAAGGGTCCCAATGTGAATCCAGCTTAAAAGTAGCCTCTTTTTATACCTCCATCTTCTAACAATTCTAAGATTAGTCTTTAAATTGACTGTCTGTATTTGGCATTATTTCCAGTATTAATGAAAATGTGGAATTCATTCTTCTGTAGTCTTCATCTTTATAGTGCAGTAGAAGCTGCAACACAGTTTAATTCTGTTATCATTCCTGCCTATCCTTGGTCTTATCTATGAAATAGAACAGTGGTCTATGTGCAGTTACGTGCAAAGCAGCAAAAGGAAAAAAAATATTGCCTTTTTAGCTCCAGCATGTCCATTATTACCAATAGCAAGGGTTTCCATTCAGCAACCTTGAGGCTCTACAGAAAAGAATACAGTGATGAAATTTAGACAGAGCTTGGACAAATATTGATTCAAGCAGACAGATTCAGGCTACATCCACCAAAGTCATACTGGAAAGGACAAAGCTGTGATAGACAAAGAGCAATTTACTACACAAAACCCTTTCAAAATGAGTGGTAACGGAAAGTAACTGCCCTGAAGACATCCATAACATACCATGACACTGAGAATATAAAAGGCTTAGGGGGCAGATGCCAGCCAAAACATGCAAAATTAATGGATCAGCTACTGGCTTGAACATTGGGAGATGGTAAAAGATGAATTGTGGGGCTGTTTAGAACAGCATCAAAGCAAAAGCCTTTTCATAAGGCTTTCCCTTTTAATAAGTTTTCCTATTTTATAAGCTCTGTATGTTCTGTCATTTTGTTTCATCTAAATTTATGATGCCCCCTTGGCCAAGTTTCTTGCAGATCATGAGAGGGAGCTCTCAGTTGCTTCTTGCTACAAAAACATTACACCTCCCTGTCGGGGCCCTGATCAC
>VXBZ01012611.1:23079-43308 GCA_013399135.1 Heliornis fulica | reverse complement strand
CAGAAATGAGACACTTCAGTTAGTGGGGTTAAAAACATAATACAGCTTTGGCTGTTTGTCCTGTTGATATGTAGACAGGAAGAAACAAACCCTGCCTTGTTCCATTGATGTTATGAATTCTGTGATTCTTTACCTGGTCTGAAAATCTTGCCTAAGATGAATCCTGTGAAACCAGTTTGTTTAATTACAGAAGCTGGTACCCTCACAATTAAGTCCTTTCATAAGTTCTTTTATATTCTATTTTTATATATTTTAATAAAGTTTTTGATCCTTCTCTACCTTCATCTTAGACTATAGTAGACCTTTTGTGGATTCATGTGAACAAAAGAGACATTCCCAGGTCATGAAGTTTTCATGAACTCCTCTGTCCATGGCTCACTGGATCGGCTTGCACCTGCCACATCACAATTCAGTTGTGCAAATGCAGACAGGCAGTGTGACTTACAGCCTGGGTCAATCATGCTTCTCATCGTGGCAAGGTGATGCAGTCGCCCAAGATAGCCGAAAAGATGCCAGCACGTGGGAGAAAATGTTTGTAAAGTGTGTGGCTCTGCACATCTTTGGGTAGATGGGCCTCCACTCACAGGGGCGGGCTGATGCATCCAAAGCAGTTTTGTTACAGGGCCTGTAATTAGCAACTAATAAACTCGCCCGCCCATCCCCCGGCCCCCGTAGGCCAGCAGCAGGTGCTCCTCTTTTCAGATGTACGCGAAATATCTGCCAAATCATTTGGCACATTTCAACTACAAACGTGCCAAATTACCTGTCACAGCTAAACCGCCTTTTTAGAAGATAAATGCTTCCTCTGCTCAGCTTGTGTGGAACGAGAGTGCCCTCACGTGGAGCCGGGGTGCTGGTGGAGCCCCTCGCAACCCCTCCCGGGGCCGCCGGCACCGAGCCCTGGGGGTATCCTCTCCGTGAGGCGGGGCTGCAGCCCGGGCAGATCCGGGAGGTCCCCCCGTGAGCTTTCGGTACGAGGAAAATCTTTTGACACCAGGTCAGGACATCCGGGTTTCACTTATGGTTCCAGCTGAAGCAATAAACCAGCCTTGGAAACCACTGGTGCTACTGCAGAGGCCAATGAGTGGCTACTGGCGGGACTGGGCTTTGCCTTCCAGCCCAGTGGTGCAGCAAGGACCAGCGAGAGCAGCTGAGGCAAAGCCAAGGCTTTGTCTCTCTAGACGGACACAGTGCTGAGAGGACACCACGACGGAGACGAAGGCTAATGAAATCTGAAGACCAGAAAAATGCCTGATCCCAGCAAAGGCATCTGGGAGTGGAATGAACTTTCTGGAGGACAGAAGAGGGAGTTTTTTTTAATTGTTGATAACAGCTGATGGTGATTAAGTTATCACTTATCTGCTGTTTGAGACCTTCTTGGATTGTTCCTGGTTTGTTGGTTGGGTTATTTTTTCTCTCCTTTTATCATGATCTCAGTCTCTCTCTTTGGAGATTTTAATTACCGTGTGCTGCTTCAGTAGGAATAAATTATTATTTTATTTATAGCCATCTCCATAAAAGATACTTCAAAGCCTGAGCTGTCAGAAACTGAACAGCTCCCAGCCTCACTGAAACCAGTAGCACTTGACAACATCCCTGCTATCCTCCCTCCCACCAACACATAGACTCTCATATGACCAGATTGCAGAGGGAATAGTAAGGCAGGCCTCAATTGAACTGTGTGTCTCTGAAAAAGTCATCACACCATGTCACAAAGCTTTGGCTTTCCAAAGCCATCTGAGTAAAGGAGCAGTCCCCCCGGGTAATCTTGTAATTATCCACAGCTCAGCTATTCAAAGCAGAGTGCTGCCTGATCTCACTTATTGACTTTTCACTTATCTAGGATGATTATTTTAAATACAGTAAAGTCCCTAATTTAAAAAAAAAAAAAAAAAAGGAAGCCTTTTAAACCAGCACTGTGACTACACCAAGGAGATTTCTGGTTGGCACAGGCTCTTCTATCTCAGCCAGCTGCAAAGTCACTAATCACCTTCCGGCTATGCATAAAGCAATGTGACCAGCATCCTCCTGTTCTTTTTCTGCTCATGTACCTGGGAGAGAAGAATCTCTCTGTCTTTATGCCATTGGTACCTCGCTGAGCCATCTAGCCATTTCTCAGACTGATGTCTTCTCATGTCTTCATTTCTATAGACACTTGCCAACTGCCTCGGAGCCCGGTTATTTTAAAATACCTGTTATGAAAAGCTAACATTTACTACCATTACCATCATCACAGTAGCTTATTTTTCCATGGCACCTGTCAAACCAAAACAAGCCAGTGAAAGAGCACTGAAATGCCACCTCCTTTAGGTTGAAGAGTGACTGATGCTGCACTGTATGCTACGCAACTGAGGGAGAAATTACATTTGGACAAGAACACAGGGATCAGTTCCCCTAAGAAAAATACCTGGCATGTGGACTGGGAAAATTTCAGAGCACAGAAAGGTCTCTTCCCAAAGATACTATCACAGTGTGAGGTGTGGAGCTTACTTTCTTTGGGAGAGGATGTCCTGGGAGGCTGTCAGAGAGAAAACCTATTCTCTGGATTTTGTGTAAAGGCACAGCCATCCCCTCTGTGGCTTTTCACTCTTTGTCACACACTGACAGGTCTACTGTTTCTGGACTCAAAGTCACAGTGAGTTGGCATGGGCTGGCTGTGTCCAGGTGTGTCTATGAGTCACGTATGTATGTGTGTAGAACATTCACAGACATTGAGGGATATCCAGTTGCTTTTAGCAGATAGATCCACCACTGTGATTTGGCACTTGGTAGCCCATGAAACCACTTCTCTTACCCATTTTCTCCCTGTACAGACATTGTCTTTCCAGTCTTATGGCATTCACCGTGCTATCTAAATGCACCTGAATGTGCACCAAAATGTGATTGAAATGATGACAGTGATTTCCCTGTGTGCCCACCCTGCCTTAAAGAGTGGGCTGTGGGGTGACTGAGAGCTGCATGGTGAAGCTGAATGCGCAGCCATGGCTGAACGCGCAGCTTGCACAACAGTTGCCGTGGGCTCTGACTCACACAATGTTTGTAGTTATTTTTCTTGTCTGTGACAAGCAATGGTGCAACTGTTTGGGGTTTGTACAAGAAGGCCAGAACAGAAGTGAGAATGACCACACTGTGAGACATATTAAGCAAAATTAGTGTCATCATTGAGGTTAGTACATCAGTCAGGGCCTGAGTCCATTCACTTTGAAAGCAGAACCTGAGGGTCAGAATGCCTTGAGACACCCAGACCAAAATAAAATGACCAGCTTTGTCGCAAACTGTGGCTGCAAAAGATGGCATGTTTCTTCCCAATTGTTTTCCCTTTGGATGGGCAGAATTGGGAAATGCACAGAGTTCTAAGCAAGACTTGGTAGTATATAGCTATTAAACTACACAGGATGGTCACAACCCCTGATGACAAATGTCATCAGGGGTTGTGACCAAGTTTTCAGAGAGCACTGAACCGTGTTTTCCAGGTCTGAGTGCTGGTGAGCAGGATCTATCATCTCACATACAGATGGTTTAGGTAAAAGACTCCTTCTGCCTCTCCTGAAAACCTAGTATCAGCCACAGTTAAAGATGGAGTCAGAACCTAGATGGAACTTGAGTCTGATTGAATATGGCAGATCCTCATCTGGCACTGACAGATCTCCCAGGTCTGTGGAGGCAGAGCAGATGAAATAGAAAAATGCAGTTAATAATATTGGAGCGGTCTTTAGGCAGCAAGGTGAGGACAGACATTGGTAACTAGAAATGGTAGCAAGAAGTGTCTTGACTGCAGTGAGAATGCAAACCACCACTGGATGAGGGTTTCCTGCCTCCAGACACCCAACACTGCCACAGTACTGGATAAGAGCTGTCAGCTGTGTAAAACTTAGACACTGGAGCCATTTTGCTGCAAATCAGGGCAGTTTTCAGGAGGTTTACACTCTGTGGCTTAAATGGAAATGCTCTCCTTTGCTCCTGCACGGTGGAATAGCTTGGAGCAAGAAAGCCGTGGCACAGCTGGAAAGCTGCTCCAGTCACTGCCCATAGCTCTTGCCCTCCTCCCCGTGGGAACTGGGATGTTCTTTTGTGAAGCACCCCACTACTCAATGTGGAGAGATCAAATTCAGTGTAAATCTATTCCATCATTTATTTGGAGATCATTTTTTCAGCCCCTTTTTTGGTATCAGATACATGAGGTAATCCAATTACCTGTGAATAGATTTGTGGTACCCACAGCTATTTCAGTACTGATGTGTCTCTGTTCCTTCCTGAAAAACATGTCAAATCAATTTATCTGCACATTTGAATAAGTCATCATGCAATCACTTTCCTTCGGGGAGAAATTTAATTTCTTCTGCAGGTTTATTGTGGCTATACAGACATGCGTAAGTCACAGTTAATTGCATAGCTATACCTGAACTTTTCTTTATAAAGCTAGAGAAATCATTAGAAAATAACCCTTGATTCCCTAAATGAAGCCAAGATTTGGTAAACATGGATATTAAAATCCAACCATTAAAGAAGACTTCTTCAAATAGTGCATATCTTTAAAGGGGAATGTTACTCCTACGAGTTGTCTCTTCCCTCTCCGTGCACAGCTGAAGGGCTCTCATTAGGACTACCTTTGTGGAAGTCACATCAAGCAGTGCTCCTACCCTTCCCTCTCCTCTGCACAAAGCTTTGCTCAGAGGAGCAAGAGGATGGAGCACATTACTCTAAGGGGAAATCATGTAAGTGTAGAGGCCACCTCGGTGCAAGAATAGAAATTAAAACCATCATTTCAAACAGCACATATCACCTCCACTGAAGGGAAGGAAAGGTACTGGGTTCCTGACCTTGCAGAGCAAGTTTACAGTTACAACCTCTAAGGCTGACAGCAGGTAAAATGTGACATCTGCAGGTCTTAAAGAATGAACTGGAGGACCTAAATGGGATGTGGACTAGGGCACGGGGAAATAAGAAATTACTTCCCCCACTGCTCCCAGCAGAGTGATGTCTCCCGAGGGGAAGATGGAAAGAGGTGGTCTCAAAGTCTCTCTGGCACCTGGACAGCAGGGCCAAACCTGTGAAGAAACACATCCCCTAAAGTGAAAGGAGGAAATAGTGATTGCAGTTCCTGTGCAGCTAAGTTTGATTATTAACTATAATAATTACTGCACCAGACCTGTTGTTTTTTCCAGTCTGGTCATGGCCTCACTTTCCTAATTAAGGGGCTGATTTTACAATCATTGCTAAGGCTCAGCACTTAATGACAAACCCCTTCTTTATTCCCACTCTGTTGTCCCCAAGTGCAGATTCCTGCCAGGAACCCTGTCTGGCTTGAGGGGGAAAAACCTCCAATAACCTCACTGGCATCTGTCTGGGATCGCTGAGAGCTGGGGTAGACTCTGGGTTGAGCTGCGACAGACAGAGCTCATACTGTAGGCAGATATAGCAAGACAGGTCTCTCTGGGGTTGTAAGTTGTTCATGTAACGTCTTCTGAACACCAGGAGCTGAGTGCACAGGCATCTCTTCTCTATTTCGTCTTCTGTCTAGGATGGGTATAAAAATCTCTTCTGCCATACCACTAGGGAGAAGGGTGTAGGGGCATGACTCGGAACCCACTGCTGTAGCTCCCCATCACAACAGCATCCTCCTGTTACACTTGAGAGCAATCTTTTCACCTGGGATTTTCTGGGCTGCCCCACAAACTGTCTGTCCTGTATTGGAGACCCTGTGCCACAGTTCATTTCATCTGGCCCCTAGTGTTCATTTCCCATCAGGAATATCCCGAAGGAAACACCCCTGTGTACCCCTGCAGCTTCAGTCCTTTCAGTGCAAGCGCAGTACTCAGTTTCCTGAAGTTGCATCAACAGTCTGCTGGACAGGCTGCTCTGCACCATGCAGCAAGCAAAAGCATCAATTTCAAACCCAGATGTCACTTCACTGTTTTTTCTAGCAGCATCCTTTGTCCTATCAAGTGTTTGTTTAAGCCAGTGTGCCCTGCAATGGACGGAGCTTGAGCCAGCGCAGTGTGCAGGACGTCAGGGTGAGGTCTGGAGTGACGCTTAAGCTACAGGAGCAAGACGAAAGGGACAGTCTTCAGGTCCCATCCCTTAGCTGTGGCATTTCTGGAGTGGGGAAAATCAAGGTGCCAACTTATGTGCTTTCCTTCCTAAGTACAAGTCTTATCTCAGAGCTACACTGGCAGACAATAGACCTTGTAGAGGCAGGAAGAGCCAAAACCATTCTGTGTTGTCCTTGCATCAAAGGCTGAGCAATTTGATGCTATAGAAAGGGCTCTGTATCAATTAGATTTTTAATATGCTGTTTGGGGTAAAATGAACATGGCATCAGTCTGTGATTTTGCATTGTTTTATACAATTGAACGCCTTTATAGAATTCCTTTATATATTCCTATACCCTTTATACCTCATTTCTTCAAACAATGTTCTCTGATGCAAAGGCAGGAGTGAGTCACCTCCAGCAGTCTCTTTGAAGAAGTAGGCCAACAGAGTCATAGAAATCACATCAGCTTTTCCTCAGACATGTGACAGACTTAAGTTCCTGCAAGGTCCTTCCAGCCAGTGGCCCTTGCTGCTGCAGCACCCCAGCTTCTTCCAAGTCTCTGTGACTGCTGTCTATTACATAGGACACCCATCACCAAAACTCATTTATGTCTATCAACATTAGCCTGAGTTATATATATCATATAAATTATCATATATACCATCTTCCAGGGAATCTGCTTTAGTAGGGGGGATTGGACTCATTGATGTCCTCAGGCCCCTTCCAACCCCTACAATTCTATGAATCTGTGATTCTGTGATCCTGCTTGTACATGTGATGGTGTTCAGTAGGAACATTAAGCCCCCTCCACTGGAAGCTGCTCTTTCCACAGCCAGAGGAAAAATGAAAAGAGGAGGAAAAGAACAAAGCCTACAGGTATTGGCAGCTGTTGGCAGAATTTAACCATTGATATTTACCATGGAACAGAGATGGTGATCAATATGGGCCTCACTTTCTCACTTCACCAATCTGCATCTCCAAAAGACCAGAACAAGGGACTGACCACTGCAAAGCATGTTCCTCCTCCTGCCTCTCTGCCTTCCTTTGCCCAGAATTGATGCTACTCAAATGTACACCTCTGCATTCACTAGCAGTTCTGGGACAATGTAAAGATATGAGTACATCTAGAGGAGGGCACCAAAGCTAGTGAAAAGGCATGCTTTGGGAGGAGCAGATTAGGCCTTTGGTCTTGTCTAGTTTGGAGGGAAGGAGGCTGAGGAGCAACCTCATTACTCTCTGCAGCTTACTGAGAAAAG
This sequence comes from Heliornis fulica, assembly GCA_013399135.1. Classification (NCBI taxonomy): domain Eukaryota; kingdom Metazoa; phylum Chordata; class Aves; order Gruiformes; family Heliornithidae; genus Heliornis; species Heliornis fulica. Next base: position 36,018 of record VXBZ01012611.1, on the reverse strand, counting down.
GAAATGGGGAGGAAGGATCTGAGCTCCACTCCCTGTGATCCAGTAAACAGTGGGAATGGCTCAAAGCTGCACCATAGGAGGTTTAGACTGGACGTGAGGAAGCATTTCTTTAGTGAGAGGGTGGTCAAACACTAGAACAGGCATCTTGGAGAGGTGGTTGATGCCCCAGGCCTGTCAGTGTTTAAGGGGCAGGTGGACAAGGCTCTTAATAGCATGCTTTAATTTGGTCACTACCCTGAATTGGTCAGGAGTCACACAGGATGATCATTGTAGGTCCCTTCCAACTTAAGTATGCTCTTCTCTTTCTTCTCTCCTCCTCTCTTATTTCTCTCTCTTTTTCTTTTTTTTTCTTCTTCTTATTTTAACTTTTAAATGCATGGAGTTCTCATTTAAGGCACCAAAGATCGTCTAGAAACAAAACAAAGCTGAAAAGCTATCTACTCTAAATAAGAGCCAGTTCTCCACATTTACAGATGATTCAAAATCAGAAGGCGTTACACACATCCTGACAAATCTGGTGCATGAAAATCAGATCAATTATCCATTCTTTAGTTTGCATAATCTAAACCCAACTGGGACAGTTTGTTTTAACCTGATTCTCCTTACTCACGCACGGGAAAATAACGCCCCTAGGATCTCCTGACAAATGATCCTAAAACTTAAATGCATTCAACACCACCTGCCAAACTCCAGCCTATGTTACTAAGTGAGAATCCTGGGACTGGAACAAAAATTAAAATCTTAGTTCCCCTGTCCCATTTTGCCCAAAGACTTTGTATTAAGCGGAGTTTCCACCTCACTATTTTTTTATGACTTTGTACATCCCTTTGCACCTGCTATTTTCTCTTATTAAGCACAGAAAAAAACAGGCTTTTCCAAGCTGAATCACAGGATACATTTCCAGCAAACAGTTTCCATGTTACTACAGCTCACAAGAACAGTGTGGGAAAATTATGAACAGCAGCATCTAATGGAGATTAAACTGCTGGTTTTCGGATTTATTTTTATTTTTAAACCATTTACTGAATTTTTTGATAGCTGTGATTTGAAAAAAAATAATTCAGTGGAAGTAAACAGTGGAACACCAGTAAAAATCTAGAAGATAAATAATTCATAATGAGTATTAAGTTAAATAATCTAGACAGTCAACCTAATGAACTGTTTGAATTAAACCAAATATTAACCACCAGAGAACAACACATGTTACTACTTAAATTTTGAGGGTTGCTGCAAATGCAATTTTAGTCCTTTTATTGCTGTATAAACTGATGAATAATATTTACAGGATTGGTACTCCCAAAACCCCACCGTCACTATCGTCCACTTCTTGGAGCTGGAGTGAGAAAAAATCTAGAAACAATTTACGTCTAAGCCTCAAAACAATTAAAATGCATGTAAATTACAATGCTCCAGGAATTAATCACTTCAACAGACGGCTGGTAGCTTGTTAATAAGGGTGAAGCAGGCATTTGTCTTTTTTTGGAATCCCTTACCTTGAAGACTACAAGAATGTCAAGGGAGCAGCAAAAAGGAGATTGATGCAGCAAAGGGATCTGACTATAAACTGATGATTAAAATTATCTAGAACACCAGAGACAACCCATTTGGTGTAATTCCAATTAATTTTTCCACCCTTCCTCACTGTCTGCCCTGCTATAGCCTCAAATCTAAAGAGCCTGGGCCAAAGGGGGAGTTTTGATGAGGACCCTGACCTCAGAGGTAGGCTCACAGCTGGGGTTACAGTTAGGCCAACAGCCACGGTGACTTTGCACTAAGACATTTGCACGGTAAATCCTGGCATGCAGTGGCAGCTCTTAGATTCTGGAAAGCAAAACTTCAGCTTTCTCTCACCAAAACATTTCAAAGTCAGCACATTTTTTTCTAATATTTTAAGAGCCTTGAGGATGAGCCGTGAGGACAAGGTGGTGGGGACCCGAATAAATGTTTGCTTTGTTATGTACACACACACACATACACTTGTTACTTACAGTGATAATTGGTTAAGTCTGATTATTGTATAAAGAACATTTTCATGGTTACTCCAGACCATGCTGTGCCATGTCAAGGTGCATAGGACCAGTCCTGCACAGGGGAGCGCAGGTGAAAGCCTTAACCCAGCAAAGTCTGAGCTACCTCCTGAAGCATCACAAAACCATCACCATGGTAGGGCAGAGCTAATTAGTAAATTAGCATATTGATGCCTTTGTACCCTTCTAGAATCTATCTATTATCTTCACTGATCGTGATTCTGTCCTCTATACTTTAGTGTGGAATACTAGGGGTTTCTTTCCTCTCTGATCAGAGGTGGTATGACTGCATATTCCAGCTTCAGGGCAGTGTGGTTGCACATCCCAACTTTCTGCTCTGCACAGGACTCACGATTTCTAGCATACTGATTTCCAAATCAACAAACCAGATACTGATGCTGTAAAGTGAGTAAACCAAGACTAAATTAAAGTCTAAATTAAAGATTGTGAGCAAAGTGGGACAGAACCAAATTCCAATAAATAACATGTCATGGCTAAATTAATAAATGATGCACTTGGGCAAATCTCATAGAGCAAAATAGCACTTCTATCCTCTTACATGGCAGCAGATAAATACAATTTTCTCACACCACAATGGATGTGGTTATTAGAGTTCCCATTTAGTCAGCACTCCCAAAGGAATCTCTTCGAAAATATAGATTTTACAGGTATTTAGGGCATATTCAGAAAGACCAAACAGTGATGTACCATTTTCAGTGACAGTACCATTGCTACTGAGGGTTGGCTGCCACAGTCCCTGAGCTCTGTCAATAGCTGCCAATGCGGAGCAGTCGATTGACCCAGGTTCCATGGCTGAGGAGGAGAGCAGCAGACCTGACCTGATGGGGCATCCAGGAATTCCTGGATGCCCCATCATGGTTTGCAAATTGCAAATTGCAAATTGCAAACCATGTTGGGATTATCAGAGGCACTCTATGGAGACACTGAAAGATCCAGTTGTGTGAACTTACTCCACAGAGAAGCTGGAATGAGTTAAGTAGGAGGTGGGGGATAGTTAAAGATAAAAGGGATAGAAAGAACTTTCTACATAATGACTAGTCTATGTTGGTAAACAATTCATCACTTTTCATAGCTTTCCTCCTTCCCTTGTCAAGACTTACAATGATGAGCAGTGGTACAACTTTATGGAGACTTCCTTGGTTCATAGGATACTTAAGTTTGCCTTTAAAATCATTAAGTGAGTTCCTAAAACACCCACATTTTGAGATGCAGTTGTAAGGTAATCAACAGGAATTTTCTGCTGCACAAGAAATTTCCTCTTTTCCTCTTGCCAGATTCACCTGTACCTCTGATCTCAGTTCTATACATCTCTTGGCTAAGTTTGTAAACTAGCTCTTTTGAATGGCTGAACTTACCCTGACTTTCACCAAAAATGCATCTGGAAATACTGATGAAATCCTGGTAAATTACAAATAAAGGATAAACCCTACTGTTTAAGCATATAACAAAGCCTTTACATTTGGCTCGTAGACAAATTGATAGGAGAGTATCACTCAATCTCTTGCATAGCTCAGTTGCTTCTGTGGCTTTATCCCAGCACAATGTTCCATGTTTGTAACAGCCTTTTCTTCTATTCTGGCAATGCCTGTAACTTCTTTCTGGAATATAAACATAATGATCATAAGATAGCACATTTAAACATATTACAAACAGTCATGCAGCATATTCACCAATTAACCTTCACTCTATACCTGTAGTTTTCTAGAATTCAAATGTGGTGGTCAAGCATTATTATTGAGTTAAAGTAACTTGCTGTCTTTGTGCCCAAATGGAGTTTCCTCTCTGTTGAGAATATTAGTTGACATCTGATGTTAAAACCTAAATTCAATTGTACTGTGTACTGTATCTCAGATCATATTCTGACCAGTAATATAAGTTCCCTGGTTAGTTCAGAAAAATAAATCATTTGAAGATTTTCTCGGTTCATAAAAGTTTCAATACTGTGTCAATCTATAAAATATCGATGCGTTATGTAAACGCGGAAATGGAATTTCTGACTGGAGAAAACAGCAGCATCAGTCTATTGTATGATATTGCCTGCTTGATTTGTGTTGGAGCAAAGCTCAGAGCATTTTGAAAATGTAAACACAGGGATCACACCATAAAAATTATATGTGCACTCTGAACTAATGCATAGCTCTTGGTCGCATGTTATGCAGTAAGGCATTTAAAGGGGTTATCATAGTGATATATGAATGGCAGCAGAGCCAGGACTAAAGGGCAAGATATTCCATTAGAGATGTTTCTTATTGCATAAAAAAAAATTACTTCCCACTCAGAAAATTCTTCAAAATCTAATTATTTTTTATAATATGCCTCTTCTCTTTCTTCAGGCTAGATCAAATACTGAAAGAGGGTTCTCTGCTTACATGGATTTTATCTTAATGAATTGTCTAATCTTTTCAAGAAAAATGTGGTTTTATATATAACTTTTGAGCACAGACCTTTAATTAACAGCTGGACATCTTGTGGACTGGAAACAAAGCCAGTTAGTGAATTTGCAATTATATTCAGAGCTGATTGCATCAGCATTAGATTCCTGATATGAAGTCAGCATCTGGTTCTGGAATTATGTGCAGTGCCACATGTAGCAGGAAGTCAAACATAGCATAAAAAGCTTGGTCTATGACACTACCCCAGAGCATACTCTGCACAAGACTTTTTTCCAGGGCATGGCACCTCTCATCCATCTCCTTTCCTTGACCAGAGAGGAGAGATCATTGAAAGGAGAGAGAGTGACCTGAGGATGAGGACACACATACTTTCACAACCTTGTGAATGTCCTTTCAAGGATCAAGGGTAGGGGAAGTAATCCTTCAACTAGCCCTTCAAAAATATTCACAATCATTTGGAAAAAAAGGACACCATGGGTCTCATGTCAGTTCCTGCAGAGATTGACATCTCTGTGTTGAATGTTGAAGTGTTAAAGCTGCTTCTTTCCTGAAGATTTTTTTGAATGAAAACTGAGCTCTTCACCTGCTCTTAATAGGCAGAGTCTTAGGAAACATTTCAGACATCCCATGAGAAGTGATAAACCTCAGACCAGTTGACATCGCTGCTATCACGGACACTACTTCCAAGACAAGTTTTGCCAGCCCATCCCTGGTCTAGGAGCTGGGTCAGGAGCAAGAAGCCATACAGTTGCAGACTGCACACAGCAGCCACCCTCAGGTCACAAAACTCCCTGTATTTATCCTGATCTTGCTGGAGAAAAAATGGGCTTGCTCCTGGCTGTTCAAAATCAACCAGCCTAAGAAGCTATAGGTTAGGCCTGTAGATTTTGCTTTGGGCAGGTGTGATCTCAACCCTGAAATGCAGTTGAAAAGTTCTGTGTCTTTCTATTCAAAGGATATTTTTCTCTCTGGAAATACACAGAGAAGGAGAGTGGCAATCTCATGTATCCATGCTTCAGAGTTTCCATTCTGCATGAAGATATGGTGCCATAATGAGAGGTCTGAAAGACCCCAGAAAGAAATAATATGCAATGTAAAAATACATTAATTGAGTTCATCCACCAAGATCCCACTCCCACAGACCCAGTACAAGCAAATTTTCTGCTGGAGGCAGTCAGGCATGTAGCTCCATTCTGAACAAGTTGGGCAGTTAGGACTCCCACTGCAGTGAATGGGAACAGATCACCTGGAACTTCCTGGGTTCACTTTCTTTGTCTTGGAGAAGACAAGTGGCCAGAGGCCTCCTAACACATCTTCCACGTCTCCATTATATGTACTTCTATATGCAAACACCTCCCTCCTGCGCCAGGTCATCAGTATCTTTGCAGTCACTCTATTATTCTCCTCCTAAAGCACATGTTTCTTTCCTCACAAAAGCACAATGATTATTCTTTGTTTCAGAAACAATTATATGTTTGTTTCTTTCAAGTGGTTATTAAAATCTCAGATTATTTTCACACCAGTTATTCAGCAAGATTTATCAGACAGCCCTTCCCAGAGAGGGTAAAGCCAGCTTTGGCTGGTTTAACTAGCTAATTTTCTGCCACCAACTCATTTCAGATACTGGTATTTCCTCTTTCTTTTGTCCTCTGTGCTCCACCTCTAGGTTTCTAAGCTCCAACCTTTATATTTTTTGCTTTTCTTCAAAAGGGCAAGTTACCAAACTCACTGCTGACGTAAGTAGGTGCAGCTCTAATGAAGTCAATGGGGTTACACCTGCACATGCCAGCAATGAATTTGGCTCGACGTCCCTAGTGAGCAAAATGTCACATTACCTTTGCCGAGCAGGACATTTCAAATAAAACGTTAGCAAAACCAATTAACTTTAAGCCATTAATCCCTCTGAAGCTACTTTCTACCTCCTAAGGATTGAAGTCAGTTCCCAGTAAATGTCTTTGGCTTAATAGATTGTGATGCTTTGGTATGGAATATATTATTGAATGGCATTGAACTAAGTAGCATCATATTGTATTTCTACATACAAATTATACTTCAGCACACATCTGGCAACTAAAATACACAATTACAGAGCACACAGAACATTGCATTATGTAATACCTATGTATGTTGAAAACCTATTAAGTGTATCTGTAATATTACATGCAGATATAACATATATTTTGTATTTCCCCAGCATCCCAACTTACATCAACAAAGATGGAAGATTTATAAATAACATTAGGTTCTCTAACACACTCCTTTTGTCATGAAACAGGTAATAACACATATGGAGATATGAGTTAAGAATGCAATCTTGCTCCCAACACCTTCTTTACAGCTACAGAAGGACAGAAGTCAACATATTATCTACAGAATTTGAAATCCCAAGTTCAGGTCCTTGCTAGACTTCCCTGGGCAGCGCACACCATCTCACAGCCAGGTGCGTGTGGGACAGAAACTCCACCTCTACAACCCTTTTGCTTTGCAGTGTTCATAAAACACAAGTGGGGTACATGGGTTCCTGCTTCAGAAAAAGGATGAAATTACCAGTTTCCTGTAGGTTAAACCCCAGTGTAGGCAGCCAGATGGAAAATGATGGAGATAGGGATGGGTCTTGATCCCTGTCCCTCTCTAGGACTGTCCTATTCCTCCCATTTAGCGTTTGTGGCCTTAAATGTGCCCTGTGTGTTAAGTACCTTAATCCTTTCTTCTAAAGTCCAAGGAGGTGTCAATCTTTTGATCTGTGAAAGAACCAGGAAAGAAGGAAGTATGGCATGAAGGTTGTCTTCCAGTTCTTCTCTGGATTATCCACAGGGGAGAAAAGTGAAGTTGAGTTCCTACATCCGTCCAGTATGACATTTGCTTTCGACCCTCTCAAAGGGGCATGGGCTAAACCCCATTTTAGAGCCATCTCTATAAAACGTTTACTTAGAACATGCAAACTGTGTCAGTCACAGCAGGAGGTGTGGAGGGAAAAACCTTCCCTTCGCTGCAGAGTCCTACCCAGTGTGCTTGTCACATCTCTTTTTCAGGATCAGGACAGAAAGACCAATTCACAGAGAAAAGAATTGAATAAAGCTCACTCACCCCTGAGGTGACTGCTGTAACTAAGAATCTCAGTATTTTAACCACAGTGTCTTCTTGAAGGTAAGCACAGCTCCCCAGATCCATGTACACAGCATCACCAGCCATCGCAAACATTTGTACATTGTCTAATGTGGATAAAGTTGAATCAAGGGGAATAAAGTTCTACATGAACAGAGTATTAACAAAAGACTTAAAAAAGTATAAAGTGTCGGTTATATTTGTCCATCAGGTGACAAAATACTGACCCAAACTTGGAACATATGATCAATGACCTTGAACCTCTGCCTGAACCTTTTCTGATTAACATTTTCCCAAGGGAAAAAGACCCTGACTACCATAAGGTCCTTTGTCTTGTATCCTCCTCCAGGGAGATAGGAGGTAGAATGCCAGGCAGGAGAACTGCCTGGACCACTTCTGTAATCCAGGATACAAATATTTTTGCCCAGTTAAAAGATAGCTGAATATGATCATCTCACATATTTAATATTGGCCCAAATTTTACCATCCCTTAATGATGACTGAGTTCTGCTCTTATTAAATCAAATGAAACCAACTGCAACAGCATCACTGCCCAGGCTCATGGCTGAGATGGGGTGTAGAGGAGGTAGAGGAGTGTGTGCCCTCAGTTTGACCCTGACATGTTCTCATGACCAGAGGGCCATGGTCTGAGAAGCACTCCAAGACACCACAGTTTCCATGCAGCCCTTCAGCACAGCTCTGCCTGGTCAAATCACTGAACATTTTGCAATTGAATTCCAGGGTATCTGCAACAGGCCGTATGGTTTCTTCCATCAAGTGCTTTAGAACTCACCTCATTTTAAGCATATTAGCAGCATGATTGAAGTCGATATTACAGTTCAGATACTTAAAATGAATTATGTTCTTAAGTATCTTGATAAATTGAGGCCTTAATGAGCATTGTTAACGAAGGTATGATCCTCTGAGATTTAGAACATCTTCAAAACTTACACTTCATTGCACAGTCACTTGAATTCAGCAGAATTCTTTGTTGCTACAGAAGGAGAAGTCACCTCCCCATTTCCCAGAAGCTGGTCCAACCACGTCCCTGGTGCTGGGACCTGCAGTCCCATGGCTGTGCAATGCATTTGTCCATGACTGCTAGTTTGTACAAGTTCCCTGCACAGTCCTAGGCAGGCAGCAGACAGAAGCATGCTGCCAGGAGTGGGGATGGAGGTGGTAGGTGGTACAATCTCTTCTGGCAGCAACAGAGACATAGGCCAAGTTGAAAGGACTCTATAAACATGGCATAGCTAAATCAAGATAAAACTAGCTTATTAAACTGATAACTAACTATCTAGTCAAAGTATATTAAGATCCTTTATCAGGGAAAATTTCAAGACTTGAGCATTCATATAAACTACTATGTGTGCAGTCAGACCTATCCTTATCTGCAAACAAGACTATATAATTAAGCAGAAACATAGTTTTTTATGTGGGTACCACCTAGTGGCAAAAGCTTGGGATTTCCATGTGTTATATTTGATGGAAATAATAAGCACATTGTGGAAAGAACATCCTGTTAATTATGTACCTGAATGAATAGTTTGGATTTCTCTTGACTGTGTGTTTGAATTCATGAGCTTGTTTCAAGCTGCATGCCTAAAACCCACACTCAAGTTAGTAAGAGTTCCCAAAACCATTTTCAGGATTCTGGGGTGTCGCGGTTGTGTGGCAGTTGAGGAAAAAGTGTAAGATACACTCTCATGGGGAGCAAAGGCCTCTCGGAGAAGGCGAATGAGACACACACTCTCATAGAGAGCAAAAGCGTCTACTTTATTTTCCTAAGTGTCTCTTTTTATACAATTCTTCAAGGAAATACTTATGCTCTAAAAATCAGGGATTGGATACAATGTCTACAAGATACACATGGACTAACATGATTGGTTACATTTCATCATTATCTCTTAGTTAACAATTATCATTGCTTCTGATCTTCGGATGGCTGGGCTCTTTGATCTTGTGCATCCTTCTGAGTTTTATGGCCTTGTTTATCCGGAGAGATCTCAGTCAAGGGCACGATGTCCTTGAGGACTCACGGCAACTTCTTGTATATCGGTTGGAGGGTTATGGCTCCTGCAAGGCCTGTGGCACTGGGGTCTACGTGTATGATGCTGACCAAAGATTTTTACAGTGGGAAGGAAAATGAATAGAATATTTGACACAGATTGAGAGACACACATGTAATGCAATGAGGTATGTACCAGAAGTCCAGTGGTTTCAAGATCAGTGCTGCTGCACACCCATAATTCACCAGCAGTACAGGTCTGGGTGCCCAGAATCTCAGGTGCAATAGTATGAAAATAAGAGAGAAACCACAACTATGTTTTTCAGCTGAATCAAGGAAGACAGCAGTGTAACAAAAGAAATAATGTTTTCTCTATGGTAGCAGTATAACTAGTTGATTTATCCAATGACCTTTGAGATAAAGGGAGAACTCCATGTTCTTTATTGGGGCTTTAACAGAAAAATGCAGAAGTACTTTCAAATGGAAAGTACACAAATGAAAAAGCTTCTGGATGAAAATGCCTCTGGACATGTCAAGATGTTAGACAAGTAAAGGCACAGTGAGATCACAACTCAAGAGAAAACTAATGTCATAATATTGCAGGCATTTTAACTGAAAAATGTTAGGCATTTAATTTGTTAGGCATTAATTTGTACCAGCAGCACAACAAACTTTTCAATTATAAAAAGCATTAAAATGTCATTTAACTGCCACAACAAATCAGTAATTTTATTCTGAGCAGGTATCCCTATGGCAACACTTTGGCATGCTTGCAGCAGCAACAGTTAACAGCAAAGGGTCCAGGAGTAGTTGAAGCAATGTAGCAACAAGAGTTCATTTGAACTTGGAAACAGGCAGGAGCACAGCACTCGTCCCTGGCCAGGATGAGTAAACATGCAGGCAGGCCAGATGGTGTGGATCCTGTGGCTCTTTTCTGCACCAGCTTCTCACCTGGGGTAAATCAGGAAACAGTTCCTCCTAAGACCAAGCATGAAGACCTGATCATGGCGAAAACGATATGAAAACCTCTATTGAGCACACTTGTGTCACTATGTCAACTGCTGCTTCCAGTGATTTACGCCACTCCAGAGGAGGGTTCTAGGTCGATATGTCTATTCATGTCACAAAGCAGATTATAAAGAGAGGCTGCTTGAAAGAGACTGCAGTGTGCATTGAGTGGGGATTATTTCATACCTATTTCATAATTTCAAACCTATTGTTGATTATCATGTGAATATTGCATTAACTTCTGCTTTGGAAAGCTCCTAATACTTGTGACTCATGAGTGTGTCATCTAACGCTATACCTATTCTCACTTTTTACAGTCCTACACATCAATAGATCGGAAATATCCCAGTAAATAAAGAAAGGGAGAAGAGGGAAAAAAAAAAAAGATGCTTTGTGTCAGCCTTGTGACACAGGGAGGGCTAGCAGCAATAATGCAACCTGTGTCCAGGGATGGAAAGGTCTTTGGACAGCTATAGGTGACAGCATAGCATCCTGTGATGGAGCATCAGTGCAAAGAACTCTTGTACCAGAGAGAGCAGAAAGTTAAGAAATTTAACTCCAGATGTAGGAAAGACCAACAAGAGTGAAGCTCTCTACAGAGAGCCTGTGTGAAAGTAGTGTGTCATTTACTGACCTTAAGAAAAGCAGGTCCACTAGTGACATATAAATTCTGCAGAACAAGAGCACAGTGCATTTTCGTCTGTAACACTGGGTTTCAGGTCTACTTAAAGCGTTACACAGTACATAAAAGTTCTTTGAAAATAAGCTTCTCTGAAGGCTTCATTCAGAGAACAGAGTGAGAGAAACCCAGCCACCAAACCAGCTGTCCAACAAGCATCTGAGACCTGCCCTGTGGATCCCCACATGCCCTTTCTGAAAATGAAGTTCTCAGACACAGAGAAGACAGGGTAAATAAAACGAAACAAAGGCTCACATAAGAAACATTAAGACACCCTGGGTTGGGAGGGTATACACTGCTGATTAAATCCCCAATATATCATTCTCTTTTCTTAGGAATAAGGAGTGGATATAATTAAACACATTTCTTGTAGGAATAAAGACTCTGTCTTCAATAGCCAGGTAACAAGAAAACATGAGCCTTGCATGAGTCTTAGAATGAACGAGATCTGGCAATTTTCATAAAATTCAGTGGGTAAGGCTGCCTTGCAACCAGGTCATGGAAGACAATGTTGCATTGGTTTTATTTAGGTGGACTTTCCTAAACTGGGTCACCATAGATTTCTACTTTCTAGGCAGAATCTTTTCTTGCTCAGCCCTGGTGCATGTACTTGTGAGAACTGAACCTAAGAGATTAAAAATGTTGGTGTCTTCTTATTTTTCAAACAAACCTTGTGGATGGACATCTGCAAGGCCACCACAAGGACTAGCCGAAGGAGACAATCTTGTGGCAGCAGGACAGTTCTGTTTTGGCTAAAGATTGAAGGAACAAGCAGATAAATAACTTCAATACAGAAGTCTAGAGGTCATGGTGCCCAGAGCTGAATTCAGCTTCTGCTGAATTATCTGTGAAATTTGTATTATAGCTAACCCTCCTGAATATGATGAGCTTAAAGAAGAGCATGCTGAACTTATGTGACTAAAGTACTTGATTTTATACCCAAATCATGTTAATTCTAACCCCAAGGAGGGGAAAAGTTGTGGTTAGACTATAAAATGTATTGAGGAAGCCGCCCCTGATGTTAGAGAAGAGGTTGAAGATCCCAGAGAGGCAGTCACTGCCTCCTCCATCCAGGACAGTGACACCTTTACCCAGGGTAGCATTTTGCTATCATCATTGTCACAGGCTAATGCTACTGCAGTAAGCATATTCACCAATGGCAATTTCAGACCCAGTATAATTGTGGCCTTACTACATTTTCTGTTTCTTCAACTTCGCAAAACTGCCTCAGTGAAAGTACTTGCAGGACTCCAAAACAGACAAATGTTAACTCTCATAGGTGGCTGCTTACATAATCCTTTAGACACAAACTGCTGACCAAGTCTGGGCCTAAGACTGGACCAGCTGCACCTAGGCTTCTCTCTGAGGAGGAGTTCAGATAACAAGGGGGTCCCTCCTGAACATTGTGACATAACGGAAAGGCCTCCCCCAACTATATCACACTTAGTCCTTTTTACATGACAATAACATTTGCCTCCAGTCAAAGGAGCATGGATTGATTTTTTTTTCTGTGGTAAAAGCCATGGCTAGCACTTGTCCAGGCCCACCAAAGTGATCCTCATTGCAGCTTCCCATGGGACATGACCATCCGTCCACACCTTGCATAAACTGCATCAACCCTTTGCCATTTCCTGCCTGCCCACTTTGTTATATTTTTTCTTTCTATTAAAAATACGATGACTTATACCACATAGTGTT
>VXBZ01012611.1:1603-19947 GCA_013399135.1 Heliornis fulica | reverse complement strand
CCCTTCCTTTGCTTTTTTTTTTTTTACAGTTTGCCTGTTGAGAACAGGAAAGCCAGGGCACAGGTGGGTGCTTAGACTTGCTTCCACCTTAATACAATTGACAGAGGCTGGTGCTCCACTTAACATGTTTTCACATACACTCTCCATTTGCATACAGCAATGTGAACCTTACATTCCCTGATATGGAACATTACTTTCAGCTCTGGTCCACAGAGTCCATTGCCACTTCAGTATTGCCATATGCAAACAGTTGCTCTGACCACAGATCAAGCACCTTTCACTAAAGGTTTTTACTAAACAATTCACCAAGTAGTAAGCAACCTCTTCTGAGAATAGCATGACATGACATAGGTAAAGCGGCATTTGTTTCCTAGCTACCAAATGAGCCTTAAGGGGGAAAGTCAGCAATTTTGTGCTCTGAAGCTGAAGGGAAACTTCTTGAAANTGAACTTCTTGAAAATAATCCCTCCTTTTTTTTTTTTTTTTTTAAGAATACTTCTGAGGTTACATTTGCAGATGCAGTTATGTATCTCAATATGCTCGCTGGTCCAAAGGAATCCATCCAAAGTGTCTACTGCCACCCTCCCTTTCATGCTCTTTACTCAGCCTGCAGCTACTGAAGCAAAAGTGTCTCCTGACACCAATGGCAATGGCTAAGAATGCAGAGCAGCAACACTTCAGCGTGACAGGACATCTGTCAGAGCTGAGTCATGCCATGATAAAGCTAGTGGGATATCTCTAGTCTTGTTGGGTGTCTCTTACAGGTGTCTCTTATTAGGTTATCCGATGTCTCTTCCTCTTAGGAACAAGATGCATGGACACACTGCCACACACATATCTCTCAGGTCAAATTCTGTTCTCTGTTGCCAGTATCAAACTGCAACAACTCCAGTTAAGCCAGCCTTCCATGTTCAATTACATCTTTCTGCTAGGCCACTCTAGATTGGTGCTGATGAATGAGAATAGAGCTTGGCCTGTAATGTAATGTATGTTTTTATACAGAGGATGGCAGATGTAAAAAATGCAAATATATTTGGTGAGAAGAGCATTGCACTCTCCTTGAAGATGCTAGGAGGACCCTAGGAAATTTTGAGGTTTACATGAAGTTTAAAATGAGAAGAGACCTTCTCCCTCCTTCTTCTGGGAAGACCCACTAGACATAATTACAGTCCCATGACTTCTTCTGGGAAGACCCACTAGACATAATTACAGTCCCATGACCGTCTTAGGCCCAAACAGTTTCCAGTATTTCCGAGTCTATGTGCCATCAGTGTAAGGAGAGTTTCATATGGCAAATGCCATACATGCTTTTTAGGCTGTCCTGCCATTTCTAAGATGAAACCTGTTTTTCCTTTATCCAGAAGAGCTAATGCTGACATATTAACAATATAGCTCCAAGTTTTCCATTAATTTTCCACTGCACCTTGCCTTGGCGGACAGTGTAGATATGAAATTCAAAATTTGCATGGAAACAGAAGCCTGTTAGGAAGTTAGCAATTAAGGCCATACAGCAATATAGCTAGCACTGAGTATTTAGGGCTGTAACATAATTGCTGTAATTATGTGAGCTGTCTGCAAATACATATATGCACAGATCCCAGTGGTTTGAGCTGAGGTGGTTTGTTTGGAGTTTTGTTTTTGTTTGTTTTAACTTTGTAAGATCCTTGGCTGAAAAACACCTCTCTCTCTTCCTACAGACCTATACACACATACAGCTTATGTGTCATCTCATTTACAACACTTCAGTTGCCCATGTGTGTAGGGATGAAGGGTGCTTGTGTAAGTGTCTGTGCTAAGGTGTCCCAAGTAAGCAGGCTCTGTTTCATTTCTAAATCCTCCTACCCACAGGCTGGAAGGATAGATGATGATGATAAAAGGACCTGCAACTGCCCGAGGTAATAAATGAGAAAATTCATCAGGTTTTCATAGTTTGAACAGCTTGGGATGCTTTCCTTTATCCTGAAGGGTTCAGATGATCCCGACCAGTCCGTGGGAAGAGAAAAGAGAGCTCCAGTGCATGGTCAGTGATGGGCTTCTTCACATCCAGTGCATGGCCAGTGATGGGCTTCTTCACATCCAGTGCCAGTTCAGGCTATTTCAGCATTTCCCCACTATCCACTTCCCAGCCAGGAACAGCATTCAGATTTTTCATAGTCTCTTGAAATGTTCACAGTGATTCCACACCCTAGACCATATTGTACTTGTTAAGCTGTTTTTGTTATAAATATATCAGGTTATGTCAGTCATAAAGCAACGTTGTCATGATTCTAACATCAGCAGAGTTACCTGGCATAAAACCAGTGTGATGCAAGGGAGAATAATACCTTTTTTTCTGTCTTATTGTTGCGGATTGTGCTGGTTTTTTCATCCTGATAATAATAACATGGCAAAAATACAGACATGATTCCTTTCTTGTCTGAGAAGGGTAAAAAATTTTTAGATTGCCTAGGGAAATTATGAACCATTTCACATAGATTAAAATATAAAAAAAATCTCTTTGGGGTCCATTACATCTTCCTTGTCAATGCTTTATAATTTCTATGCTGCATTTTAAAAAATTTGACATCCTGGGGTGGGCTAACTCTACAAATGTCACTTCCCGGGTGGGCTTGTCCTTATGCAATTAGAAATAAAGCACAGAACATCCAGAACAGATGGGACTGCTGCACAGAACAGAATCTCCTTCTTTACTCTCATTTTTTCCCACCCAAATTCTGCTTCTCACAGAAGATATTTAAACTATGGAATCAAATTAGAGTTAATCAGCCAGAGCATTTTGTAATTAATAAGAAGGTCACATCCCCTGTGGAATGGTGGAATTTTACAATCCTTCGCCAAGTCTGTGGCTTTTTCACCAGTTTATCTGGGTCAGATTGTGTTCTGTGGGAGCAGGGTAAGTGTGGAATATATTTATTCAAACCCATAGAGTTACTCCATATTTATATACAGTGGAAATAGGTACAGAGCCTTTGTTTTGAGTGGCAAATGCAGAGTAAAGATAAGTCTGGTGCTGAGACAGGCTGTTACAAACCACCGTGGAGGTGGCTTAACCTTGCTGCTCAGGCTGGGTCCCCTCTGAATTCTCTCGCTGGCATCACTGCATCATTATGGCGTCATAATGGGACTCATGCTCTGCAAGAGCAGCAGGAGGGGAGTATGTGGCAACTCCCTTTTCTATAATGTCTTTCTAAGGCCCTTGGAAGAAGCAAGAGGAGGAGCTTCCCTTGCTCCAAATTTCCTAGACTGAGGGTCTCACTTCCATCCCAGCATCTGCAGAGAATTATATCCTCTTTGCTCTCTCCAAGGTTCCTTCTGCAACCCTGTTTTTAGTTCTTTTTAGCTCTCCTGAGTGAGTATGAAGAGTGATATGCATGCTGGTGGTGATGAAAAGCAACATCACCCCTGGCTTCCCTAAAGTGGAGCCCTGACAACATTGATCACTCTTACAGAGACTAACCTATCTCAGCTGTCCACAGAAATCTGAAATCTTCCTTGGGGTTTTGGCCCTACTACGGACAATCAATCCAAAGATGCTGAGCCCTTGAAGTTTCTGCAGACACAGTTCTTGACCTGACAAACAAGCCTGCGATTTAACCACAGCCCTGGAGAGCCAAACGCTGAGTGTGGTCTCCCAAATACTTCCTAGGGACTTGCAGAGACAGCAGGCACACATATCCCATGGTTGTTTTTATTTTTTAATTATTTAAGGAACAATGAAGAAGTTCAGATGATGAGAGTGAAAAATATTTGAGAAAGGATTCAAAAGCCTTTGAGAAATATTAAGGAAAAACCCATCTGGTAAATCTCCAGACTATTGAGTTTCAAACTGGCGTGCGTTTATTTGTTTATCCTTTTACCTTGCATTGTCCAGACCACCCTGTTCTGGATGCATATGGAGGAAAACAGCCCCACTGCTTTGCAGTGATTTTCTGCTGGTGGTTTGTTGGGTTTTGTCTAGTTTCTAAGCAGAAGCATATCAGTGGAGCTATTTTACAATGTTTATTTTAAAACATTCTGTTCTTTTATGTAAAGCAGTTGGGAATTACAGTAAATTGGCATTGCTTAAATGCTTTCTTCACACTTCTCCCAAGGGTGGTAAGTCCAAAATATTCTACCTGAGCAGTTTTGTAGCATAGCTGTGGTAATTGCCTCAGAATGGAAAGGCTTTTTTTTTTTTTTTCTTGGTCCAGGGACAACCCTCTAAATGATTCAATAGCTTATGGGAAACAAAAAAACACCCATTTGGTAAATGACTCTTTTTATACCTATCTTTCAGATAAATAAACCAAAAAATAATCTGATACATAAATGGGTTCAGTGATGACAGAATTATTGAACAGTTAATCCATGGTATAGATGACTTTGTCCCTTGCTTGTTTCAGTCATTTGCTTATTCACAGAACAATTTTCTCTAAAAGACCCTCTGATTTCTAATAGCAAGCTAGCATGTTCTGTTAGATCAAAGCAAACAAAGGAAAAAAAACCTCAAAACTATCACATCAGTATTATATTTAAAATGTAACATGCTATACATAAATAAGCAGCAAAGCAGCTGCATTTTATGCAAAAGAGATGAAAGAATTTATTAGAGAACTGTTGTTCTGATATGCTATATTTCTTGGCATCTTCAGAATATTTTTCAATTGAATAAAGATATTTTCTTTATTTATTAAAATAACTTACAAATTTATTTAGAGCCCATCATTTCAATGAATTGTCTTACTGAATTTAACAGGAACTGACAAATTTAAGATAGTAGTTTAAAAAAACTTTCAGAATATTTTTTATCTTTAAAATCGACAGGATCATTACATCAAATTTCTTTCCTCTCCTGATATGTAACACAGATTTTTCCTGTGCCTGCCACCTGGATGCTGAGAGGAGCCCTGTCAGTCTCATGGCTGTGCCTGGAATCCTGATGTACCAGGAAAACACTGCAAAACTGGCAGTTGTTCTTCTTACTGCCTGGTTGCGGATGTGATTGTTTTGGATAGAATACACTACAGTGCTCACCAAGATCTAGGGAGGGTCATTTTTCTGAGTGTAATTCTTTGGGTTGTGTACTGGAATCGCTGTGTAACATTGCGGTGAACCTGCATAGGGCTGTGCTTCTTTGCTGTGAGATGAGAGAGCTACTGCCGGCAATCACTGACGTGTGGGGGATGCAAAACAAAACGGTCTGTGTGGAGCTCCTGGGAAATGAGTGTCCCATAAAAATTGCCAGCATGGTGACATGGGTCTTTTTCAGCTGTTTCAGAAAGCCCAGAGGAATCAATGTTTTGATCTTCCTGCAATGGAACCTTCCCGCACGGACAGCCCCACTCCCTTTCAGTGTCACCATTACTGAGCAAAGGGACAGGAAGTGAAGGGGATGCTTACGATGGCTTCAGGAGAGGTTTTAACACAAAACCAAATGCTTAAGGTTCCCCGGGTTTAAATGAGGAAAATTGGAAGTAAATAGGGGTTACTAAAGCATGTCAGTGTTAACACACCTGAACAAAGGTGAAATCTAGAACCAAAGTTCTGCTCTATATTTGTATGCCGTAGAGCCTGTGGTGAGGTGATCTAAATCAAGTTAGGGTGACAGAGACACCAGTGCCCTGAGGAACACTGAGCTTTGTCTCCTGCTCCAGTGCATGGAACACTGGTATTTACCCAAGCACAAGTTGCTGATGTGTAATATTAATGCAGAAGAAGACAAGATATGGAAAAAAACCCAATGTACAGATTGAGAGCTTTTCTTTTGAGAAAAAGAAACAAACAACCCAAAGTTAGAAACAACTATATCATTTTGTGCACATGGGCCACACACCACCAAAGCCATTGGATGAGGTCCCAGCATCTTTGTGTTTGAGAGTGTTTTATACAGGACAGGTGGTAATTTCCCACTCTTCCCATTCAGGACCAGCTCTGCCACAGACTACAGGTATTAATTAGAGATGCACATTCAGGGGTCTTTGTGGCACACACAGCTGAGTTTTTGTCACAGGCTGTGCTCCCATGGGGAAGAAATTTGTTTTGTGAGAACCCTGCTAGTAGTCCCAGCAGGCACAGAACATCCAGATAGAGCCCTTAAGTTACTTTGACATTCAAACAAGGTTTCCACAGAAATTTTACTGAACACTCTATGGAAGAACTGAGGACACCGTAAAGATAACGGTAATTATCCAACTACAAATAAATTGATAAAAAAGCACCCAGTGTGCTAGTTTTTATTTTAAAAGCATATTCCAATTACTTAAATATTTGTTAAAATTGTGTGCTATCACAATTCCAGTAAATATTACACAAATTACAACATTTTTTTCAAGCTGTGCTTCCTAAAAATGTGAAGTAATTACACAAGAATCTAAGGTAAACTTTTCCTCTTCACCACCTGAAAACATATACTGAATATGGGCCTTCTTCAGCTGGCAGCAAAACAAAAGAAGCTGAAGGTAGGAAAGTTCCTGGGTAAATTAGGAGAACAGGGAGATGAGTGGTATGAGGAGGAGAGGCAGATAAAAGAAGTGGAAAACACAGAAAAGCAGGAAGAACCCAAAGAGGAAAGGTCAGGAAGAGAAGCAAGAAAGAAGACAGGTCTTCCTCCATCTTTAAAATTTCTGGAGAAGACTATTTCCTTGAAGAGACTGAGCTTAACCTGTGAGATCAAGCTCTGTATTGCAGCAGGGCAGTTGTAGATTTGCAGGAGCAAGTGAATGCCTGGTTCTCCTTTCCCCTGAAATCTCTGTACCTCACAAATCCAAGCTGTCTTGGACTCGCCATGCAGAGGATAAACAAGATCTTTCTAAACATTCTACCTGGCTGGTGTCTCACACCATGCAGGCTATGATGCCATTAATATTTATAAATCTTCTGCTATATGGAATTTCCCCAAATCCTTTATGACCAGAAGCATTTATAAACTAAAGTGAAGAAGGGGAAGGTGTAAAAAGTAAAATGTGCAAGCAGCGCTCTTGACCTTAAGTTAACAGGATTAATGTTGCTGAAAAAAAACAAAATTTCTCCAGCTCTGTACTGGTATAATTGGGCAGCACCTGACCCTGTACTACGCTCACCTTCTCACATTTAAGAGGGCAGTGTGCTCTTCTCCAGATGTAACTTTTGTGATCTTATATTCTAATAGAAGTGGCCCAGCAACTTTGGAGGCTATTTTCCGATCCAAGAGGGTAGCACACAAGAAAAGTAAATTGGAAGTTGAAACTCAGTTAGGGAACAGAGAGGAAGGAGGCAGGCTCATGTTGGAGGCAAGAGGGGATGGGGCCATTGAGAGGCATCTCAGTTACACTAAGCTTCTGTAGCTAGCTTGAAAATCCATAAGTAACCTATGAATTTCCTAAAGGAAAAAAAAGGGGGGGGGGGAAAAACCCAAATATGTACTATTTCAGGGAGAAAGATATTATTCCTGCACCACGCTGACTGGTCCAGGAGACTATCTGTACCTGGCAGAGGTCAAGGACAACACAGTCATGGTACTTTTGCTCTCCCAGCAGTCTGGAACAGAATCAGTTGTGCACACTGCAGTGCAGTCAACAGCAGCATTACTTCCATTCGCATGGCTGCTATTTTTGCTATTTGAAGCAAGAGTTTCACCAGCTGTTTTCTCCTGAAGAATCGATGTAAAGAGGGAAAAGATAATAATACACTGATGAGAATTGCTGTTTCTCTTCAACACTCTATATTCAGGAGGTTGTGCTAGACTCCCCTAAACACAGAAGCGCATGCTTGGTGCTGGATTCTGTGTGCTCTGTTTGGATTCACAGCATTGGTGCAAATGATGCCCTGCACAGACAACTGGCATACAAATTACTTCCACAGCCTTACTCGTCCTCATCCACACCAGTTTCTTCTTCTTTAATTAGTGAAAAAAATTAATTTCCATTGGCTATGTCCTTTTTTGTTCATGCATTTTTTCAATATTAAGCACACAAGTAAATAGGACTCAGACTTCAGTAATTATTTGGCTGAGAATACAAGGAGAATTTTTTCAATTTCCTCCAGAAACACCACTTCACTGAACCTAAATTATGTTCTTCAAAACATCTTGGATTGGCCCCTTTGGTGACCCCAGAGACAGAATTGAGGTCCCTGGCAGCTCCTATCAGAAGACCTGGAGCAGTGCATGTGCACTTGTGAGGTGCAGAGCTAGTCCAGAAGCCAGGCTCCCAGTCTTGCAGCAAGTGAGAGCTGGCCTGTCCATCCCTGAAGGTGCTGGGTACCTCTTGGCAGCACCTCCTATCTCTTCCTCAGATCCATGGGAAATTTCCATAGCTCTTATCCATAGCAAAGCTGACACTGTCAGTCATTTAACTGGCAGTCTGGTGGGCTGAAGGAATCCCTGGCTCATGTGAAATTTGGGTCAGAAAGAGGCTTTTACCTGTGGAAAACAACCACAAATCCATAAAGCTGCATGCCTGGTTTCAGAGCAGTTCTTGTATCTTTCCAAGGTGTGGAAAGAGCACTCTCTGCTTTCTCTGTAAGCTCTGACTTCAAGAGACTGAGGGGTGTCTTATACCCACATGCAAATACTTATGGCCCCGATCCTGCAATTTAAATTGCTTAGGCAGACTGCTGTGCTCAAGCGGAGCACCATTACCTTTAATGTAGATTCTAGACATGCATTTTAAATTGCTACATCAGAGGCTGAAATTATATGCACTCAAGGGGCAGGTGTTCTCTTCTGCATCTTCTACAATACCAAGCAGATGGGGAGCATTTAAGAAAGAATAATAAAAATATTCAAATATTTTAATAAGATAAAATAATAACTGTGGTAATAATAATGATGAAAAAAGAACATATTATAATCATATGTACAACATTCAGTTTCCGTTTTCTTGAAGAACAAATAACATATCAGTTTGAATTGAAGTAAACTAAGATTTGTGTGCCACGATGTGTCAAGATGAGCCCAGTTTGAGAAAATTCTTCCTGGAATATTGAATTATTTTTCTGATTATGAAACAATTTTGCACAGAGTTGTTTAAATAAGAAACATTTTTATACCTCATGGAGCTCTCAAATTGTGATTGCAAGACACAAACTTTTTTGGAGCTGGAGGGAGTGAGCTCAGTTTCATTATATTCACAGCTCTTTACTCACCATCTGAGCATGGTCTATTCACACCTCCTGGAGCTCTGGATCAGCTTTGACTGAACTCCAGGGTCATGTGGGCATCCCTGGGTCAAATCCCACCACTGACAAACTGGAAAGCAAGGATTTGGAGACACCCTAATTAACCATTGTCACTAATGAAATCAAAAAGTAATTTGAATTCAATTGTTTCAGCCATAACCACATCTTTTTGTTAGGTCTTTTTCTGGGAAACTTTAGGGTTCTATAATATTCTTAATAATAATAACAACACATACATAGTATTTTAATATATTTTTGACCCTGTAGGCATTGATACATTAAATCCAAGTAATATTTTACTGTTAATTTTGGTAAAATAAATAGCTTAAGCTCTTGAAGTTTCTCACTGTATGTTATTTCCTCTAAGCATTTCCTGGACCAGTATTTCCATATCTAGTTTGCCAATGATTTTCTCATATGGGTACAACTAGACCTCCACACAGCCCCAGTGATGCCACATTCCTGGTCAGATTTATTGTCTTGCTCCTATCTGATATGCTGTGTTGTCGTGACTGTCAGGAAAATAGAAAGAAAGTAAAAGTAAAGGTAAAAATAGAGTCGAGACGGGTGGAGAGGAGTCAAGCGATTTATTGTTACAGCCGCCTTTCTTTTATCCTCCCTGTATCTCACTGCATTAGAAGCTGATTGCAACACACAAGACAACACAGTTAGCAACAAGCATTTCATTGGATGACTCTTTCTCTGTTGCAGCTTCGATGAGCTGCCTTCTACGTGGCAATGCAGCAATTCCTTATCTAGTTTCTCAGCTCTTCTCAGTACTCTCCAGTCTCTCTAAGGGCACACGGGTATCTGCTCGATGTCAGAGTTAAACTCACATCCCGCTCCCTCCCATTCCAATCTTTGGACCAGCTGCAGCTCCCCACAATATGCCTACATTTGCATATAAGGAACCACTCAGGGTGAGAGACTTTTTATTACTATCCAGGACACATTATTTAGCACTCTAATTATTTTGCCTTCCACAGATTTTAGGTCATTGAGATGCTACACTTACCTATAGTTCACTGAGGAAAACAAGCAATACATCAGGTATAATCCTGATTCCTATACCCCTACCTTAGAAACTTCTATGAAAAGAAGATCCAGAAACTTGTGAAGATCGCCTTCTTTCTGAAATAGCCATGTCCTTAAGATCTTGGAAAAGTTCCATAAATTTGTCTCACAAACACAAACACATACACACATACACACACACACACACAAAGCTGGGTGAATGTAATGTACTCATCTTTGGGCTTCAGGAGAATATTTCTTAGAAACATATGCTAAGACAAAACGGAGAAAACCCCTTGGCTCTAATCTAGAGTTTAAATCCAAAGAAGTCTTTCCTTCTTCGCCAACACATTTTGGCTTATACATTTACTGGGTCTGCCATCACATCTTCCAGACCAATTAAAATTTGAAATCCTGGAATATTACTTTTCTAACCCCATCCTACCATGGCAGATTTTGATACTGTACAAGAAATTCTAGATACAAGCACATGAAGCCTTTCTCAAGTGTGGGATGTAAAATTATCAAGTGATAGAAATCAGTTAAATCCCTCAATATTTGACCTGGAAATTATACTCCCCACTTGGGTCCTGGAGGCAGGTGTGAGGAGTTATATGGAGAACAAGCCAAAATAGAAGCAGGTTATAACTTAAACAAACAAACCCCCAAACCACAGGAAACACTGTTTAAACTTCACATTCTTTTCAAAGACCATGACTCAGGAAGCTACTTCATCAAGGATATGGCAAGTGCCAGTGCTGCTTGACAGCCCTCTCCAGCCTCTCAGATTTTTGCTTCAGAGACCTCTGGGCTTGTTTTTCTTCTTGCTGAGAGCTTTAATCTCAGGTTGCCCCCCAGGTCATGTTTCCACAGCTTTCAGAAAAGCCAAGTGCGTTCTCTGAAGCTGTTTATTGCTGGCTGGTTAGTATTAATGGGTTTACCATATGCCAGTTGTTGTAAATTTAAGAAAGAACACTTTTTTTTTGTAGACTATCTGTGAGTAGACAGGTATTATTTTCATAAATTATCTATGGCAGTAAATAGCTTAAGAACTATCATTTTTATACAATATGTGGTATTTCCACAGAAACATGTTACCCATTACAAGTCTTTCTTTAAAAGCCATAATGTAGCTACTTCAAAAAGCAAGCCTAACTCCAGCATATATCCTAACATTTGAAGAGAGCAGCATGACCTTAAAGGATTGAAATCATGTCTGCCTGCCATTAAACAGACTCCCATAAAAAAATACCAAACACAAACAGAGGTTTGATAAGGGCAAGCTACGGAGAAGAATTCATTTCTATAAGTGAAAAAGCAGCATAATACATAAAAACAAATTTCAAAACCAGCCAGGTAGTTGAAGGAGAGAAGAGAGACCTTTTTAGTTAGCAACTCAGTTTGTTTTTGTTCAAGATTTACCTACATCACAGTGTTTGTGGGATACCTTCGCTGTAAGCATAGTTAGCTGTGAGGTTCCCCTTTGCTTAATGGCAGAGCTAATTTACAGAATGTGTGTCTGTATTTGGATTACTCCCTTCAAAACAATACAGAATCAATTATGCTCTGAAATACAGACCCTACCCTCCCTCTCTACAGACTACATGTTCTTTCCTCTAGATTCTTAATGTAACAGCAAAATAAGATACTCTCACACTGATGTAGTAGTTGTTTAATAGTAACAAACAGTCACTGTAGTATCCTCTTAATATTTTCATTCTGTTCACATATTCTATCTTAAAAAGTCATACTGAGGTACACAGCTGTAATATACTGACATGGTGAGTAGCATATGTTAAGTATTGGGAAAGATATATTGAAGTAGGGAATGATAAGTATTGCAAAGGATATGTCAATGATTTCCCCTTAATTAGCTTGGAAATAGCTAGGGAATGTTTCTGTTCTGTTCAGTGCCAGTCTAGGAACAGATAAAGGAACGGAGCTAACTAGCAGAGAATCATAGAATAGTTTGGGTTGGAAGGGACTTTTAAAGTTCATTTAGTAGACCACCCCACCAGATTTTGCTACAATAAACACTGCCACAAGTCACCGTATCCCTTTTCTGGTTCATTTGGTTCAGGAAAATTTTGAAAGCTTGTGAAGATGACACTAGAGCAAAAACACAGTAAAAGGGCATAAAGGGAAATTACCATGGGGGTACTTCTACCATGGCTACCATGACAACCTATAGGTCCAAAATGTTTACAGCAGCCAGCCACCCCCTTAAGGTAACAGCCATCATCCAGGAACAGCAAATCTGGCTGTTTTTATAGAGTTCAAGAGTTCTGTAGAAGCTCTTTAAAAGCTGTTGAATTTTATTACAGGGTGCTACCAGCTCTCTGCTGAAAGCATATGTCTCAAGCCATGCTGAGGAAAAGTGGCAGTGGTCCAGGTAGGGTTCACAGAATTTGTTTCCAGCCTCATAAATAAAAATTGAATTTAGAAAAAAAAAAAAAGCAGATATGATTTAGATTTGTCAGGTGGTTGAAAGTTGTGAAACACCTGACCTAAGGTAGTCGTGTAGATGTGTCCTTTGAGATAAGTCTTACAGGGAGTGAAGATGGTCAGTGCGTGGTTCCAGAGCAGGTGGTGTATGCAATGCTGGTATGCAAGGAACACCATGCACTGTTGCAGCGTGTGTTGTGCAGTGTGAGGAGCATCCTGTGCAATGCATGGTGCGTAGTGTGTGGTGCACAGTGTGTGGTGTGCAGTGTGTGCACTCCTGGAAGCGTGGGGAGGTCTGAGCATGCAGACAGGGCTAGTGGTGTACTCTTCATAGAATCACAAAATGTTTTGGGTCGGAAGGGACCTTAGAGATTATCTTGTTTCAAGCCCCCTGCCATGGGCAGGGACATTTCCCACTAGATCAGGTTGCCCAAAGCCCCATCCAACCTGGCCTTGAACACTGCCAGGGAGGGGGCAGCCACAGCTTCTCTGGGCAATCAATTCCTTCATCTTCAACTCTTCCCTGGCCTGCAGTGTGGGGTAGGAGACTTTGTCCCCCTGTCTTGATGCTGTGTGACTCAGGTGATATGGCACCATACAAAGATGTTGATGCATAACCTCTAGGATCAAGACACAGTTGTTAAACCTATTCAAGTGCTCTAAGAATCTCCTTCTTGTTGACTGTTTTTATCATCAGTTTAAACCGTGTGCCCAAATATAACCTTTCTGACATCATAAGTCAGTGTACAGGAGGGACATATGGGCAGAGGTTTGAAGATCTCAGCGTTCAGAATGTTGGTTTCTACCTGTCACTTTGCAAGCAAAGGGATGGAAGTGTGAAAAAGGTGTGGTGACAGTTTCCCTAATAACCACAGGATGCACTTTTCTTAGGGCTCCCTTGTATAGCCACCAAGATGGACACAGCCTCTGCCTATGAGGAATTGTTAAATATGAAAATCTCAGAGGAAGGAGAGGATGTGTAAATTAGTATGACCAAAAAAAAAAAAGCAAACCCAACAACAACAACAACCAAAAAACCCAAACCCAAGAGTCCAGAAAAGCTCTGAAGTTAGAGTAAAAAGCTCAGTGATTTACCCAAAGCCATGGTGGTCTTCCTTCGAATCTTTCCCCATGATTCACACAGCATGATGACCTGTTAGTGCCATTTTATTACTCTGAGGTGGGCAGTTAAATTAAAATATCTGTGTTTAATGTGTCCCTTAGTCTCTGCTAACAGCATCACAAAAGCCTTTTACCAGGTGTCAATCACCAGCCTTCCCGAAAGCCGTCTGTGTGACTGCTGGAGACCTCTGTCTACTCACTAACCCTTGAGCATCCTTTAATTTAAGTTGATTCCTGTGTCTTGCCTCGTGGTAAGGCTATAAACCCCAGGGAGAAGAGGTTATTTCTTTTTATGCCTGCAAGTTCCCTCTATCTACTAGAAATTTGAAGAGACTATATTAATGCAACTGAGAAGGCTTATTTATTTGAACATGCTTATTGAAAAAGATGTTCATTGTTGAGCTGTAATGGCCTTGAAGAGACTTTTAACTGTATACAAGCAGGAGGTATAAAAATAAAAGTTAACTGAAGCAGTGACACTTTAACCTCAGTCCCCACCATCTGATTATTATCACAGTTTTAAAGGTCAGCCACAAATAGAGCCACCTTGTTTTAATTTTAACTTAAAGCCCCACTTTCAGGAATGTGAATATCCTCAAAAGATGGCCTGGAAGCTGAGTGTTACAAAATGTTAGGAAGTCAGACAAGTCATGGCATATCAGACAGTGGGAGAAGGCACCGCTGCTAGAAAGGAAATAATAAAGCCTGGGCTGCAACCTCACCATTCTGAATCATTTGAAAACTCTGAAATAAACAAACCCACTCTCCCATTCCTACCACTTCCCACACAGTCATTGCAGGTGGCTTTGTTGTTCTTTTGTTCTTTTTTTACATGACTGAACTAGATCATGATCCATATACCTGCAATGCTTTTCCTCTTCAATCCGAGGCAGCAGTTTGAGTGAAGGAAGCAATAGGGAGAAGAAAGTAAAGGTGCTTGTGAATTAGTGGGAGATAGGAATTTCAAAGCAATTATCATCAGCACAATGAAGATACGGGAGATACAAAGCAGGAACTTTCAAGTCATGTAGACGGTAAAGAAAACATTTGTGGCAGGTGAGGAAAATGAATGTATTTGTTCTTTGAAGGCTGAAGGCTGATGATAGAAGTTTGGGAAAGGACAGTAGGAGGCTGTTGTACCAAAGATGCAGGCAGGTGATGATCTGGTTGGAATTGTTAAATAAGAGCAGATAGGAAGGAATACAGTCTAGAAAGTCCCGGGAAGATGACAAAAGGAAGATATACGGAGTAAGGGAGAAAGAGGTGCTAAAACTTGTGGTCAGACTGTGAATGATAGTGACAGAACATAAAGTCTTGGTGTGATTCATGATTGAGAAAAGCATGGAAGTTGTTGAGGGATTACAAGGAATCAGTTTTGCCTAAGTTAAGTTTAAGCTGATGACTAAATACCTGAAAAAAAAAAAAGAAAAAAGGAAAAAAACCTGTATCTGATCAAAGGAGACTACTTATGTGTAACACAACAGTTTAAAAGATTTCAGTGTTTTTTAAGGGTAAATATCATAATTGAAACACATTAGGCAGCTTTTATTATCCAGAGAAAGGTCAAAGAGTGAGAGTAAGGACTGAGGACTGTTCCCCCAAGAGGGAAAGTGGGTTCCTAAAAGAACTGTTAAAGTGGTGCTTGGGAGGAGGAATAGGTACAAGAGCATACTGCACCACAGAGAGGAGGGTCAGCGGGAGGGTCAGATGTTGGAGCATATTTGGCATCATCAGAAGGAACAGACTTATGGGTAGGGATGAGGTATATATTTATGATCTCTGTGAGGTGGTTGCTACAGACCTTATTCATGGTCAAGAAGAGTAGAGCGAGAGCTCATGGAGAATTCTGGGCATCTGGAGAACACTTCACAGCCCCTAGCAGAGAACATGTACTCAGAAGGTGGTGGTCGGTGGAAGGGAAATTGAGAAGCACTGAATGAGCAGTAGCTAGAGCTAGCCTTCTTCTGACATCCTATGCTTTATGCCTCTCATTTTTCAGCACAAAATACTGCGCATGGCTACTGCATCAGTACTTTCAAGGTGCCTTTATAAATGCATGTCCAATTGAATCTGCCACCTGTACTCTCCATGTTCTTGTTCCTGCTGTCAGAATTGTGAACTGGACCCAGAACCCTCACAGCCTGACAGGTCCTCCATTGCCCAACATGGTCAGCCAGAGTGTCTACTATTTTTGCCTCTGACTTACTCTAAAAGTCACTTGAAGTCTGATGTTGCACTTTGCTGGCTTCTTGATCATATTTTGAAACATTCTGGGTCACTCGCTCAATCAGATCATTTAATTAACTGTATACAGTTTGACAACCTGAACAAGAATTACTGTAGCCTCTATTGTTTGAATTTAGTGTTTAGTGGGAAGAATCATTATTTTAAACTCTGTAACATATTTTCCATGTTTGGCCACCATATTTATAAAGTACAGAGTGTTCCTACAGAAAACATTCAGCTTACAAAGGTGTCATCACATTGTCCATTCAGAAGGGTTTGCTCCACAGGTTTTCTCTTGAGCTGTTAATTGCAAACAGGGTTAATTTCCTTTCAAGCTATTTCTGTTTTCTCACAGTGCCCTTTTTTCCTTATTGCCTCTGTCATCACCTAGCGCTGTGCCTTGCATTTCCCAATTTGCCCTGCTGCAAAAGGATACAACAGGTGAATCAGGTGAGTCACTGCCAAATTGGAGAACTCTGTGAATAGATTACTGATGTGACACACAGGCCATCTAACACACAAGACAACTCGTTCATCTGAGGCTTCAGAATCAGGGAGTGAACAGCTAAAGCTGCTGTTGAAGAGATCCAGTCATGACACAAAAGGGGCAAAGACTAAATAAACTCATACCAAGAAGTGTTTCTGAAATGTTCAGAATCCCCTGACATAGGACAGCTTGAATTTTAACCCTCCAGAAAAATGCTTTGTGAAAGCAGAAAATGCCTCATAATGTACATGTGGCTCTTCCTTCTGAGTAGTCCTCTGTTCAGAGCAATAATTCGGAGTATGAGACACAGAAAATGCAGAGCTGAATGATAGGTCTTGTTGAAATCGATAGCAAAACACCTGTTCAATTACCTAAAAAAGGAGTGGCATTTTCAGACAAATCTCTGGTGACATCAGCAGTGGCAAAAGCGAGAAAATGAATTTATCTTGGAAACTGCTTTCCACTAATTTGCTGTTCTGTGGATGGGAGCACTTCTGTATCTTCATAGGAAACGAAAAGAGGTGGTGACCTAGAAAGTAACTAGCAAGAAAAAGTAGAATATTACAGAGTTTGCTTTACTCTTGATTGCTTCCTTCCTGCAATTTCTCCTTCTGTTCACTCAACAAACAAGGTGCAAAACCATAATAGTGTACTTCAGATAATAATTAAGCTGAAGAAAGATTTATGAAATAGTATCAACACAAATGTGCCTCACAGTAGAATAAGATTGGAGAAAGAGGAAAAGTCAGAAAATCCAAATATTTTGAAACCTGAATTTTGCCAGGATATATGAACCAAACGTTCCTTGTAAATATTTATCCAAATTGAAGTTTCGTGTTTTACAGACTGAAAGACTGTGACAAGTTATTACCATGATTCTCTCATATAGTAACCTGCACTTCATTTCAAACCATTAATATTTTAAGATAAAGTGCCTAACATTGTTCAAACTTTCATGCAACATCCAAATCATACCATGCTTGCAAATAAACATTGATTTTTTGACTACCCCATTATCAGTTATTATGTCATACTGTGAGGGAAGAAAATACTCTTATTCTGTAGAAGGCACTGCAAGCATTCAAGTGGATTTTCAAAAGCACTGGACCTTCACGTTTCTCCTTGATATGCATGCTTTTATCTGCCTGGAGGCTTTACACTGTCAACCACAACCTTTGTCTCTCATTGCCTTCCAAATCAAATTTTAAACAACAGTGAAATTCCTAAAGGGGACTTTGGAAACCTCAGCTTCAATAGGACAGGAGTTAAGCCAAGTGTCTGTTTCTAAATGTCTCAATCATCATAGTACCACTGTGGTTTAGGAATATTTTGGTTTTCGCTGTTTTGAGACAGTGTGTTTTGAACCCTGCTAAAGTTGATAAGAATTACTTGAACATCTTACACAAGAGGAAGAAAATAAGCTTTCTTTATCATGTTCTATTCCTTGAGCTATTTAATTGGCCAGGGACAAGTATATGAGCTGTCTGTGTCCCGTATCTGGAATTCAGCAACAAGATTTCATTCAATGCCACATGCACACCAGAAGGACAGGATGTCATCCAGAGAGACCTGGACAAGCTGGAGAAGTGGGCCTGTGTGAACCTCATAAGGTTCAACAAGGCCAAGTACAAGGTCATACACCTGGGTCGGGGTAACTCCCAGTATCAGTACAGGCTAGGGGAAGAAAGGATCAAGAGCTTTTCATCCACCAGCATGCCCAAGCCCCTCTCAGCCCTGCTGAGAGGGACTTGGGCATGCTGGTGGGTGAAAAGCTGGACGTGAGCCGTCAGTGTGCGCTGGCAGCTCAGAAGGCCAACTGTGTTCTGGGCTGCATCAGAAGAAGCATGGCCAGCAGGTCGAAGGAAGTGATTCTGCCCCTCTACTCTGCTCTGGTGAGACCCCACCTAGAGTACTG
>VXBZ01012609.1:0-15941 GCA_013399135.1 Heliornis fulica | reverse complement strand
ATTGTTAATAAAACACTGGAGTTCCTGAGCCAAGTGAAACTAATGAAGATGGTGAATAGATACTTTCCAGAGAAATCAGAAGTTTTAGTAGCTGATGCTGGGATTTAGTGTGTGATAAACAGTAACATACAGTTCCTGTACACTGCCCCAATCATTATGAGTTCACCTTACATCAGACAAGAATCAATGTGTCATAATGATGTCATGATCCCAAAAGTTAGAACATGCTGTATGGCTTCACCAAATGTCTCTACTTCAGTAGTATAATCATCACTGCAAACTACCAATCATGAATTATCTTTTTNCTGTTTTGTCCTTATCATGTCAAATGATAAAGATAAGTCCCTTTATCTTTTGGGACTCAGTTAAAGGCACTTTTTAATTATACTGTGGTTTCTAGAAAGATGGTACACAGGATTATTTCTGTCATCAGACCCTATGAGCTGCCAGGTAACTCCTTCAATTGCCAGGGTGTGACCAATTGCTTGAGGTGTGACACCTCAAGAGATTGGGACTCAACCACCTCCCTGGGTAGACCATTCCAATGCTTGATGACAGTACAAGGCAACATCGCAAGGACACATCTGTAACATAAACTTGCCCCACGGTTACATAACCCCAACCTTGGCTAAGAGAGGGACAGAAAATAGGGTCTTAGTGTTAGCAGTCGAACCTGCAGGTCTTATTAAGAGGCTGCCTATTTAAATATCCTCCAGCTGGTTTTATCACTCTCTCTGAACAGGAGCAGTGAAAGATTTCAGTAGTAGTATAAAGCTGCCAGTTAAAAAAAAAAAAAAAAAGAAAAAAAAGACACAAAAATAATTTTAGTTTATTAGCTACATTCAGATCTAACTTTCTCTTGTGAAATCAGGCTTCAAGGAGCTCTTCCACACTCTACGTTTATCTTCGTTTCATATTTATGAGATGTAGTAGTAATTTTCTTCAAAACACTTCTCATGGGTGTATTTTTGTGTCTTGCAAAATCTGGTTCATTTGTAGCAAATGAATGGAAAGAAATGTTTTCAGTATTAAACTACACTCTTGGGTGTAATTATGCTTCATTGTGCTTTGCAATTGCTGGTGATAAATCCAGTGAAGTAGAAAGATGTTGGTGAGATAACCCACCTCCTTCAACAAACAGCTTGACTAGTAGGAGAGAAGGGAGGAGACCCAGCTAACAACTTGCCAATTACTTGTTGAAAACCGACCACTTAAAAAAGGTACCTGACCAGGAAAAAAAAAAAGAAAAAAAAGAAATAAATTAGTTTGTCTTACAAATGCTTCATTGGAACACACTGAAAAGAAGGCTTTCTTCACTGTATACAAAAGTTCCCTTGCACAACTTCTTTCTGATGATATACTGATGGTAATTAAAAGGTATTGTGAAAAGCACTGTGAATGTTCTGGAGGTGCCATGAACATGACCTTGTGCATACAGAACTAGATAGACAAGCAAGGATCTCTGTTTCCATAGGACTGAGAATACAAAGCCTGAAGAGTTTTGTGAAATCCAATAAATTTTCAGGAAACTCTTCGGTGGCTCTCCAACTATAAAATCTGCTTTATTCATAAAATGTGAGATTTCAAAGATAAAATGTGATGCTAAAATCAGACAGCAAATAGGATGGTTATCAACAATGGAAACCCAACAGAAGGAACAATGCCAAAAATTCAAAAGCACATAAAACAAGATTTACTTGTTTAAGCCTGGATGCTTAACAGGATGAAAGATACATAGTATATACAGGCATACTAAAAAAAAAAAAATTAAAAAGGCAAGAAAAGACATTTATAGTACAGTCTCTGCCAATAGGCACAGTAAAAATAGCGATCCAATGCTGTGAAGGGACTGATTCATATTAGTAAATTTGCTTCTCTGGATTGTACAAAGTCTGCAAATAGATTTAACCAAGTTTGTGTGAACTAGCATGGGCAGGCTGGGCTAACCCTTCACAAGGAGTACTGTGACTACTGAAGCAGTCCCCTTAGAAATGAATAGCAGGGCGTCCTAGGGTCATTCTTTGATTCTCCCTTTCATAACATGTGTCCTGTCCCAGTCTCTTAGGTCAACATGTTCGAATGAAGTTAGGTATATAAATCCATATTTAGGTATTGACTTACTTTCTCTGGTGTAATTCCCACTTTGATCCCAGAACCCTCCCAGTAGGCCCTCTTCAGGTAAGGAAACAAATAGACCTTCTCCCAAGGAGCCAGGTCTTTCTAAAAGACAAAGTATAATGAGATCATCCTCAATGATGGCTATGCATTTTATGTATTGATATTATAGATCCATGTTGTCATCACTGGATTTTTTTTTATTTATTTAAGATTAAAACACAAGGACCATTCAACATTACCCAAAATGGCAGGACAGTCTAGCAAGTGAACCTGG
Source organism: Heliornis fulica (assembly GCA_013399135.1). NCBI lineage: Eukaryota > Metazoa > Chordata > Aves > Gruiformes > Heliornithidae > Heliornis > Heliornis fulica. Next base: position 13,549 of record VXBZ01012609.1, on the reverse strand, counting down.
GTAGACAGTTCTCCCTGCAGCATCTGCATTCCCTTCTGTACTATCACTGTCTTATACTCAAGCCTAGGTAAACACTATTCCTTTATAAACAAATTGTCTTTTTTATTTTATTTGTAGTAAGACTATCAAAGAAAAAGCAAAAGATAGAAATTGATGCCATCAGATACCTGGAAGTGGTCAGGTATTTGTAGACAAAGATTCTCCAAGTAGTGAGAAGTGAAGAGGTACGTAACATGAAGTTTTCTCTAGGGTTGTATGCCTTTGGAGTGAAATGAAGAAAATGCTTTCAGATTTGTTAACTTTACATATTCGTTATGTTCCACGCTGCATTCTCAGCAGCAGTTGCATGCTTTCAAAAAGCATCTTCTAGAAAGGAAACATGAATGACAAACTGACATCTTAATGAAAATTACCTAAACTTGTTTACGCTCACAAGGCTTTTAAAGTAGACGGAGTTTAAAGACTTGCCAAAAGAGACAGACAGATAGTTATGAAGAGAATCTGAGGCAAAAGGCTTGTCAGTAAAAGATCTTCATGAATACTTTTAAATTCATACGTGAACATTTTCTGTGGCTTCACGGCAAGAATACCAGACGGGCACGCAAAGAACTCACTTGCAGAAGCCCAAACTGACCACTGCATGAAAATAGCAGCTGTGGGAATCAGACAAATACACATCTTGGTTTTCCCTGAGTTGCTACATACTTCTTCAAAGTCATTTGAGGTTTTCAAAAGCTTTCAGGGACTTTGGCTAGATGCACCTCTAGGTGTCACACCTTGGATACTCTGACACACGCATTAGCCTCATGATCAAGGTATGTCTTACAGAAATTCTGCCAAATCATCTTCTTTTAAAGTGTATCTCAGACTAGGTATGCACCAGACTGGTAGCATTTCTGGAGAAGTCGAGCTTTAACCTCTGTGTGAGTTACAGCAGAAATGTTAGTGGATACAGTGAGGACATTTTAACTTTCTGGAATGCTTGCAAATCCAGTGTTAACTATAAATTTGGTTTTATTAGTTAATGAAACTCTACTAATAAGTAACTGTGGTTACAGAGAAGTGCCTATTAAGTCACCTTAAAACTGCAATAGATGCCACCATGCCATTCACATAGTATAGCACATCAACATCTACATCACCTGTGTGCCACAGAGCTTTTAAAAATCCAGAACAATAAACAGGATCACAGAACAGTATTTTAGTTTAAGAGGATGCATGAATGCTTTCGGGTTTATCCAGCAACTTTTATACATTTATATCGGCTTTCAAAAGCCGACATCCTTTGCAAAATATAGACCAAATTTTCAGTTGGTCCTTACTGCCCCAGGAGATCATTTTAACATAAAACCCTCTAGATGGGCAGAGATAAATAACATCTGTAATCACTAATTTTCATCCAGTTTTGCAGGTATGCCTGTATTTATGGACATCATTGTTAAGACACCTGAAAGCTGAACCAATGCTCAAACAAACTGCTTTTTAGTCCCCCACACTGCAGCAGCCTCACCTCAGTGCAAAAATGTAAAAAAGAATAAGATGTATCAAAAGAGAAAACCAGCTTCACCTTGTTATTTCACTTTAAACATGTATTATTTCTACTTAAATGTATACCTATCTGAAGTATCTGAACACTTTTTGAGTTTGTTTAGTTTGAAAACACATATTTTGCTTTTAAACTAGGTATTTTCACTTGAACTCAAATGGCATTCAGTATGTTACTGCAACAATTACTGTTTAATTTGGTCTACAAATTAAGTGGATTGTTACTTACCTGCATCTAGCTCTGAGATTGAAATAAAACTGAAAATAACACAATACACAAATTAAGTAATGCTTTTAAAATAATAATATACATAGCTCTTAGAATCAGTGGCTATCTATAGCTTATCCCACAAAAGATCTCTTTCACGCCCAGTGAAAAGTTAGCATAATGCCTATGTCTCAGTTAAGTGCTGTTAAAAACTTAAGCAGGAAGCAAACTTTCAAAGACCAATATCTCAGCAATGCTTCACATGATCTATAGTTGTCTGAAGTTAGCAGGATTCTTACTCCTGTTCCTGGGAACGTTTTCATCCCGATATGCAAGCTTCAGCTAGGCCTTTAAAACTCTAGCCTTTTAAATGCTCCATGTTAGTAATAAAATAAATTTGGCTTCTATGCACACAACACCCTGGAAACCCGTTCATTACAGCTTTTCTAGTATTGCATGAGTCTCCATATGGCAGCAGATCTAAAGCTTTTTCCTTTCTGTTTCATTGATCCAGTCTTAGCTACAAGGCATAAGAATTCATGGGGCTCTTTTGTGTGAAGGATCTAAGCAGCTTAAAAGGGCAAATTTCTTTTATGGTTCCACCAATTCGCATTCACAATTTTCATTCTCTGAGGAAATTTACTATAGGCTGGTTTTGACCCAATACTATGGTAGTCATGGGGTTCCCACAGAACAGCACATGATAGTGTCAGGGTATAGGGAATGGAGATTAGCAGTTATTTTCTAAGTAAAGTATCACTGAGCAATTCCTAGAACCAGAGAAAATAAAAATAGTATTATCCTGAACACTACTATGCAGAGAGAGTTAAAGATGTGTGTTTTTGGGGGCTGAGGGTGGAGTGGGGAGGGTGTTGTCCTCACTTAGTTTAAAGAGGATCAGAGACCATTACCAGGGGTGTCATGCCAAATATTTAGATCTCTGTGGCAAGAAAAATAACCCACCTACCCAAATTAGTGCAAAAGAATTCCACTCTAAAATGACAGAAATGTGATCTGCTCCAAGTGAAGTTCTTCCCTCATTGCAAGAATCTGTATGTCACACAGAAATTTGAATAACTGCTGTGCCTTAAGAGATTATCTTTCATATCAGATATGTCCCAGTATTGGTCAAAAAAGGTTTCATTTTCATTTACATCAGACACAAAGATCTGATTAATACAAGGCAAATTGTTCACAAGTAAAGCTCATGACACAGCTCGTCTGCCTACCTCACCACTCTTATGTCATCCTCTATCAACACTCCACAGGTAACTTCTTGTTTGTGAAAAATGAAAACCTATTTTTGGATTGAGACCTGGTCAGGTTTCAGGCTTTCTGCATCAGAATGCACAGTCATATCACAAGCGCAGTTTGAACTCTGCTCAGGAGATGCCCAAAATACAGAGAAATCTGACAAGGAAAATGGAGGCAATGTTTAACTATCAGGTTAAATAAAATAAAATAACAGATTGGGCAGAAATTCCACCAGTTTGAGTGACAATATCTGACTCGCATGCAAATGCATAAAAAAAAGTCTATAAAACTAAAATTATCAAGAGAAGTAGATGTACACTGGTACCACAGTTTTCTCACAAAAATCTTTGCGAGGAAGATACACAGCAGAACAAAGCAAAGAACCTTTCAGCCTGTCTCATTAAAAAAACAAACAAACAAAAAAAAACAAACAAACAAAAAACAAGAAACTAAACAACAGCTTACAAAGTGTGGGTTGGATGAGTGAACAGTAAGATGGGTTGAGAACTGCCTGAATGGTTGTGATAAGCGACGCTGAGTCTAGTTGGAGGCCTATAGCTAGTCGGGGTCCGGGCTTCAATGTATTCATCAATGACCTGGTTGAGGGGACAGTGAAATCACTGATCCTATAAAACTGTGAGGAGTGGTCAACACACCAGTAGGCTGTGCTGCCACTCAGCAAGACCTTGACATACAAGAGAATTGCATGGAAAGAAACCTAATGAAATTTAACAATGGTTAAATTGTAGGGTCCTGCATCAANTCTCAGTGGTGTTCAGTGACAGGAGAAGAGGTAAAAGGCACGAACCAGAGGACAGGAAGTCCCATCTCAATACATGAAAAAATTCTTCACTCTGGTGGTGATAGAACACTAGAACAGGCTGCCCAAAGAGGTTGTAGAGTCTCCTACTCTGGAAATAGTAAAAACCCACCTGCATGNCCAGTAGTTTCCTGGGGTGCATTAAGAACTCTGTGGCCAGCAGGTTGAGGTTCTCCTCCCCTTCTACTCTGCTCTAGAGAGGCCAGTTCTGCAGTTCTATATCCAACTCTGGGCTCCCCAGTCCCAAGAAAGACATGGAACTACATGATAGAGTCCAGCAAATGGGTGTNAAAAAAAAAAACAAACCCAAACCCAAATACCCACCTGTCTAACAGATGCCTTAGTATAATTTGGTAACACTTCAGAGCATCAGCACTGCTCCAAGTTGTTATATTTCTGCCCTCCCTGCAGTTCACAGTAAGAGTACATAAAAGTCACTGGAATTTGCACTTTTGACTGTGAACCACTAAGAATTAAAACTATGGAGAGATTTTTCTACATTTCAGATGTGTTGCTTAAGCATTTTTTACCATACATCGTTCAACAGTTCTGAAACTCCACTGATGTAACTAAGACTAGAATTGGGTCCAAGAAAATGAAACAGAGAACATGAAAGAATATGAAGCAAAATATGGATCAACTCAGAAAAACTCAAGAGATATTTAAGGGCATTACACAAATCAACAGCAGGAAAAAAAAATAAGATCATGAAAGAGCCTGAAGTAGTTTACAACATTTGAAATAAATCTGTTTATTATTTATAGTCATTATCAAAAATGCTGTAAAACTCATTTACCAGCAACAGAGATTTCAGTAAATGAATAACACAAAATCTATTTCTAGACACATGGATAATAATGTGATTGTTACTGAAATTACATAAACTTTTTTTTGCAGGTGACATCTTCTGGTGCATAAGTTGGAAAATAGTAATTTCTATGAAAATTCTTACCTAGCTCTACTCACAATGGTCTACATATTACATACTTTACATAACTGTAAAACATAACTATGTTCATAAAGCCAAGATTTTTTAATTGCAAGAGATTTTACACAGACTGAGGGACAGTGTACCTTCATCTCATATTGTATACGCATATTTCAGTCTATACCCTGTCCAAATGGACTAGAGGCAGAAGATTCAGGAGAAAGAGAAAGGTCTCCAAGCTGATGTGCTTAAAGCTGCACAATCAATGCTTAATACAACATAATCAATGTTTGTAATACACTTGAGTCTTGGTTAAAAAGCTTTAGTAACTACTTTATGAAAGAATCAATGTATTTTTTCAAATGCAACTAAATACGTATGGGATCTGCTGTGCTTCTTGATATACAACACAGTTCTGACTCTGTGTACACCATAAAATTCTTCTGTTATAGTGACCAGGTTTGATGAATGTGATTTTCTGATATCATTTAGATCAGTGGTCTCCAAACTTTTTTGATCATGCACCCCTATCAGTAAAAATGTTTGTCACACATACATATGTATATTTACTTATAAGTTACATACCTGCATTACTGAAGTTCTAATATTTCTTCCTGCACCTCAGAGTATCATGTCATAGACCCCACTTTGGAGGCCACTGATTGAGATGATCTATGTAACTTAACTGCAGTGCTTTGAATAACACAAACACCTGGGCTTCTTTCTTGCAGTGTTGCAGAAAACAGCTGGAAGCAGAAAACGGTAGTACCTATGGTCAGATACAGTTTCCGGGTCACAAGAACAGGCTATCAAACTCAGGATTATACTTTGCATATTAATTTTGCTTTTAAAATAATGCAGCAATTAAAGTAACTAAGCTAGTAGTCAAGACAGCAACCAAGTAATCCATTGAAACAAAACCATCCAAAGCACTGTCAGAAAAAAGGCACAAAAGTATTGAAATATCAAAATATTAAAAAGAGCTCTTAAAGGGGCAAAAGAGACAAATAAGAATGGTATGCAAAAACAGCACAAAGACCGGCCATACTATGCAGAATAGCCTGTGAACTGACATGTTTGGGAGTCCATCAAGTCTAAAATTTGTCTGGACAAGACAAAATAAGGAAAGGAAACTGAGAAGCACTGGCTAGGATCAACACAGACAGCCTAGCTGAGGCACTCATCCACCACAATCATCGAGGACCACAACTTGGCATGCCTTAAATCAAGGCCTACTCTGGGCTGTTGAGGTAATATAGATAACTTTTATCAGCTTAAGAATGTGGAAATTTATCATAGAATTATAGAATGGTCAGGGCTGGAAGGGACCTCAAAGACCACCTAGTTTCAACCTCCCTGCCATGGTCAGGGACACCCTCCACTAGACCAGGTCGCCCAAAGACTCATCCAACCTGGCCTTGAACACTGCCACGGAGGGGGCAGCCACAGCTTCTTTGGGCAGCCTGTGCAAGTGACTCAGCACCCTCAGAGTGAAGAATTACTTCATAATATCCAATTTAAATCTACCGCTTCCAATTTAAAACTATTTACCTTCATCCATATTTCAGTCACATAAAAGCCTTGCTGTAACTAATTACATTACTTTCTTCATTGTACTTAGACCAGTGTAACATTGTCTATGCTTGAACTACTTGAGATTTTAGATTAACAGAAATTATAAAGATGATTTTCCTGCAAAGACCATTATCACTGTTCTACAGCTCACAGTTGTGTCTTACCAAGCAGCAAATAGTACTGAACGTGCTCAATTTTATAATTAAAGCCCAAACTTAGTCAGGACCTGAATGTCTAAGAGACGTTCAAAAAGAGTGAAAGCAACAAGGTTTTTTTTCATGCAAGTGCGTCATGGTGGGGCAGCTTACACAACTGAAGTGCTGTGATGGATAGGGACAAGCCCTTCAGAAGAGACAGGCAGAGGAGAAAGACACAAATCTTCATGTGACAGACCAACTCAAATGTGTGGGGCTCAGTCTGGGTAACAACTCGTGTGTCCAGGGGTGAAGAAGAGGTTGCTAAGCATGACACTGCTGTGGGATGTGTTACAGACCACTGACCCAGGTAAGGAAGCAGATGGAGATTTCACTGGACAACCTGAGGATATCTCTGTACCACAGAGCCCCATCCTCCCCAGGAATTTTAGCCCATCAGAGCACCAGCCATCCAGAAGATCGCTGAAGGCTGTCAAGGTTAACTTCTTGTTACATAGGTACTAAATGGGACAAGCAGAGGTGATAGACAGTGGGCTGTAGTGACAATGAAATAGTTAAGTTAAGCTTTTGAGGGAGAGAGGAAGGCAAATAGCAAAGCACACACCCTTGGCTTCAGGGGAGCAGACTTTGGGTCATTGAGGGAACTGCTAAGTGAGATATTGTGGAAATCAGCATTGAAGGAAAAAGTATCCCGGTAAAGTCAGTTGGCCTTTTGAGGACAGTATCCTGAACACAAGAGCAGTCCACCTATACATTCAAGAAACCAGTAGAGGCAGCACAAAACCATCCTGGAAAAACAGGAAACTCATGATAGAGCATCAACAAACACACACAAAAAGGCAGTATATAGAGAATGGAGGCAGAGACAGACTGTAAAGGAAGAATTCAGAAGCACTGCCCAGGAATGTAGGGACTGTGTCAGACAAAGCCAAAGCTCAGCTGGAGTTGAGAATTATAAGAAACCTCAAGAGCACTAAGAAGAGCTTCCACTAATACATCAGAATTGACTGAAAAGAGAAAATGTGTAACCGCTGATGAATGGAGCAGATGACTTAGTCACAGCAGACAGAGAAAAGATCAAAATACTTGGTGCAATAATTTAAAGAAGTGTGCATAAACTTCATTTCACCAATGTTGTACAAAGTGCAATTAAAGAAGAACTTCTCCCAAATAGAATGAGAAAAGTTCACTAAAATTATTATTCACAAATGAGTCCTTCAAAACATGAACTCCAACAGACCTTCCTATTCTGTAGCCATGCAAATAACGATTCATTGTCCTTCAACGCAATTGTCCTTCCACTGCAATAATTATGAACATTATTATCTAGTTGTGCCTAGAAACAGGAGCTCTATCCAGGATCACAGCATATTAAGTAGTATACATATACAGAAAGAGCCTGTACTCAAGCCTTACAAGAATTGAATTAAGTAAAATATGTGTCTACTTCTTCATTCCTCTTTTTTTTTTTTTAATTATGTGAGTGATTGCTCTGAAGGAGAGAGTATTTTGGGGCAATGCTATTGCATTTCTTGCTTTTGATCTCACAAGACGCCTAGATTAATTTAATCCTGTAGGTTAATTTAGGCCAAATAATAAGAAAAAACTTAATATATTCTAAGGGCCATCTAAGATGCTTTATAGTGGGAGTGTGTCCTAATGACACCAAGGCCGATGGTCCCAGTAGTCTTAGCCCTGAAGTTAGAAATCTCTGGTATTTATGCATAGGGTCATAGAGGCCATTTTTCTGTGGCTTGGGAAACTCTAAAGCCTCCCAACACTGCAGAATAACATACAAAATTGTGATACTGTTACATACTTGTGCATTCTACGGGTTTCTAGGTCTAGGTCTTGAAGGAAAAATACTGCCTTTCTAAGAGAGCTTCCATACAGGCATTGACAATCATGCAAAGAGCATGGGACCCCTTATCTTTGAGACAAACATCATCTATTGATGTACCTCTTGGAAAAATCACTCTGCTCTTTGAGATTTACCTTAGAAAAATTAATGGCTTTCAGTTGAAACTCTTCTACCTTCATCCCCTGCCATGGCATTGTGAGAAAGGTGAAAATTATTCTCCAGGGTTACCAGGAGACCAACTTTTATTTTTATAGACATTTACTGCCATCCTCAGCTTTAGTTCTGGCCATAAAATCTCTCCGAGGGAAAAATAATACATATCTGAACTTATTTTTCTAGTTTTCCCCTCAAAGTGATAACATTATCTAACTCTCAGAGAAAGTATAGAGGACACTGTGATGTCAGAAGGCTTATCTTCTACAACATGAATCAGGAAGCTGTATTTAAATGTTTGTATGCAATAACTAAAACTATTTTGTACTACCAAGTAGGAACCACCAGCCAAAGAACCACAGATAACAGAGGTGTTACTAGAAACACTGTTTACAACATGGCTGCTGTACCACAGCACAACAGCAGCGTTCTTCAGCAAGCAGAGTGCCCTGTACTTCTCTAGAGTATGCTATACTTCAGCATTCCTCAATTCGATTTACCCAAAACCTCTGGGTCTGCAGAAACAGCAAACAAGGAAAAAGATGAGCTCCAGAAGGCACGTCAGGCAAAACATAAGAAAACAAAAAAGACTTTCTAATGATTTCAGTGGTGTATTTCCCATAGAGCCATACATTCAAATTCTAGCTGTTTTCTTCAGATTAAGTGGTCTAGAGGCCCATAAATACATGTCCAAATATATTGTTGCCTTAGAATAGCAATGGAACATGGCAGAAACTGTGTTGAAGTTGAATTACGCAGAACACTTTTCTAAAGCTACCCTGAACTTTACAGCCAAAGATGTTTTATCCTTAAGAAAAAAAAGTATGAGGCTTGTCTAAGTCCATGTATTTTTCACTCCTCTGCAATACAGCCTTAAAAAATAATTATTGCTCTTCATTTACTATGTGCTGTGGTTCAGCCCCAGCTGGCAGCTGAACACCATGCACTGCTCACTTTCATATTACCCACCAGGTGTATCCTTAAGCAAAAGCAATCCTGCAGATGGGTTTGCCTTTATTTGAAGAAGGAATAACCTAAACTGTCTTTGCCAACAGGTTTTTCTTGTGTAGTACAAGGACTTTATTCCCTTCTACAGGACATGGGAGTTTTGATTGAGCAGGGCCAGGTCACTGGTAGACCCCTGGGAGTTAACGAACCAGATGGCCTTGGTTAAATGCATATCCCAGGTTTTTAGAGTTCCCCAATCATTGCTTTTAGTGTGTTTTTAAGAGTCCGTTGGACTGCTCAATTTTCCCTAAGGCTGCTGTATCATAGGGGCTATGACATACCCATTCAATGTTGTGTGCTTGGTGAGGGGTCTAGGAGATTCATGAGTCCTGTTTTCAAACTCAGTTCTTTCTGAACTGCATGCCATTTCACCAGAGAACTTGTTTCTCAAGACCCAAGATACCATCCTGGGCAGTGGCATGGGGCATAGGACGTGTTTCTAGGCAGCTGGTGGTTACTCTTAACATTATAAGCACATACAGCTTGCCTTGGTGTATCTGCGGGAGAGTTATGTCATCAACCTGCCAGGCCTCCCCATATTTGTATTTTAGCCATTGCCCTCAATAACAAAGAGGCTTTAAACACTTGGCTTGCTTGATTGAGGTACATTTTTCACATTCATGGACAATGTGTCAGAGAGCACCCACAGTCAAGTCTACCCCTCTATCACAAGCCCATCTGTATGTGGCATGTCTCCCTTGATGGCTTGAGGTATCATGGGCTCAATGAACTATAAAAAATACACCTAAACTAGGTCTAGTTGAGCCACTTAAATCTTAGCAGCCTGATCTACCTGCTGTTTGTTCTTATGTTCTTCAGTGGCTCAACTCTTGGTCCATGGGCATCTACATAACACTTTTACAGCTAGGTGCTTTAGCTGGGCAGCAATATTTGGCCATGTTGGAGAAGCCCAGGTGGGTTTGCTTCTGCGCTGCCAGTTGCTTTGTCTCCATTGACGCAATCGCCCCCACAGGGCATTGACCACCGTCCATGAGTCAGTATAGAGGTAGAGCATTGGCCACTTTTCTTATTTGGCAATGTTTAAGGCCAGCTGGATGGCTTTTACCTCTGGCTGCCTTCTTTTTCGGCAGCTTCTGCAACTCACCATGTAGGACTCTATATGTCAGACTTCCACCTCCGATGTTTTCCAACAATGCGACAGAACCCATTGGTGAGCAAGGCATATTTTTTCTCATTTTCTGGCATTTCATTATACAGTGAGGTGTCTTCAGTACATGTGACTTCTTTCTCTGGTTATATTCCAAAATCTTTGCCTTCTGCCCAGTCTGTGATATCTGACAGAAAACCTGGGCAATTGGGGTTTCCTGTTTGAGCCTGCTGCATGATTAGTGTGACCCACTTGCTCCATGTAGCATTGGTGGCATGGTGCATGGAAGGGGCTTTCCCTTTGAACATCCAATCCGGCACCAGCAGTCGGGGTGCAAGGAGGAGCTAGGCTCCAGTTCCAATCAGTTCCAAAGTGGATCAAACCCCTTCAGATGCTGCCAGTATCTCCTTTTCTGTCAGTGTAGAGGGCCTCTGGTCCCCTATAGCCCCGACTCCAAAACCCCAGGGAGTTGACCTTGAGTCTCCCCTGGTGCTTTCTGCCAGAGACTCCAGGTAGGGCCATTCGCCCCTGCTGCGGTGTAGAACATGTTCTTTACATCTGACATTGCCCGGTCTGGCCCAAGGGCTCCTGCATGGACTGTTTCCTGTCTGATCTGTTTGAAGNTGCAGGTCACTTGATTGCACTTCATTTGATTGGGAGGAAAAAAAAACAAAAAGCTTTTAGTAGATTTTGGATTATTTTCTTCCCTTCCAAAACATGTCTGACATGTTGCCTGATACAATGATGTCATCAATATATTTCACTGTATTCTGGATCAGTCCATGGTAGGTGGTGGGGCTGTGTTTCTACCCTGGTGCAGTTGATTCCACATTTATTAGCCCTTCCAAGTGATGGCAAACTGTCGCCTGCACTCTGCTACCAAAGGGTTTGAAAAAAAAAGCATTTGCAATGTCAGTTGTCATGTATCACTTTGATGCCTTTGACTCCAGTTCATACAGGATTTTCAATGTGTGTCACAGCAGCACGTGACATGGTGACATGACTTCATTCAGGCCACAATAATCTACTGACAGTTTTCTCTCCCCACTGGACTTCTGCACTGGCCATATAATAGAAACAAAGAATGCATTAGGTTGGAAGGGACCTCTAAAAGTCATCTAGTCCAACCACACACACCCCTTGCAGTAAGCAGGGACACCTTCAACTGTATCAGTTTGCTCAGAGCTTCAGCAAGCCTGACCTTGAATGTCTCCATGCATGGGACCTCAAGCACCTCTCTGGGCAACCAGTTCCAGTGATTTTGAACCCTCAAAGCAAAGAACTCTTTTCTAATGTCTAATCTAAACCTACCCTGCTCTAGTTTAAAACCACTGCCCCTCATCCTATCACTACATGCCCTTACAAACAGTCCTTTCCCAGCTTTACTGTAGGTCTCCATCAGGTACTGGAAGGTTGCTATCTCCTCAGAGCCTTTGCTCCTCCAGCATGAACAAGCCCAACTCTCTCAGACAGTCTTTGTATGAGAGATGCTCCAGCCCCTTTGATCATCCCCGTGGCCCTCTTCTGGACCTGCTCCAGGAGGTGCATGTCATTCTTGTGCTGAGGGCTCTGGAGTTGGACACGGCACTCCAGGTGGGGTCTCAGAGCAGTGCAGAGGGACAAAGTCACCTCTCCCAATCTACTGGCCACACTTCTTTTGATGCAGCCCAGGATGTGATTTGCCTTCTGGGCTGCAGATGTCCCTTTTTGGGTCATGTCCACCCGTCAATATACCTGTTTTTCCATGGGGCTGCTCTCTATCACATCATCCCCAGCCAGTATTGATAACAAGGATTGTCTCAACCCAAGTGTAGGACCTTGCACTTGTCCTTATTGAACTTCATGAGGTTTGCATAGGCACACCTCTCAACCTTGTCCAAGTCCTACTGGCTGAAATCTCATCCCTTTGGTGTATCACCACACCATTGAGCTTGATGTCATCTGAAAACCTGCTGAGGGGGCACTCAATCCCACTATGCCATTGATGAAATTATCAAACAGCACTGGTCCCAGTGCTCACCACCCACAAGTGGAAGACCTCTTGTCACACTTCTCCATCTGGACATTGAGCAATTAATAGTCTGTTAAAGGGACTGTTAAAGGGTGAGGGAGTTCTGCTGATCACTTCCTGACTCTCCAGTTGATCAATCAGCTTCTGGATGGGAATAGGGGACTCTTGGTTGGGGCAATATTGTAATCTATGCACCACTGTCGTAGAATTGGCACCTGTTGTTCTTCAATCTTCAGCAGCCCAACGGAAGGTTATTCTGAGAGTCCGGTAAAAAAACAGACAATTGTTTGATTTTCTCTGTCCCTAGGGCAACTATACCAAAAGCTCAACAGTACCCTTTTGGGTCTTTGAAACCATCTTTGAAACACAGTTTGGGCATGTGGAAGCACATAAATATTTAATCTTGATGTTCAGTGACCCAAAAATTTGCAAAACCAAGGTCTGGGCCCTAAAGCCCTCCCTGTGCTTCTCTACCTGCTGACAGCCAACATCTACAAGCATGTCCTCAAAACATGCATGTTCAGTTAGAAGACACTTGGCCCTGCGAGAAGAGCAGCAACCCCCTAGGCAGGCGAGGCCAGGCACGAAGGGGGCACAAGTCTGTTGGATGTGTGCCACAGCTCTCAGAGGGGCGTGAAACACACATTTTCCAAGCCAGCACCAATGTGTACCACAGACATTACCACACTCTTAGCTAAGTACACTCCACAAACATGAGAAACAGACTCAAACCAACACAGCTCACAACAAGCAGGACCAACTTCTATCCCACTGTCACCTAGCAGAAATAAACCACCACCACAGCCTCTGAGGCTGCACTGTCACCACAGCCCACTTGTGCTGACTGACACTGCCTGAGAAGCTCCTCAGTGCTTATTTGTTGTGCACTTAGCATCACTTTCATAGAATTGCAGAATCACAGA
>VXBZ01012608.1:142792-161182 GCA_013399135.1 Heliornis fulica | reverse complement strand
TATATTAAACCCCAGCTTTTTCTCTGAAACCACTTTAAAAGACTTGAGGAAAGGCAAGAGGAAACTAGACCAATCACCAAACACTAAGCCGACAGACATAAGCTCCATCACGACAACAAAGTCCCTTCTGTGAAAATTTCCAGAGGGAACTTCATACAGACCACAAAATCACAGAATGTCAGGAGTTGGAAGGGACCTTGAAAGATCACCAACCCCCCTGCCCGAGCAGGATCACATCCAGATTGGTCTTGAATGTCTCCAGAGAAGGAGACTCCACAACCTCTCTGGGCAGCCTGTCCCAGTGCTTTGTCACCCTCACAATGAAAAAGTTTCTCCTTATAGTCCCATATTCATGTGGGACTTCCTATGCTCCAGCTTGGACGCATTGCCCCTTGTCCTATCACTGGCCATCACAGAGAGTGACTGTCTTCTGTTTTTCTGTGTCCTGTTTTTCTAAATTCTCTGCTTTTGCTCAATGAATGTTCTGCTTCATGCTCACCTGGATTGAATGAACCATACAGAGTAACCATGACTCAGCTGGAGTATCCCATAAAAACTCTTGATCTTGAGCATTGAGCATTGAGCATTTACCAAACATACTTTATTCTCATCCCTCTCCAGCGTGAGAAGGGGCAGGAAAGCACCAATACTTTGGTCAATCATTCCTCCACAGAAGCCTGCCTGGCCATATCCCATGATCTCATTCACCAATATAGGCTGAGAACTAATCTACCAAAAATGATATGGGTATTATAATGGATTTTAGGCTGAAAACCTAAAAAAGAACCAGAAGCAGTATGTACTGCAGAAAAGACTAAGTACATACCATGCAAATCAGGACGGAGGGAGTTAGGCAGTTAGGGAACTCCCTAACTGAGGGAGTTAGGTGGTTCATGGTCAGCAGATGGTGGGGAGTTATTACCTCCATCAATTCATCACCAGTGACGTGTCCAATTTGGAATCACACTGTTCAGGGGAATGTTGAAAGTCGGAGGAGGGTCCAGCAGAAGCTTTACCAGACTGGGAGAAATGCACCAGTACATCCAAGCAGCTGGAAAGTATCTTTGCAGAGGACTTGGGGATCCTGTTGAATGCAAGTTACACATGGGCCAGCAATGTACTTCCATGAGTAAGAAGGCCAAAAGCCCCTTGAGTTGACTTATGAGAACCATTGCCAGCAAGCTCAGGTGAATCTTCCTCCTCTGTTCAGCACTGCTGAGACACATCAGGAGTGCTGAGTCCAACAAATACACAGAGACTTATGAATCTTCTGCTAAATCTGAGATCCCCAGCTCTTTATTCCAGCAAGCTGGAAGTCTTCTGCTTTTGCCAGGAGGTTAAGAGTTATGACTAGCTGCTATTTGTAGTTCAATAGCCAAACAAGAAAGCTTATTCAAGATCATTTAGCCCAACAGGCCCAACAAGAAAAGGCTTTGGCACTTGTCAGCAGGCTCAAAGTTGTCATGCTCTCTGGACCCAGTTTTAGGCCTAACCTTGCAAAACATTTTCTTTTGGTCATCAGGAACTTTCCCGATTAGCCACTTCCCACTGGAAGGCTTCTCACCTAGGTAGATTCTTCCTCTGCTCTCTACGTAGTGACCAACAACTTGGAGCATCTCACAAGCAATGTGAAACCTTTGGTCTGTCCTCCCAATGCCCATAAGTAGCAAAAAGGGTTAGTGCAGGCAGAAAGTCAGCTGCCAGAGGATGGGACATTCTTGGGGTAGTTGGATATACAGCCTCCCCCTAGCAACTCAGGAGTTGCTTCCTCATTGAGACACACAGCCTAGGCACACTGAGGTTCTTATGAGCACTGGAAGACACGTTTGCTGCTTATATCTTAGCCCTTCTACACTTGGCTCTTTGGTAGCAGGCATTTCAAATCCTCATAACTCAAGTCTTTCAGCATCATTCTCTGCTGATTCAAGATGATTTTTTTAACCTCCAAGTCCCACTCAGCTGCTTTGAGATATTCCAGACATTTTTCAACCATTTATTTTTATTGAAACCAGCCAAGTCTCTGTATATATTGGGCTTTCTAAAATCTTTTTAATATACAAATCAGTTTAAAATAGTGTGTAAGTCAGGAATGATTTGCAAATTAAACTGTCAAATCCTGGCAGGCGTAGAGGCTGACACCCTCAGTTTGAAATCTCCCGGCTGCTGTTGCTGCGAGTGCAGATCTCTAGAGGATGCTACACAACCTGCTTGCACTTTCCTGGTAAATTCATCCATCCTTTGGTTTTAGGAAACTCTTACAGTCCCTGAAAATGTCACTGCATCTAATGGGATCAAGGGAAGGGATGTGATAGTTTAGGAATCAGCTGCTGGTGCTACGATTGTGCTAATAGGTTGGGCAAATGTCTTCTACCTGTTGGAATATCCTGCTCCCATGGCAGGGCAGGAAGAGCCTCCCATCAGGAAGAAGCTGCTCCAATGGAGGAAGGACTCAAAAGTCTAAGCATCATGTTCAGGAAACAAGGCTGAACATGGTGCTTGATGGTAGGACCCACATATTGGCCTGACCCTCCCTGTCACAGCAGAAAATGGCCTGTGCCCTCCATGAACATCCATACATGCTGCTTGAACTCAGCAACCCTGACAATTTCTCTGGGCCATTTGCCACGTGGCTGGCTCAAACATGTGTAGGTGTCCCTGACATTCCCTTCTCCTTTGCTCTCCTCAGCATAGTTCACTTCTCTGTTTCTCCTCGGGCCTTAAATGTTCTTTGTGACAATATTTTGAACCCTAAGGAATACTGACATAATAATAAATATGTCTCTGTTTCTCTTCTTCCAGTTTGCAGGGATGTCAGTGACCATGCCGACCTCCTCCACCCAACTGCCATCCCTTGGCTCTATCAACTCCACCCAGCAACGCAACTCCAGCATCTACTTGTTCTCCAACTTCATCCACCCCGACAAAGAACTGTACAAAGAGTTCTACAGCCTGTGGATTGCCCTGATGGTAGTCAATGCCATCATCTTCCTGGTGGGTGTTGTGCTGAACAGCTTGGCGCTGTACGTCTTCTGCTTCCGTACAAAGACAAAAACCACCTCTGTTATTTACACCATCAACTTGATTGTTACAGATCTCCTGGTGGGTTTTTCCTTGCCTGTCCGGATCATCATGTTCTATAGTGCAGGGGACTGCCTGAATTGTTCCTTGGTTCATATTTTTGGCTATTTTGTCAACATGTACTGCAGCATCCTCTTCTTGACATGCATCTGTGTCGATCGCTATCTGGCAATTGTACAGGTGGAGGCCTCACGTAAATGGAGGAACCCCACCTGTGCCAAGGGGATCTGCATCTTCATTTGGATCTTTGCCACTGTGGTGACTTTCTCCATCCTGACCATGGCAATACAATTTGCTGCATGCTGCCTCTCTAAGATTCTGGTCCTGATGGTCTGCGAGTACTTTTTCCCCCTCATCATAATCATCTTTTTCACCACCAGGATTATGTGTGCTCTGTCCAAACCCAGCCTCATGCACCAGAGTCGAGAGAGAAGAATGAGGGCTGTGCAACTCCTGATCACTGTTCTCATCATCTTCATGATCTGCTTCACTCCTTTTCACGTGCGACAAGTAGCAATCTCCATTAACCCAGACATGCCCCGTGATGTCAGCCTCCTTGTCTACCATGTGACAGTGACTCTGAGCAGCCTCAACAG
The DNA here is from genome assembly GCA_013399135.1 of Heliornis fulica. Lineage (NCBI taxonomy): Eukaryota > Metazoa > Chordata > Aves > Gruiformes > Heliornithidae > Heliornis > Heliornis fulica. Next base: position 157,508 of record VXBZ01012608.1, on the reverse strand, counting down.
CTGCATGGACCCCATTGTCTACTGCTTTGTCACCAATAACTTCCAGTCAACCATGAAAAGCATCTTCAGGAAAACTGAGCCAGAGCAAACCAGTGTGGACATCCTGGGTATGAACAAGAACTCCAAGGGCTCCAATGCAATCATTGCCTTCTCAAACACAATAGGAAGTCCTGTGAGCTTGCCATCCCCAAGTAGTGTCCAGATATAACCCACACCTGGTGGGAGACACTGCAGTAAGCCAGTATAATGATGCTGGAATATTAGGGTGCATGGTACTATTGCCTTTGACCTCTTTGTTTTTAGGCTGACAGCATCATTTCAGAATGACAGTTGTGAAATTTATTCTTCGAGAACATTGTGTTCTGGTTGGAAAGTGGAACTTGCAGTGCTGTTAGTACACATACAAAAAAGAGTATTAATTACTGTTCCAACAGGAAAGTTTTCTTTGTATTTTAATACAGACATTTTGCTAGCAACAAATTCTCTACTGTGTTTTTCTTTTTGTGTTTTATATCATAATGCAACACTTCTAGGATGACTTAACAGAAAAAGCTGTTTTCTAGGAAAGAATTTGGGCCTTGGTCAGGAGTAAAAGATGAGAGGGATGTTTATGAGAGCTATCCACTGAAAAACTCTTAGATCCAATGGAGTGGGGGAAAAAAAAAGTATTCCAACATATCTGTCATTAAAACTACTTGGGTTTGTTTTTTTTTTTTTAAGTCTGAACCTTGTCAGGGAAGAGAACTCAAGCAGTGAAGTCTCCTCTCACTGTTTCAGCTATAATAAAAAAATATGTGTGGGTGTATATTTTTTCATACACATTGCCTAGGCTTGGGGAGAGGTTAAGAATATGTTGCACCTCCTTTTGGATCACTACATTTCCTGAACTGCAGATGAGCAGGCAAAAAAGCTGTAAAAATGAAAACTCTGCTGTTGTACTTTCTCACCCTGAAAGAGTAGCCAAGATGAAAAGTTGAACCATACTCTGATGCTATACCTCTCTTATTTGATTTTTCTTCCTGGCATGTTGTGAAATCAGGGCTTGCTGTCCCTAATTGCCATTATCAGTCCATTCACTTGGTCACTTAAATGTTGATGCTTCCAAGGATAGAAAAAATAATCCATCTCAATCCAGGTTGAAATTCATCCCAGTATAAAGTCACTAGGATGATTTAAGAGCCATGTTCAAAAGGTATGTGAGGCTAAGGATTCTGGAAAATTCTGTCCATGATGGTGGATGAATGTTTTAGATTACACTGTACCAATTAAGCAATCTGCACAATGTCCTTCTTGGAGTGAAACTGGGCCCAAAACTGTTTGTTCAATATATTCATTGATGACCTGGACAAGTGATTAGAGTGCACAGTCAGCAAGTTTGCTGATGACACAGGGCTGGGAGGAGTGGCTGATACACCAGAAGGTTGTGCTGCTATGCAAGAAGATTTAGACAGGCTGTAGAGCTGGGCAGGGAGAAATTGAGAGAGATTGAACAAGGGCAGTGTAGGGTATTGCATCTGGGGAGGAACAGCCTCAGGTACCGGTATAGGTTGGGGACTGGCCTGTTGGAGAGCAGTGCAGATGAGATAACAATGAGCCAGCAACATGCCCTCATGGTCAAGAAGGCCAATGGCATCCTGGGATATATTAGAATGGGGTGGCTAGTAGGTCAAGAGAGCTGCTTCTCCCCCTCTACTCTGCCCTGGTGAGACTGCACCTGGAATATTGTGTCCAGTTCTGGGTCCCTCAGTTCAGGAAGGATATAGAATTCCTTGAGAGAGCCCAGCACAGGGACACCAAGATGATGAAGGAAGTGGAACATCTTCCTTATGATGAAGGCTGGGGGAGTTGGGTCTCTTCAGAGTGGAGGAGTGAGGGGTGATCTTATTAATGTTTATAAATATGTAAAGGGTGAGTGTCAGGAGGATGGATCCAGGCTCTTCTCTGTGAAGGCCAGTGATAGGACAAGGGGCAATGGGTCCAAGCTGGAACATAGGAAGTTCCATCTGAATGTAAGGAAAAACTTTTTCACTGTGAGGGTGACAGAGCACTGGAACAGGCTGCCCAGAGAGGTTGTGGAGTCTCCTTCTCTGGAGACGTTCAAGACCAATCTGGATGTGATCCTGCTCGGGCAGGGGGGGTGGTGATCTTTCAAGGTCCCTTCCAACTCCTGACATTCTGTGATTCTGTGAAAACTGAACACAGTACTTGTGTGGCCTCACCAGTACTGAGTACAGGGGACAATCACTTCCCGAGTCCTGCTGGCCCTACTAGTTCTGACACTGTCCAGGATGCTGTTGGCCTTCCTGCCCACCTGAGCACATACTGCCTCATATTCAGCCAGCTGTGGACCAATATCCCCAGGTCCTTTTCCCCCAGACAGCTTTCCAGCCAACTCTTCCATAAGTCTGTAGCATTGTATGGGGTTGTTGTGACCCAAGTGCAGAGCCCAGCAGTGAGTCTTGTTGAACCAGATATAGCTGGCCTTGGCCAACAGATCCAGCTTTTCCAGATCACTCTCTAGAGCTTTCCTGCCCTCAAGCAGATAAACATCCCTGTGCACCTTGGTATTGTCTGCAAACTTAAAGAGAACTGTCCTCAGAACTGAGCCCTGAGGACCACCACTTGTGACAGCTCTCCAACTGGATTTAACATCATTCACCACCACTCTTTGGGGCTGATCATCCAGTTTTTTATTCAACAAAGAGTATCCCAGTCCAAGCCATGAGCAGTCCAGAATTTCTCCAGGAGAATGCTGTGGGAAATGGTGTCAAAGGCTTTACAAAAGTCTATGCAGGCAACATCCACACCCTTTCCCTCTTCCACTACTAAGTGGGCCACCTTATCATAGAAGGAGATCAGAATAGTCAAGCTGGACCTAGTTTTCATGAACCATTGCTGCCTGGGCCTGATCACCTGGTTGCCCTGTATATGCCACATGATGGCACTCAAGATGATCTGCTCCATAACCTTCCCCAGGACTGAGGTCAGGCTCAGGCCTGTACTTCCCTATATCCTCCTTCTGGACTTTCTTGTAGGCGGGTGTTACACTGGCTAACTACCAGTCAGCTTCTCAGTTAGCTAGGACTGATGATCAGTGATGGAAAATGGCTATAGATCAGGCTCCCACATCTCACTCAAACTGGTCACCTCACATTTCTGCCACCATTTTCCACCAGCCCCTCATCTAGAGAAGCTATTTTATGCCTCAAAGCTCTGCATTTCCCTGCAATCCCCCAAAACTTATGTCCACCAACCCACAACACACTCTCAGGCCTTTCCATGCCATCTAAGCTGGTTTTTAATGAAAACGTGTCACGTCAACAGTACTTGAGAGAAAGAGGAGGAAAAGTTCAGACTCAGTGCACAGCTTATTTTAGTTTCTTTGTTCCAACAAGCTACAGCTTCACACCTCTCTTTCCTTTGCTGTCGACAGTTTTGGCCATATACAGAAATGTCTGAACATCTTTCTCAGAGCATTTGCTCATTTAAGCTCAGTACAAAATCTCTAAGTTTGTTTGCTTAGATCTCAAGATGCCTAAACAAAGTCTCAGTTAAAGATCTGACTTTCTACTGTAAACTGAACTTGTATTAGTCTGAATTCCCTTTACTGTCAATGTATCATTCAATCCTCATATCATTCACTCTCCACCTGAGACTGGATAATTCTCTTAATTTGTTAATACTTTTTGCCTTATTCAGAGCTTTTGGTGGTCCTTCTTTATTTTATAGCAGGTCCAAAGCAGGGACTTATTCCTTATCAAGGACACAGTCTCTAAAAATTGGAAAGAGACTAAATCATTTACAAAATAGCCTCTTTTTTTTCAGTTATTTTTGTACTCTCTGTTTAATCCACATTGTTTACAGATTTTGCTTTTCCTCAGGGTGCAGCACTTGCTGAATTATGTCCTATTTAAAGTCATTCATTTCTGCTCAAGGCACAAAGTTGAAAATCAGGATCAAAAACTCAGCTGTCATCACAAATCCTCTTCCAAATGGCACAGTAAAAGTGCACAACTTCCATCTGGAGGTTCTCATTGCTGCTGAAGCCTCCCTTAGTTATCTGTGTTTCTGGAGATCAAGGTGAGGTCTCTTACCTCTTGGACTGCACCATCACTGAGCTGAGGGTATCTCCTTGGGTTGCTTCCTAGTGATCAGCAACAGGGGTTGTAATAGTCTTGTTCTTACCTCAACCTGTCCTTTCTCTGAATAGCCACACACAACACTGTAGGCATGCTTCCAAGGGCAATGTGAGTAACTCCATACATCATTAAATACATGCAGAGACTGCTAAGGTAAAGCACACTCAAGTCAGCTTTTGCAGGGCAGTCTTTTTTACAGAGTACTTAAAAGATTTAGATGCCAAATTCCCAGTGGTTTCAAACAAAATCAGGCACTTAACAGCCTTTGAGGATCTCGATCATTACCCAAAGGATGAAATGGTAATAGGGATGGATGAGCATTGCATGTCATACTGCCACCACCAAAACTGTGATAGACAGAATAAAGCATTCCCTAAAGAGCTTAACAGCAATAAAAAGCTCTGTGAAAAGCCCTGACCTTTCAAGGGAATTACAGCATTCGTTCCTCTAAGAATCACAGAATCATATCATCAAGCTAACCAACGCTCTTTGATGTGCTGTGACTCTCTTGTGCATTTAAAATCCTATAAAGTGAATTAGAAATATCCTCTTCTACCAGCTGCCCGGAGGCTAATAGAAAAAAAAAAATAAAAGATCATGAAGAATCTCACATGTATTTCTGGGGACCACAGTCATTGCTGTTACAAGAGGTCACTGCTAACCATGAGCTCACCTGCCTGAGTCACAACACACAGATGCTTGTAGTTTTTGGCATGCCAGGGGAATATATTCGGGAAAAAAGTTTAGTTTCTCTCTCTCTCCCTGTGTTGCATCCAGCACAGGCCACGCTCCAAAGCACTTCTGTCTTTGCAATGCATTTCCTACTGCAGTCCAGAAACAAGGCAGAGTGTAGGAATAAGAAGCCCTCAGTCACAGTGCAAACATAGCTGAGTACAGGAAAGCTGAAAATGTCCAATTCTGCACCAGAAAAGCAGCCCCTGACTCCACACATGGGGTTATTTGCCTCACTGGCTTCCTCCAAGGCTCTGAGCAAGCTCTGCCCTCCCTCCACCACCACCTTGATAACTGCAAAGAGGAAAGAGCACACCCACATGCAAAGGCAATTTCTTCCATCTCCCTCTGGGTTTTGCTGTCCCTCAGATGTGCACACAAGTGTCTCATTAGGCAGCCTAATCAGCAATAGCAAGTACTGTTGGCAGATGTTGGTTGGACTTGTGGAAAAGCTGAAGAAACTGGAATTGCTTGTGATAGGACTAACAGCACAACTCACCTGCATTAGCGCTGAAAAGCCATGGACCTGCCACCTTGCCTGTTCTGTACTTGTCAGCTACCTCCTTCCATAAGGGCAGAAGAGGCTCTGGGCAAGGATTTGGGATGAGAAGGCAGGTCTGATCCCTACAGCTATTCTGAAGCAGGAAAATATGAGGAAGCCATTTCAGAGGAACCGGAGTGCCAGACAGAAAAATAATGGAGGAAGGAAAGGGAGTCGATGGGTTAAGCAAGTGGAGCTCCACAGAGGGGAGGGCTGGCAAGAGCAAGGATGAGAAGGCCAATACAGGGGAAAGTGGCCAGGGAACACAGGGACCTGATATCCAGCAAAGGATGACAAAGAAAAACAAGTGAGGGCTTGGCTTGCTTTTCCCCTTCTGGGCATCATTAGTCCCAAACAGGAGCTCTGGGGAGGATTCCAGGGCTTGGATCAGAGCTGGAAGACTCCCATTTTAGGAAGAAAAAGCCTAAAAGCAGAGAACTTTATCCCCTTCCCATGGTGAGGCCCAGGAAAGGGACAAGAGGGATCTCCCAACATCCATCTGAGTTTTTGGGGTTGAAAACAAGAAGGTCTCCTGTGTGCTGGGAAGAAGGGACTTCAACCCTCCACCCTGGGGAAAAGGGTGCAGCAGGTGCAGGAGGGGATCTGGTGTGGTGTGCCTGCTCATGGGCTAGCAATGGTACCCATTGTGTATGTTTGCTACATGATGAGCAGGATTGTTATGGGAAGTGCTGGGTGCTGCTTATGCTTGATAGTGTCACACCACAGCAAACGTTTCATGCTTCACAGAGCACCTCAAGCAGGCTGGGTGATTGCAACATGAGTACTGGAACAGGCTTCCCAGAGAGGTTGTGGAGTCTTCTCTGGAGACATTCAAAACTACCTGTACATGTTACTGTGTGAACTAGTCTAGGTGATCCTGCTCGGGGTGGTGGGGTGCGGGGGAGGGGGTGGGGTGTTGGACTAGATGATCTTTCAAACCCTAACATTCTGTGATTCTGTGAACATGTCCCCAGGCACAAGAAATTATTATTTCACTGTAGTATTTCAGTGCTTTGTGGTGGGTACTCTTCAGCTTTTGGGACCTAATAGGGATGCAAGGGGAATATTCACTGTAATAGTCACCCACTTTCAATGTCTCTGATCCCTTTTGATCTTTTCCTTAAACACCCAGTCTGCTCCATCCCTGTTCCCTTTGCTGCAGACCTTGTCTGTTCCTGTGTGTTCCCAGGTCTCCAGGCCTTATCTGAAGAGGAATTCCAAGTCCTACCATCCTAGGTTTTGGGTCTTTTTTTTGTCATCACAAGGTGTATCACAAGTCAGATGCTCTCTGACATATGCAGTCTGATGTTTTCCTCTGCTAACTGTTAGCTGTGTGTTTAACTGTCTACACAAGAGTACCATACCAAGCTGAGAAGAGGACATTGGACCAGAAGAGTCCTTTGAGCAAAGAACTTGAGTCTGTCAAATGGAAAAAAGCTGAATTTACATGTAGGTGAGTTTACGTGTAGATGAATCATTGTTCGTCTCATGGCAATCTCAGTAAAAGTTCACAGAGCTTCTGCCATCCCAATGAGAAGGAAAGTAGCCTTCTCCCAGGTCCATTCCTTTTCTTGTATTTGTCTTAATAAACACAAGTCTTCATACTGGGAAGGGCAGACTGCTGTCAATCACCTGCCAACACTGAGACACAGAAACCCAAAGGTATATATTTGCCATAGATGCTTAGTTTAAGCTCCATTAATAGCAGGAAATTAAATGGCTGGCAGCCCTTGCTGGTCTGCTTTCTTCATTGACTTGACAATATAAGGCCATCTTGGCAACACTCCACCAAAAAAAACGAAATGTGCTTGAGGTGAAACAAAGGGACAATGTGGACAGGCATGTCCCCCATCAGCCTTGATGTTAAGTCCTTTTGACTCAGTTTGAGCTGATCAAAGAAACCTCTTTACCTGCCATTCAGCCCTACCACCTACTCAATCCAGTTCTCTCAGGTAACACATCTTACTCTCAGATGCTGTAAAAGGTCTGAAAGGGACGTGAAGTGTTGATTTTCCTTGAGTACTTTCATCTTGACTACAAGATGTGGTTGAATAGATGTGGTACACTATGTAGGCCTCTTCTAAGGAGGGAAAGATGTCACTTCAAGAGAGCTTTCTGGACACCTGACTTGAGGTTGTTCATTGCAATATAAATGTGGGTAGAGGTCCGAATGAGTTGCTTTGCTGTGCCTCAGTGGGCAAATGTGATCCAGAGTTCTGATCTCAAAATTATATGATCTGGTATCAGTCATGGAAGGAAGCATACCTGAGCACCAGCTGACTCTCAGCCAGCCATGTAGTGATGAACAACACTCCATGAATGTGTAGATCTGCCAGGACAGGTGTCTTAACTTGTAAAAATATCAACCTAGAGCTCTGATCCAAACATATCTCCTTCTCCAATCATGTCACTTTTGCTCTCCTTAGTAGGAGCAGTCAGTGAGTAAGAACTAATCTGAGCTCCAGCCCCAGAATAGTTATTCTTGGGGATTCCCTGACAGCCTTTCTTCACTCCCTTGGAAAAGACTCCATGGCTTCTTTTTGTCCCTCAGTGGACCTTAACAGGAGTTTCCTGACATGATCTTAAAGCAACCAAACAAAATTCCTTCTATGTGGTTCAAACACTCAGGATCAAAATAACAGCCAAGATTCTACTCAGACCAGCTTTACTTCCACGTCCTCCAAACGAGGCACCTAAAACAAGCCTAGGAGTGCTTGTTTGTCCAAAGTGGATGTTGCTGCAGATCATTTAAACAGATTACGCCACCCTACTTGCCATGGGGAACTCCATATCAGAGGAGGGCACAGCATGAAAGCCTTGGGCCACAGCCCAGACACTGGCTCATCCTTCCTTTGATCTCAGAGGCAGCATCTCTCCAGCCAGAGAAGGACCCCTATAAATTCACTCGTGAAGCTCACTAGACAGGAGTCTAGACCAAAGCCCAGAATCCAACCCCATGATGTTTTGGATAGCACAGAGACTGCCCAAACGTTGGCTTCCCGGGGCAGGCCTCTCTTGATTGATGTTATTTAGAGTTGGAAACGCCGTCCTGCCAGCATCACGTGGAAAAGACGGCGGCGCTCAAGACGCCGGCTCAGACGGACTCTCTGCACAGCTGCCCGGTCGCAGTGCATGTGGTGGGAATCTGTTGATAGGTTCCTGACAGAAGTTATGGCTTGTTTATCTGGTAGCTTTACTTTGTGCCTCCTACCCAACCCGGAAACCCTTCCTCTCCTAACCTCCTGGCCTGCTATTATATACAGACTAGTCTACATGATAATTTTGGTAACCATGCTTCATCTTCTGACAAACACTGCATAGAGCAAACAGATTGGTATTGTCATAATTAAAGCAAACTATTGGCTGGTTTATCTATACAATCCTAACAATTCTGCCACTGCCAAAGCTTTACCTGGCCTGCAGAGGTTTCAGCAAGCTGATGTAGTGTATATTAACCCATGCAATATCAAACCAGGCATGATGACCCTGGTGCTTCCCAAGGCTCAAAGGAGGAGAAGCCCAGCAGGACTTCTTTCTAAGGTTACCTGATGAGAAACAAGATGAGAAAGCCTCACCCAATCATCTCTACCTCAACTCATTTAAACTTGAGCCCCTTTTTCAGAAAAAGCCTGTAGTTCTGTTCTATTGCCTTTTTGAGGTTTAGAGAAGATAAAGCTCCTTCTTTGTCTTTGTAATGTTACATTCCATGCCACAGATCTTTACTCTGTCTTTGTCTAACAGATTATCCCACCTCCCTCCCACCCCCCACAATGACAGATTTTTTTCTCCCAGCAAAGGTATTTGTAAACACTCCATTCCTGCACTTGGAAAAAATTAAATTACTGTCTCTTCCTATGAGGCATGTTTCCAGGCTCAGACTTTTTGGTGGTTGTTTGCTAAGCTTCTTCAGATGTTTCAGCTGTCTTTTTCAGGTAGGGGCAGCAGAGAAAGGTGGGCATGGGGGACAGAGGGGTATTAGTCCATCCCAATTGATATAATATCCAACCCAAAGCTCCCTTGTCGCAACTTCATCCTGTTCCCTGAGGTTCTGTCGCTGGTTACCAAAGAGAGGAGATGGGCTCCTGCCCCTTTTCTCCCCCTCATCAGGAAGACATAGATCATGATGTGGTCTCCCCTCAGCCTCCTCTTCTCCAGGCTGAGCAAACCTAGGGACTTCAGCCTCTCCTCATAAGACTTCTCCTCCAGAGCCTTCACCATCCTTGTTGCCCTTCTCCCAACACTCTCCAATAGTTTCATCTCCCTCTTGTACTGTGATGCCCAAAACTTCGCACAGTGCTCAAGGTAAGGCCACACCAGCACAGTGTAGAGCAGGACAGTCCCCTCCTTGGACTGGCTGGCCATCATGTGTTTGATGAACGTCAGAACATGGTTGGCACTCCTGGCTGCCTGGACACATTGCTGGCTCATGTCTAATTTATAATATATAGATGGGCTGAGGAACACAGCTGATGCTTAAGGAATGTGAGGTAGTTCTTCTCTCCTGACCACCCAAAGCTACAGGTCTGCCAGCATCAATATGTAACCTTAACAAATTTGGCCTCCTTTCATTCCTTACACTATCTGGCCACATCTGTTTTGCAAAGCCCATGTACTCTCCATTTGGCAGCCCACAAGGATTGGAGAAGCAGTGAGGAGGATGGTGGTGTGTGTTCTCTGCATGCTGTCTCTACAGCTGCCATCTTTAACACCAGCAGCAGCAGCTGCCAGTACAGGGGATGCTAATGTGGTATCTACAACTTAACATTTATGATCAACAGAGCAGCTGCTTGTCCTTCAAGCTCCTGGGGGTGGGGAGGGCAAGAAAAATCACTTGGTTCTGCCACGAGTACCCTGGAGGCAGTGATGCTGAATGAGGAACCAGAGATGCTGACAGGAGAGCTTCACAGAACAACGGACACCTGCAGAGACACGGGTGTGCAGAGACATGAAGGGAGCAAGCATGAGTGGCCCTGCAGGGTGAGTGTTTCCAGTTATAACTATGTGATGGGAAAAAAATGGGATTAAAAGGAGTCTGGCAGACAGCTGCAGGCAGGGAAGTCCTGTTGTCTGTGGCAGGCATCAGGAGCCTGTGGGCTGTTAAATACACCAACAAATTCCTGCTATGTAATACAAATCAGATCACCAAAATCCCAACCCAGCATCCACTAGAAGCCATGGAGGATTTAATTGTTGGGTTTTGGGTCTGTTCAGGGATATTCTTGGAAGTGTTTCTCATTTGCAGCTCCAGCAGTGTGGTATAGTTTGTGACTTTGCAAGTAAAAGCACTTTTCATCCTCTGCCTTTGGGTCTGAGAGAGCTGAGTACCCATCTGATCACCCAAGGACACAAACACTCAAACAGCAAAACATAAACCCAGGAGGAACAGGTCCATGCAATGATGTGTTCATGCATGTGAAGGGAGAAAGAAACGCTTCAATGTGGCTGGGAAGAGGACTTGTAGAGCCTTTACTGCACATATAGAGACTTTGAAGAGACAGGGAGAGTATAGAGAGACCACACATACAGCAGCGAGCCGTGGGCTGAAAGCAAGAGGTAAACTGAGGCACGATCTCTGCATGTGGTTTTCTAGTGAGAGATGTCAGGAGTTTATCGACACCATCAACCAAGGGTGATCCCCTGGGGTCTGTGGAGTTTTCCTTTCCCATGAGACATATTTATGGTGAGAGAACAAGTGGCAGCATGGGCACAGCCAGTCGACATGAGCAGTTAAAAAGCACGAGACAAATTTTAGGATTTTGGGGACCTGGGATCTGGGACTTGGGGACCTGAGGGAGCTGGGCTTGTTTAGCCTGGAGAAGAGAAGGCTGGGGGGACCTCATTGCAGCCTTCCAGTACTTAAAGAGAGTGTATAGACAGGAGGGGAATCAGATTACAAGGATAGATAGAGGTAGGATATGGGGGAATGCATTGAATCTAGAGGGGGGAAGGTTTAGATTGGATATCGGGGGAAGTTCTTCGTGGAAAGAATGATGAGGTGCTCGAACAGGCTGCCCAGAGGTGGTGGATGCCCCAACCCTGGAGGTGTTCAAGGCCATGCTGGATGTGGCCCTGGGCAACCTTGTCCAGATGCAGGCTTGGAGGTTGGTGGCCCTGCCTGTGGCAGGGGGGTTGGAACTCGATGGTCCTTGGGGTCCCTTCCAACCCAGGCCAGCCTGTGATTCTGTGATTCTGTTTTAGCTGTTTAATGCAAGCCTAAAGGGGCAGGGGATCCCTTCATGGTCTCTCCAGTCTCCTGAAGGACACAATTTCCTTCACATGGCAAGGTGTATTTTTTCCCCCTATCATCAGCAAAAAACCTTCCCTGAGTAAATATATTTTAATAGCTCTCCAGAGATGGCCTCTTTGCCCAGCTAGCAGTGTGTAAAATCACAGGAAGCAGCCTGCCTGAGGTCTTTCCAGCAACTGGAGAAAAGATAATGCTGGTGGGATGCAGGAGTAAATATTCTATCAGCTCTTTTTAGACTTGGGCCACATCCTAAGAAATTCCTCCTCCCTTCTGCCTGCAGCAGGAACAGAGGATGCTCAGCACCAGGCAGCATTGGCGTTACGCCTGCACTGGTGCTACACCAGAAAAGGCCTCCTGTTTGCCCAAGGCTCCTCCATTTTTCCAGACTTTCACAGTTCTTCCCAGCTGGAACACATACGATATTTAACATATTAATTAACATAGTTAATTTCTTCTGAGCTATTCATAAGCCCTAATCCTGCTCTCTAAAGAGCAACCCTGCCAGCAGAAGTGTGGGAGCAAGGAATCGCTCAAACTGTTGCTATTCTCTGTCTTGTCCCTGTAAGCCAACATGAGACTGTCACTTGTGCCATTGGGACACGGCCTCACAAGCTTTGTTCTGCTTTTATACTCGTGCCACAGTCATTAGAATCCTACAATTGCCCCTCTCCCTTCTCCTCTCATCCACCCTTACTCACACCAGCACACTTAGTGTCACTGAACTGGAATCCAAACACTTTCTGCACAAAGGTAGGATCCTCAAGCTGGGCTACTCCAACAACTCCGTGGCTGCTCTCCACTGACAAATTCAATGTCATGTCACTGTCATCAGCCTCCTACAGAGCAACTGGCTGGGAATCCCCAGCCTTGGCTTCCTTCCCACAGCAGCATCTGGCAGGCCAGCAGCCACAGGGGGACCGTCACAGGAGTTGTCCCATGGCATTCCCTTCCCAGGCTTTCTGGAGCAGCTAAGGGTAGTTCTACGTCAACATTGCTGTGTTTAAGCAATTTTCCCAAGGCCACCTAAGACACATTGCTCAGTCCAGGTGGCTGGTATCCTTGTGTTGCAGGATTTTTTCTATTTTCCTGCATCTCTTCCCTTCCCATGGGAATAGAATGATGCTTGGATGATGAGATGTTGCACGGTATTCTTCGTTCACATGAGCACTACTGGTTATATACTGTTTAGGCAAGTTTTATAAACACATACCACAGGTTTAATTTTGTTTCCTTTAATTTCAATTAAACAGTTGCAGATAATGAAATTACAAACTTTGTGAAATCCAGCAGTAAATCAGTAGATTTAAACCAGTTCAAGAAATCATAAATTTCTTTCCTTGGAAACTCTTTTTTTAGTTTTACAAACTGGCACAGGGTGGGAAGAGAGAGGTTTGCTGAATTTCCCCAAGTGACTTCAGTGACCCACTAGTTCCTCTGAATTGCACTGATGCAAGGCAGGGAGGGTCTGCTTGCACCATCCTTTTCTCCAGCTTTTTCAAATACTCTGCAGCAGAATGATTTCAGTAAATAGCAAAGTCTGTGGCAGGGTTTTAAGAAGTCTGATGCTGCCAGCCAAGCAGTGACCAAACCAACCACTGCCCTCTGCTGAACACAGCCCGAAATCCCTACGGAGCTCTCAAGGGTCTGGAAAATTACGTTTGAAATCCCATTTTTCTGGTAGGATGATTCAAACTGCTCCTTCTCTCAGATCATTAATCTCTCCCTCAGGACAGCTGCCAAAGTCCTATATTTTGTGGCTTCTGTTTCAAATCCTTGCCACACCATTGCATCTCTACAGAACATTGAAGTGCAGATTGCTACACAAGGCTGCTATTTTGTGCTAACCATTGAGCACATTTTATGTTTACCCACCACTGGTTCACCAGCCACTTTAGTTAAGGATTTTGACAAATGTATAAGAAAAACAGACCAGTTTCTCATGAGGACTATCACAGACCACTTTCTCGTAGGGATTATCACAGGAGCACATCCAAATAGGCAAAGATAGGGGGAATTTATTACATTTGAAGGAAATCACCCACAGAAGCAGATCTCTAAGGGACCTTGTGATATCTCCACCACAAGAAGCTTGTGTGGCCTCCTCAAAGGCACACCAACATCCAGCCATGGCAAGGAGGTGAAGTCTCTCATCCCTGTTTGATTGCAAGTCAGAATAGGTAATTACACCCTTTCTTCAACATCAGAATATGAATTGCACTCTTGAATAACGCAGTTTGGTCTCAGTTTCCCTCACAGCCTGCTGTACATCTGTGTCCGAATCTCTGGGGTAGTGACCCGTGCCCCCAGCATAGCCCCTGCTTCACATCCTCTGGCCTCTGCTCCCCCCCAGAATGGCTGAGGATGGTCCTGTGTCCTGCTTTTAGTTGCAGATGGGTGAAAAACTGTGCCAAAGCTCAGAACAGAGCATCTTTAGGGCAGCACCTCGGGAGGGAATTGCTGTTCACCCTTGTCTGGGAGGAGGGCAGTGGCAGAAAGGTGATCGTCCGTCTGAGTGTGTGTGTGTGTGTCCCTCCCCGGCGCTCCTCAGCACCACTGTGAGAGCCCCAAACACGGCTTGGACTGCTCTCCCTCTGCATTCTCCTCAGTCACTGCCTGAACTACGAGCTCAGCTCTCATTTCTCGCCTGGCCACTCGGCTTCACTGAGTCGAAGGTGCAACGCTGCTGAGGGAATGAGAGGGATCAGCCGGAGAGGCGCCGAGGGCCGCCATGGCCGCTCAGAGCACCGCGAGCCGCCGCTAGATGGCGCTCCGGGAAAGGCCGCCGGCCGCCATGGCCGGCTCGGGCGGTGGATGGGGTAGGGCGGGCTCGGCGTCCCCTCAGAAATCGGACACTCCCGAGAGGGCACCCAGGCTGGAGAAGGGTCTGGAGGACAAACCTTATGAAGAGCGGCTGAGGGAGCTGGGGGTGTTTAGTCTGAAAAAAAAAGGAGGCTGAGGGGAGACCTTATCCCTGCCTATAAGTACCTGAAAAAAGGCTGTAGAGAGGTGGGTGACGGTCTCTTCAGGCAAGTGACAGGTGATAGGACAAGGGGAAAT
>VXBZ01012608.1:103223-142384 GCA_013399135.1 Heliornis fulica | reverse complement strand
TGGCCAGGAGGTCTAGGGAGGTGATTGTGTCCCTGTACTCAGCACTGGTCAGGCTGTACCTCGAGTACTGTGTCCAGTTCCGGGCCCCTCAGTACAAGAAGAACATTGAGGTCCTGGAACAGGTCCAGAGGAGGACAACCAGGTTGGTGAAGGGTCTGGAGAACAAATCTTATGAGGAGCGGCTGAGGGAGATGGGTTTGTTTAGTCTGGAGAAGAGAAGGCTGAGGGGACACCGTATCAAAAGCTGAGGGGATACCTTATCACTGCCTACAATTACCTTAAAGGAGGTTGTAGAGGTGGGCTGTGGTCTCTTCAGGCAAGTGACAGGTTGTAGGACAAGGGGGAATGGCCTTAAACTGCACTAGGAAAGGTTCAGATTAGATCTTGGGAAGAAATTCTTCACCAAAAGAGTTGTCGTGATGTGGAACAGGCTGCCCAAGGAGGTGGCTGAGTCACCATCCCTGGATGTATTTAAAAGACAGGTAGATGAAGTGCTTAGGGATATGGCTTAGGAGAGGACAGGTACAATTGGACTCTATGATCTTACTGGTCTTTTCCAACCAAGTGATTCTGTGATTTTGTAACATTTGGCTGCTCTGGGCACTGAGCTGCCCAAATGGTCCCCAAAGCCAGTGGCAGACAGGCCTGGGACAAGGTCACTGCTGGAAATTGGATGACACTTTGCAGGGTCAGCTCCACTAGCTAACAATGTGGGATGGAAAGGATGTCAACCTGCTACAGCCCCTGCTTGTGGAGGTGCCTGTGATTTATAAGAAAGGTTTCCCTGTTCCCATCTTGGGGTACAGTTGTAGAGGTGCCCCTTGTATAGTCCTGGCATAACCTCTCCCACTACAAGTCCTTCGTCACTATACTGTAGTCCTGGTTCCATCAAAGTGAAACATTTCATCCTGCTCTTAACCCTGCCCGTGTTTTGATGTGCCTGCCAGGCCATATTCAGCTACATCTGCTGTAATGGTCTACAACTCGTCCACCCTGGTCCAAGCCCAGGCCTCCAAATGAACTGCAGCTATCATCCAGCATGGGTGAACTGCTGGATCCAGGGCTTGGAAATGCTCTCAGTCAGTAGTATCACAGGCAGCATGTATGGGAACGCTTCATCTCCAGTACAAACCTGCACAGTTACACACTGTGCTAGAGTCAAACAGTTTCCTGCCTGGAACTGTGGGGTTTTTTTTTCATATTATCAGATTTCTAGTAAATCAGAGGGGAAAAAAAGGGCTATGACATCCCTTGCATTCTCAAACACAAAGTGCTCCTGGTTAGGCAATGCTTGCATCAGGAATTTCCTTTGGGTTGCCAAGTCACTACGGAAGGAAAATGTACTGATGGAAGTAAGTTATGACACATTTCTCCTGTGAACCTTTTACTTCAGCATGCAGAGCTCCACATCACCATGGTCACCTTTGTGCATTTTCCCCAGGCATTAGCTGCATGTCTGAAGGAGCTCCCAAGAAGCTCTATGTTGAGAGTCTTTCTCAATCACTGGTCTTCATGCACATCCCAATCAGTTCACAGTCCGGGAGAAACTTGGAATGCAAAGGAATTAAAAGCCTCTAAGGATAATGTGACATTGCAAAAAAGGCAGAAGACAGCAAGTGTGTTGCCAAGGTCATGGGTCCATGTCAAATGATGTCACCCACCCTCCCTGCATTACAGAGAAGGAAGGACCCAGCCCAGTTCCTCTCTGACGTTAGGTCTGATTCTGGGATAAACTTTGGGTGTGTGGATGAGATGAGCACTTGAAACATTTCTTTGTCCTAAAAATACATGTGGAGTGTTCGCCTCTTCCCACACCCCTCCATCCCACACCCCCTCCAATACCCTCGTTTTTACTTGGGCCAGTCCAATGCTAACAGTAACAGGAGAGAAAAAGCCCCCAGGGCTAATCAAACCCAAAGCCATGTTCTGCATCAAGGAGGAAAGATTTCCTTCTTCCCAGCAGAAACCCTGAAACACAGGCATAATGGAACACATCCAAAGCAGCATGTAACAAAGAACAGCAATGAGCATCCCCTTCCAGTGCCCCATATACCCTAAAATATCTCTGAAGCTTAGAAACATTATTCTCCTTCCCAAAGATGCCCATAGCCAATTGATTCTCATTTGATCCTTCATTAGTTCTGTCTTTTAACATAAAAAGCTTCTTTTACCCCAATATATTTAACATAAATCTGTTTGTCCTCAAAGCTCCTTTGCTTTTCTTACAAAGAGAATCTTTCAGCCTTGGTTGACAAAGTGATCCATAGGCTCTTCTCACAAAACACATCCCCCCTTTCTCTGATCATCCAAAGGACAGTCTGAACTCCCTGAGACTGCAGCTCTCTGGGGACTGTCTTGAAAGCCTCAACTCTTAGTTCCTCCTTGGTTTTACTTAGGCACAGAAACTTTAATGGTTCAAAATGAAGCAAGGGAGCCAATATTTCTATTATCCCTCTCCTACCCCTGATTTCACATACTTCTCTCCATGACACATAGCCTGTTGCAAGGCCATGAGGCATCCATATGCTGGGAACATTTTTGTGACGTTCCTTTCCTAATCCGTTTGAACCCTAACAATTTGACAGGTCAGGCAGACATAACAGGTTTTGCTACCAGCTGGTGGAGCAGAACGGAATAGCTCATCCCCCTTTAAGTAGGACCCAAAGGCCTTCGAGGCCATTGCAGCCTCCAGCCCTGTGAAATGCACAATTCCGTGGGCCCCATCATGGAGACAATTGCCTCTAATCCTGGAGCCTTCCCTCTAATTCACACTCACGAGGACAGGGCATGTAACCTGCCTGTGACTCATCCCATTCTCGGGCAAACTGCCACAAAGGAAGAACATTCAAAATGGCCCAAGATGACTCTCTGCTGCTCTGCTCCAAGTAAAACAGGAGAAGGAGCAGCAGCTGCAGAGCCTGTTTCAAAACACAGAACCACGATGAAACAGTGACACAGCAGTTCACACGAGCCCAAAACAAGAGCAAGGATCTTTCCTAAGCAGCCTCTTTTACAAGCCAGCTTACAGAGGCAGAGAGCTCACCTGGGTCGTGATTTGATCTGTTTCTGAGTGAAAAGTCAATGCAGAAAAACGCAGTGATGCATCACAGAGACAGTTGTGCAGAGCAAAAAGGCAGAACCTGCCCTACTTTCCCTTTTAGCAGAAGCTGCCCTCTTTCTCCTTTTCCCTTTTGGCAAAGCAGTGTTGTCTCCCAGTGGTCAGTGTTTAAGAGGCAGGGGGGTCACCAGCCTTGCAGATGAAATGTAGACTCCATGGAGGAAGCGTAGTGAGTGGTTACATCTGGTTAAAATATCCATGTGATGTGAGATATTATACCACCTTGGCACTGTTGTCCCCTTATAGCCTCTGCTCTAAGGCATAGAATCATGGAGTCATAGAATGGCCTGGGTTAGAAGAGACCTCAAAGCTCATCTAGTTCCAACTCCCTGTCATGGACAGGGACACACTCCACTAGACCGGGTTGCCCAAAGCCCCATCCAACCTGGCCTTGAACACTGCCAGGAATGGGGCAACCACAGCTTCTCTGGGCAACCTGTCCCAGTGCCTAGTACACTCACAGTGAAGAATTTCCACCTAATATCTACCCTGTTTCAGCTTAAGAACACTACCCTTTTTCCTATCACTCCATGCCTTTGTAAACAGTTCCTCTCCAGATTTCTTGTACGTGCCCTTCAGGTACTGGAAGGCTGCAATAGGGCCTCCCTGAAGTCTTCTCTTCTTCAAGCTGAACAAGTGAACTCTCTCAGCCTGTCTTCTTGGAGATGTGCTGCAGTCCTCTGATCATCTCTGTGGCCTCCTCTGGACTTGTTTCTACAGCTCTTTCTTGTACTGGGGGGTCCAGAGCTGGGTACAGTACTCCCTGCAGGGTCTCACAAGAGGGGTAGAATCCCCTCCCTCAACCTCCTGGTTATGCTGCATTTGATGCAGCCCAGGATATGGTTGGCTTCCCATACTGCAGGTGCACACTGCTGGCTCATGTTGAGCTGTTCATCAAGCAACATCCCCAAGTCCTTCTCCTCACAGCTGCTCTCAATCCATTACCCTACCCTTTGAGATCCATTAGTTTTCTCAGTATGCTGACACATTCTTACTTAAACCACGTTCAGCCTCTGTGTTGACACTGGGAGAATCAAAGTAACTTCATTTTTAAGTAACTTCATTCACTTTGACCTGGTTTAATGAGCCTACTTTAAAGTCACCCCTTTGGGTAGACCAGTTTAACTGTCAAAGATGTCTCTGCAGAGATGAGACTGCCCATAACTGCTCCAATACACTTCAGGCTTCTCTGAACTTTAGTTTAGTCTTGTTTTGGAGGTAGAAGCTCTGAAAACCCCAGCAGGAAGGATTAGCCTGGCTAGTATTTGTAGGATGCTGTCTACATCCTAGCGGGTAATGATTTCAACATAAGCATCCATTGTATCTACTACATTTGCTAACACAGGACCTACCTAATCCTCTTCACTGTCACACCCATCTAGTGAGATCTAAAGGGCTAACCCTTTAGATCTGAGTTGATACCAAAGCCATAGGCAGGGTAGAGAGGCATGCAGAGCAGAGCAAACATCTACACCCATCCATGGAGAGGAGCTGTCACACTCTGGCAGGAGCAGAATGAATGGGGCGGGGGTGTTAGGTTTGACAGGGTTTGTTGGCAAGTCTCAGACAATGGTGGTTGAAAAGAGTAGAATGTTGACACCTCAGACAGTAATCAATAGCATAGGACATCCTAGTTCAGACTTCATTTGAAACTCTTAGCCCACCATTTGTATATACATAAGTGGGGTGAGAGGGAGTCCTCCTTCACTCCCAGAAAAGGCAACACCCAAGTCAACCTCCTCAGCAGAGGATGACCCCCAACCAAGGACAAGGAGGAAGAAGAATAGGCACTAGTGGCTTTTGTGAAGATGTCCAGCTGCATCAAATATGATCTTGCTTACTAACAGTTCAGGAGCCAACAAAGCTTGCCTGTAGATGACTATGAGAACAGAGAGCACTATGGAAGTCTTCAGGAGGACTTATGGAAGTCTTCAAGCATGTGAAGGAAAGTTCACAGGAAGATCAAAGGAGCCACTATATTTTTCTAGGTGTACATTTGGCCTCTGCTTATAGGTATAGATCAGACTTCCCCTGGATTGGAAATTTTGCATTCTCAGGAACATCCAAGATGATCTGTATTTTCATAAAAGTCTCATTTTCATTAAACCAAGCAAGTTCTTTGAAGGAAGCCTTTGTGCACTCAAGACATTACCTTCTCCAAAACCCCTCATCTGGGGCAACTTGCTTGGAGAGTTCACCCTTCTGCTTCAGTACATATAGCCATTGTATTTCAGCTGACATTCTGGTTCTGGGAGAAGGTTAAAGTCTGCCCAAGGTTATAACCAATAAGTGAAATTAGCAGTGGCTTCATCTCAGTTAACCTCAAATTGCCTATGTCTACACAGACACGCCTTGAAGCAATTGAACTCAAGCTTTCCTTGGCACTGGATCAAGCACCATGAATTTGCATTTGAGTTTTAGCTCATGCTTCACATGAAGCTTATGCAGACAGCAAGCATATATGAGCATTTATGATCAGCCTCCCCTCCCTCTTCCTATTTCCACAGCAAATTGCTGAAGAGTGTTTCTGACAGCCTTTTAAAGCACAAATGATGAAAAGATATAGGTATGGTATTTATAGATTGCTGTGGTTATAGGAATATAAGTATGAGTCTGCTACTTTGCTGCAAAGCTCAGATTCAGTCTACACTGGATCATGCTGCTTGCAAACCCCTCTATGCACAGCAGGAGTTCTTATCTACAGTCACTCTATTCACAGGTGAGACATGGTCACTATAGGTGGACTTACAATACCTGCAAACTGTCCTCTTCACCCTCCCCATTCCCAGCATTTTGAGGCACAGAGGCCACTGGGGCTGTGTTCCTGTATCTAGATTCAGCTGCTGAGTCCCGGTGCCTTCCCACTGGGAGAACGGGCAGATGGAAAAATCAGAGGTGCTCTAGAGAATCTGGGAGTTTGGCTCATTGCAACTGAGGGCAGGGCAGGAGCTGGCAATGCAATGTACTTGTATAAACTTTGCACCTGGGTTGAGGAGCTGTTGAGGAATGCTTGATGACCCACATGGACTGCTCCATCAGAGCTCAACAAGTGACATTTTCAAAGACCTTGAGTTTTATGCAGATCAACACAGGGCATTTTAAGGATGGTTTCTTTTGATGCTTGAGAACAAGTTGGGGTCTATGGAGAGCACAGCCATTGCACTGGGAGGTACAACCCCCACTCTACATAACACAGCTTGACCCTGCAGCGGGATAATAGAGACAAGTAGGACTAGCCAAACCCCAGAATAACTCATGCTCTATACTGCAAAGGATTGAGGTCTGCTGAAAGTAACTAGATCACTAGAGTTTGCTCTGTGGGCTCTACCTGCATTAAAGCAAACAGAGGTCTTCTCCAAGTGCCTGTTTTCAGTGTTAAAGACCATGAATTGTTGTCGCTGTGGTAATGACCACGGTGTATTAGGAGTATCCCTTCTCAAGGAAAATAGGGGAGGGAGGACCCACCCAATAGGTCATCCATCTGTGGGAACATTACTTAGCATGATGTGGCCTTTTATGTTCCACAGGTCATGAACCATTCAGTTATTATGAGCCATAAAGCAGCTTGATCCAGCAATGGAAACATTGGCCTAACATCATTTCTAGCATTGGATGCATTGGGGATGAAAGATCATGGAAAGAAATCAATTAATGGTTAAAGTTCAGGGTGATTTTTTGTGTGTAAATAGCAATGTTAGCAACTCTTTATTCTTTAAAAATAAAACTATGGGTGTATCATGGCCAAATCCCTTCTACAGTGACTAAAACTTGTAGCAATACTTGGCTGAGATGTATAGATATCCACATGTAATAAAACACTCACATAAAATCACAGACACGTAGAATCATGGAATGGTCTGGGTTGGAAGGGACTTTCCAACACTCCTTACTCTAAGCTGCTGCCTTCATCCTGGCAGGATACAGGGTCCCCTTGATCTCAGGTCCCTGTCTCAGGGAGGACAGAGCACAGCTCCACCAGCCTGTCTCTTCCCAGCCTCCCTGATGCTCCTTACCCTTTCTACTTGCTCTGGTGGCTCTGCCACCAGGCTGAGCGGATCATCCCCCTGGTCACACCTCACGCAGCCGCTGTCACAGCTGCCATCCATTCCCAGGGACAGACTCTGGCTCTCCCTGCAGCCTGAGACCTGGGTGGCTGCATGTCTTCCTGGCAGCTCTGCCTGGATTGCCACATCCATTCTGGTGAGCGCAGAGGACAGACAGAGCTTTCTGCTGAGTGGCTACCACAGCTAAACTCCTTCTGAGAGAGCAATGACACCAGCAGAACCAAGCCACTGATCTGGGAGCATGACTAGGCCCTTCTTCCTGCATGGCCTCCCATGCAAACTGCTGCACCATGCTCTGGTTGCAGCACTGCCCAGTCATGGGGATGGCCACAGTTGCTCTGGCCCAGGTCTCATCAGCACCTCCTGCAGCGCTGCTGACTCCTGGCATTTTGTCCATTCCCCCTCAGAATCCCTCACTGTGTGCTGAGATCTTCATTCCACTGCAGGTTGGGCCGGGCCAGCACTGGAGCAGCTCCTCTCACTGACATAATGCAGCCAGAGGCAGACACGTGTCCTGTGCCTTCCAGTATCTCCAGGGCTTTGCTTCAGTTTTCTACACAACACGCTGTGTTTCACCCCATGAAGCTCTACAGAAGGATAGCCTTGCTGTCACAAGTGATGTGCTACAAAACTTCAAAAAAATTACAAAGCTGCTTGGGTTCTGGCTACAGGAACTCAGAGACCCACCAAAAGTGGGAAGTCGTTTACATGGACAAGTTCTTCTGTGAGCTACTAGCCCTCATTGTCTTCTTTTGGGGATAACAACCCCTGTGCAAATTTGAGTAGTCCATAAAAATATTAGAACCTGAAATGATGGCTGGAGGAGTTGGCAATAATCTGGCTGGCAGGAGAGCATTGGTTGAGCTATAGCAGATGTCTCCTCAGGCACCAGCCAGGTAAAATCCTGTTTTGTCTCTCCTGTTATAAACCAGCAGTCAGATCCACCTCAAGATCTTGCAATATTTGTGTAATACTGTGGGGTCTTGGCAAAAAAACCCACAGTCAGATGCCTGGGATTTGCTTACCTGGTCCATGCATCTGGTAGTTGAACTGGAAGGACAAGCTAGGATTGTTCCTTCCAAGGTCTGAAATCCCCAGTTCCCTCATCATTTCTGTTTATTTAGCACTTTGGAAAAATCTTCCTTTGTGCTGATTCTTATTTCCATCTGAATGTCCTGACTCTTGGATCCAGGTGCTGTGGATCTGGTTCTGTCAAGGGATAACAACCTGTCTCATTGAAATTACAGTGGGTCCCTTGATTTTAAAACAAGACTCGTTGCTATTGTTATATTTGACAATAATGATATTGCTTCCTGCTGATCTAATGTCTCTTTAATCCTCTTTCCCACTGTCCTTCTGGACACACAGACAATTGCAGATTGCAATGCTTCTTTCCCACCTCCAAACAAACCCTACCACATACATCATCAGGTACGTTTTCTGCCTTTGTCTTTCTGACCTGGAACGATTTCTACATCCATCAAATTTCAGACCATCTTTCCCAGCTGTCTCTGGAGAGTGCCACTAGCCCAGACCTGTTCCCTCAGCCTGCTCTACAGCCCCACAGACAGTGGCAGTTCCTGTTGTTTCAAAGATGACTTCACAGCAGGGACAAAATGGGAGGATGGAAGAAACCAACACACTAATAGAAACTTCAAGATGCCTTTTCCCAGACCACAGAGCTTATGACTAGCATAACAATAAGACAGAGGCATCTGAACAACATATGTGTCTGCAAGCCCTTCAGAAGCTCTCTGCAACGCATCTGTCTGGTCAAGCTCTCTCCTCTCACCTTGGCTGGGCTACTCAGCACAGAGAAAAAGTAGGTTTTGTGCCATTACTCATATAGGCTGCTTGCTTTACAAAACCAGTTGAAATAATATATGCAGGGTTTAAACCCCCGGTGTTATACCTCATGGGAACTCTGGGCCAGATTCCAACATGGTCAGTGATAGGACAGTGTTAGAACAAGGGGAAATGGGTCCAAGCTGGAGCATAGGAAGTTCCATCTTAATATAAGGAAGAACTTTTTCACTGTGAGGGTGACAGAGCACTGGAACAGGCTGCCCAGAGAGGTTGTGGAGTCTCCTTCTCTGGAGACATTCAAAATCTGCCTGAACACGTTCCTGTGTGACCTAATCTAGATGATCCTTCTCAGGCAGAGGGATTGGACTATATGATCTTTTGAGGTCCTTTCCAACACCTAACATTCTGTGATCCTGTGATTCTGTAATTCTGTGATTGTGTGATGGCATAAATTGGGGGTAGCACCACCAAAGTTGTTTAAGCTGCTGTAAATCAGGAAGGATCTGAGTCCAGCACAGGGCCACCAAGATGATGAAGGGAGTGGAACATCTTTCTCATGAGGAAAGGCTGAGGGAGCTGGGTCTCTTCAGCTTGGAGAAGACTGAGGGGTGACCTCATTAATGTCTATAAATATGTTCAGGGTGAGTCAGGCTCTTTTCAGTGATGGCCAGTGATAGGACAAGGGGCAACAGGTCCAAGCTGGAGCATAGGAAGTTCCATCTGAATGTAAGGAAAACCTTTTTCACTGTGAAGGTTATGGAACACTGGAACAGGCTGCCCAGAGAGGTTGTGGAGTCTCCTTCTCTGGAGACATTCAAGACCAATCTGGACATGTTCCTGTGTGATTTAATCTAGGTGATCCTGTTCGGGCAGGGGGGTTGGACTAGATGGTCTTTCAAGGTCCCTTCCAACTCCTGACATTCTGTGATTCTGTGATCTGGATCCTTTACCTCTAGTGCATCCCTGCATGTGTTCTGACTTAATAAGCAATAGCTAATAATAACATTTAGTGTCCCAGCCTGAGCCCTGTGCAGAATATCAAAATATTTCACCAGGAGTGCAATAACATAACTTTGTGTCCTTCACAACCATAAAAATGTCCTCACTTCTCACATTCAGGGAAACAGTGAAGTCACTTATCCTCTAAATTACACTGAAGTCAACAGAGGCAGCAGAGCCCTTGTTTCACCTGATGTTCCACTTGAAAAGGAGTAAAGAGCCTCTGTCATGGCAACTGCGCATCCCTGGCAGACGAGCTGTCTCCAGGCCTCTCCGATTACATCTCTGCCGTTAGAATTCACATCCTGCACTTATTAGTGATAAGGTCAATGGGAGCAAATACAATGGGAGCTGCTGAAAACTCTGTTGTTGCACATGCTACCAATGACACTCGCTGTGCTAAGGAAACCAAGAATAACTTCCTGGTCTCCCAGAGTGGCATGGAAAAATATTTCCCTGTATTTTCTGGATTATGGATAACTTCCCTTCTTTAGGCTTATGGTGGCTATTTCTCTAGGAGGGCTGAATGCAAATATTCCTCAATATTTCGATCTTTCTTTGGGTTTTGTTGTTTTGGTTTGGTTTGGTTTGGTTTGGTTTTTTTTTCCAATATCTTCAGCCTTATCTCCTTAGTAATGAGTTCTTAATACTGGCATGAGAGTGTGAGCTCTCAGTGCATGACCATAATGGAGAGCAAAGGCATTGCTTGTGTCTTCTCTTGTTTCTCTAAATGAAATATACACTGTCCCTGAAAGTCCCAGAGGCTCTTTACTACTTGTTTTTAGGGCAAGAGAAGGAGAAAGCACTCCAGGAGCTCCATTTCTTCCCTAAGAACAACCACATCTGCCACTGCTAAACATCATGCAAGCAACAGATGAGGAAAATCACTTCTGCTCGAGAGATCTAGATATTTTTGCTTCTTCCTGATATTTTCCCCATTTCTTCCCATCCTGTCTCTCACCGCAGTCGCCTGGCAAATGCAGAGGCTGTCTCTTGGCACTGGTAGGATCTGCTCTGCTTAAAAGCTCATGAATTATCTTTGATGCTCTGCAAATGTGATTTTTTTTTTTTTGACACACGGCTGTGTGTGGTGACACCCAGAGACCTCAGGAGCCAGCAAGGCTCATCCATTGTGATGCCATACTGCACCACATAGTGAGTCCCTGACCTCAAGTAGGATAAACAGGCAAGGACAATGGGGCAGAGCAGGAACAGGCAAAGCATTCTTCCACTGGTCAAGGGAAGCAGGGATTCAAAGCCCCTTCACTATAAATTTATTATTGCACCAGCCACAGAGAGGGATCCCTTTGCAGGGACTGATCAGTCTGGCTGGCCCTGCATTTCTAAAAAAGCACATGAACTTTTCTGGTTTTAAGTATATTAAAGGCTTTGACTTTCCCTCATCCAGCTGCAAAAAACACCAGCTTTCTTGACAGCTACGACTGTGGTAATGACTCATTGTCAGAGCAAACATCTGTGTCTCATCTAACATATGGTTCAGCACAAAAAGGAACCAAGTTATTCTGTAAACAATGACTTGACAATCAGGCCAACAGGAGGAAGTCTTCAAGCTGGTTTGCACTGCTCTGCAGTCTCTAGAGTACTATTAAAATCTACAAGAATATGCAAGACCTGGAACCAGGACCATGTGCCCTTTTGTGACCTCATATGCTGTGTCCAAGTTAGAGATACTAAGCACCACAACTTGTGAGCAACCAGCTGTTTGGGAAGCAAGGCTGGATTCAGTAGGAAGGATTGAATCCTGCTGGGCAGGAAAAAGATTTCCTCTAAAAGGTGAAAGTCACAGCAATCACTGCACTGTGACTTCAAAGAGTCCAGAAAGCTCTGCACACCTACTTCTACCAGCAAGAACGACTTCCACTTTCAACCAACCAGTAGAAATAGCAATGACACTTGTTAGATGAGTGGTGTGATTGGTCTCTCAGATAGGGAAAGCAGGATGAGTTACCATAGCCTACTGACATCTTGCTCCATGTCCTTAGACCTTGTGGGTCAAAGAATCACAGACTCACAAAATGTTAGAAGTTGGAATGGACCTTGAAAGATCATCTAGTCCAAACCTCCTGCCAGAGCAGGAATGTGTCCAGGTGGATTTTGAATGTCTCCAGGGAAGGAGAAGAGCCTGTCTCTGTCCTCCTGACACATTGTGAAGGGCTTTCCTCAGAAAGTCACAGGTGGTAGTGGGGACTCCATCTAGACTGGGACATGGTTTGAATTCAGAAGGATCCCATACACAACCCGCCAATACTGAGATGCATCTGACTTCACACCGAACTCCTCTGTGATCTTGTCCTTCATACCAAACCAGATCCCATCTAAGCTATGACCTCCTACCATATCCTGCCAGCTAACCTCAAACCAAGACATTTGGCCTCTGGCCTCCACCTCCTTGACTTGTCCTCCCTTATTCCCTGTCCTCCTGAAGAGGAGACTTACCTACATCCATCCCAAAGAGCTCACCTTGTTCTCCTCCTGCTCAACCTCCTCGTTATCTCCCATGCCTTCTAAATCCTCCATGGCCCAAACCACGGGTGTTTTAGAGCCATCCCACCCGAGTGCAGGGAACCATTTGGTTTCCTCCAGCTCTCTATGGAATCAGATGTGACAGGAATGAACAGGACAGAAAGGCTTTCACTAGAGCAGGCAATATACAGACACGGGACTTCAGCTCTAAGGACTGGGAACCATTTCAAGTGTTAATCATTCTTCTTTGTTGTTCATTATCCAAGTTGAAGCTAAATCTTAATCTCCTTAATTCCACTATTTCCATGTGAAAGGTCTTCGGGCAATGTGAGAGATAAACTCATTTACTTCTCTTAGAAGTTATGTCAAGGAGCACAACGGGAAGATCCGAATAGGCAGGAATTTTTAGCTACAGCCCCCCAGGGTGCAAGAGCCATGTTCTTTTTTCAAACCTGATTAATTCTGCATCAGTTGGGCACATGACAGACACCATTTTCCTGAAGTCTACAGTGTATTTCCTGGGCTGCAGCTGCTGCTTCTGCCACTGCTTGCTATTTGTGGAGTGATTGCGTCTGACAAACAGCAATGGGAGAGATTTCAGGAATGACTCAGAGGCAAAGGCAATTTCACATCCAATTTTACATCCAAGGACAGCTTTTCACTGGTTATAGAAATATGAATGGGTGAGGCTTATTCCTGCCCCAGCACCCTCTTGGCATCTTATTGAATGTCACATCTTAAGCCATGGGCAGTCCGTCGCCCTTCAGCTTTTCTCTGCTCCAGGCACAATGACGATCAAGTCCTTGGTTTCTCCCAGGTTGGAGACAGGGTGCTGGGTTTGGATGTTTCCTTTTAACCCTTGAGGAGATGCCAGTGGTGGCTCTGTCCATCCTGTCCTACCTTTGTGAGTCACCAGGATTTACTTGCTAGATTTTGTATCTCATCCTGGGTGTCCTGAGGGTGTACATAGATGGGCTGGGATTCTGTTGATTTGCTAAGGGCCAGTTATACCTGCCATATTTGCAGCCCTTAGAATCATAGAAACATAGAATCATAGAATCATAGAATGATTAGAGTTGGAAGGGACTCCCAGAGGTCATCTAGTCCAACCCCCCTGCAAGAAGCAGGGACACCCCCAACTAGATCACGTTGCTCAGGGCCTCATCCAACCTGGCCTTGAACGTCTCCAGGGATGGGGCATTCACCACCTCCCTGGGCAACCTGTTCCAGTGCTCCACCACTCTCACAGTATAGAACTTTTTCTAATATCCAATCTAAAATCCTTCCATGGTTTGTCCCTGATGGTGCTTCTGCACCATTCTTCATCCAATCTCCATTCTTGCCAATCTCAATATTTTCATTATAACTCCCCAACACATGTAAAATCACTTCTTCCACTGCAGCATAACAACATGTTCACAATGAGGTAGCCACCCTGGAATCTGCACACACGGACTGCAGCTGAACCAACCTGGTCTGAACTTTGTCCCTTGTCCTTGCAGGCCCACGAAAAGTGAATTTTGGACCAATGCACACTCTTGTGCTTCCCATGGGAAAACACAGGTGGATGGTATTGGCCAAAAGCAGTGCTATTCAGTTTTCTGGCCAGGGTAAGGTTTGCTTCATGGTAGTTTAGAAAAGCATGTCCATATATGCTCAGCAGCAAAGTACATCTGAGACATTTCAAACCCAGTCCCAACCTCCTGTGGGAAATACTGCAGGATCAGCAAAATCAGGCAATTGGTCTTCAAATTCCTTCACTAGAAACAGCTGTAAAATTTTAGCCACTGTGGTGTAGTCAGACAAGCAACATCCCCTGATCCAGGTTTATATGTTCACAGTGAGCTGTTGCTAGGGGATCATTTATCTTTGCTGGTACTTCATTGGTGTGAATTCATCTCAAGGAGTGTTAAGACATAGCAACCCTCCCTTCTTCCCCTCCAGCACTGTGCAGCCCAGCACAAGCTCTCTCTCCGCTCCATGCAGTGGAGGTCTGTAACATAATGTCTTCTGTCAACTCTGAAGCCACATGTAGCCCTGTCATGCTATCACCTCTTCCACTCCTCAAAAGCCCAACTATGTTCCCATTTGAAATAAAGTTCCCGTGTTTCATCACCAGATATAGATGTTGGCCTCCTGGCCAACAGTTTAAACTATTGATGTGCCACCTCAGAGGAGACAACACGTCCACCAGTTTCACATCCACACAGCACTACTGGTGCAAACTTCCAAGGTCAGCACGTGCAGTAAGGGCATGGTAAGAGCATCCTCGGGCTGAGTGATGAATTAACAACAGTAAGCAACCAACCTGGCAATAATGAGTGCTCAAGCACCATCAGGGTAATCAGAATTGAGACTGTTCCCCTCACATGTAGTCCTTCCAGCAGCGCTAGCCAAAGCCCGGAACATTCAGGACACAAAGCAGCAAGCGGCAGATGTCAGTAGAGCAGCTTGCAAGCTGAAACATCACTGAGTTTCAGATACTATCCCAAAGCTGGCATAATCCCTGAACAATTAAAAATGGCTCTTGAATGCTCAGTTTCCAAAGCACCCAGGATATTCACTCTCCATGACAGAACATCAAGTAGGCTGGTGTATAGCGACAGTAGTGATTTTGCTGCACCTGCAGGACACATCTGCTGATGGAGATCTAGAGACCCCTTGTCCTCTACTGTGGGTAAAGTTGCCCCTGTTACCATGTCACTGCTTCTGCAAAACAAGCTGTGTACCATGGGAGCACAGAGACCTGGGGCAGACTGTGGCTGCCATCCCAGAAAACCATGTGGACAGGAGCTGCTGTTGCTCCCAGGTTCTAGTTTTCAGGATCTGGCTTTGTTCCACATCAGAACAGCATTCCAGGAGTATTTGGGTTTGGCTTTTTTTTCCATAATTATGTGACAGGTGATATAGAGAGGATAAAAGGAGAATTTCTTTTTTTTTTTTCTTCTAATTGGGTTTCAGTTTTGATGTGCTAAGTTTGTGTTAAAAAATCATTATTTCACAAGCTATAAACAGACTTCTCGAAACACAGATTCAAAAATACCTCTGAGAAATAGTAAAACTTTTTTCTATCATTAGAAAATGGGCAAATTCCTCCACCCCCTCCCCAGCTCTAGGAGCCCCCCATTTTGCAGTGGAGGCTCACTGACCTCCCAGGGGAACATCCTCCTACCTGTACATCTATTGCTGCATGATCAGGATGATCTGAGGCTACAGGCAGCGATGTGCACACAGTTGTCACCCAAGCACAGGGTTGGGAACTTGGGTGGAAAGCTTTCAGACTGAACATGGCAACTGCCACCTCTGCAGCCCTGAGCAGTGTCCTTCTGATGTACTGCCAGAAGCCAATTCTTGACCACCACCAGCTCCTTCACACTCCAAATATTCCTTATAACCCTCTTATAACTGCCAACCCTGGAAATGATGTGTTTGTGCAAACCTTCCACTTTGAGAAATTGCCCATTCTGTGATTATTTTCTTTCCTGCTCTCAGGAGTAGCCTCAAGCACCTACACAGACAGGTGTGCTGCAGGTCACTCCAACGTTTTTTCCTGTGGTCTGACCCAGGCTGAACCTTTTCTTTGTGACCTTTGAAAATAACATGTTTCACAATGCTGAATCACTGCCCTCCAATTTCAGGAGGACTAATAGCAGAGATGATAATTAATATGATGGAGGAGTAACAGCAATTACTAGTAGATATTAACGCCTATTTTTACTGACATCGCTGTTAATATTAATAATAGTAATAATAGTAATTGTTGTTATTCCTCTGGCAATTAGACGAGTAATATTTATTGCTGTTAATATATATGTGGTTGTATTATACCTGTAACCCTGAACCACCTCAGAGTGTTGGTCATGGGTGAGGACACCCCAGTTCTAGACTTCCTATGAGCCAAGTCAGCCATGGTGGCCCAAGCCTTGAAGAGCAAGCCAAGAAGCAGCCTGGGGAGATGCTGAAATGGAGATGAAGGAAGTGGTGAAATGAGATGCTGGTGTCAGCACCTTGTCATGAGGAAAAGTGTGCTAACATGCAGGTCATGGAGTCAGGAGATCTGGAGGCGTTCCCCATCTCCACCACAGCCTTCCCACATGAGGTCCAAACAAGCATTTGAAAAGCCATTGGGGACAAGAGGCAGCTGCAGGTTACAAATGTTTAATTGTGGGTGTCTCCATGGGTGTTAGGTGCCTGATCTCACGTTTCAGCCTCCAAGGAGCTAATCAGCACTGTCACTGGAGACTAATGAGCAGTTTAACCGACTGCATGTACAGCTAACCACCTGCCTAAACATAAGCACCACACGTTATTTGAGATGCTTGGACATACCTCTGACTGAAACCCACCAAGCCTCTTTGTGCCACAGCTGCCTGTCATTTCTATGGAGGTGTTATGGCTCCTCTACAACTGCACATGCTGTCATCCTCCATGATAAGAAGAGTCCAAAGTTCTGTGAATGACTGATAGTCATCAGTTTGCCCAGAGAGTTTGTGGACTCTCCTTCTCTAGAGCATTCAAAACCCACCTGGATGTGTGTGATCTACTCTAGGTGATCCTGCTCTGGAGGTCTCTTTCCAACCTCTGCTATTCTGTGATTCCGTGTTATTATATCACTAACAACATGATAGGTTTGGTTTATGGTAAAGCCAATATAATGCTCAGCACCTAATGTAATGCATAGTGATGGGCTCCCATATGAATCTCATTTCTGGACATAAGATCTCAAAATAAGCCAAATACTGCATACAAATTTTGCATATATTTGCATATTTTGACCCTTCCTGGAAGCCTATGACTATGTGGATGAGACGATTGTCCAGCTCCATGTGCTGAAGAGTAATTCACAACCTACCAGCCAGGAACTTTGCAGAAACCAGTGTTGGTCCTGCAGGCCATCTTCAGCGGCCCAGGAGTGACACCAGAGAAAAGGGACTTCTTGTCTTCCCACCAGGTATGCAGCAGGTTATCATAGAATCAGAGAATCATAGAATTGTTAAGGTTGGAAGAGACCCTTAAGATCATCCAGTCCAACCATTAACCCACCGCCACCAAGTCTACCCTTAGACCATGTCCTCAAGCACTGCATCTACCCGTCTGTTAAACACCTCAGGAGATGGGGACTCAACCACCTCCCTGGGTAGACTGTTCCAATGCTTGATTGGAAGGTTATCATGGAGTATGGTCCACTCCAACTTGAATTATCCTGCAATCATAAGCTCCTGGAACGAATTATGGATGACCCCACATGAACATTGTGTGCTCCATGTGAAACAGTGAGGCTTCGTGTCAGAAAGGGCACTTTAAGGTCCAGGGTTTTGTGTTTGCATGGCAAAGTTTGGGAGTGGTGGAGGGCTGAAAGAGTGGCTTCTGCCACAAGCTGCTACAAGCTTCCCCTAGGTCCAACAGAGACACTACCAGCTGCCTCAAGGACAGACCTGTCACTGGCCAAGGTTGAGCCAATCAGTGACAGACAATTTTGCCATCAGAGAAAGGAGTGGAGAAGATGTAAGAAACTTTGCAGACAGCCAGATCAGTGAAGAAGGAGGCTGAGGAGGTGCTCCAGGCACCAGAGAGATAGATTCCCCTGCAACCCTGTAGAGAAGACCATGGTGGAACAGGTTTTCCCCCTCCAGCTCAATGAGGAAGTTGTGGAGCAAAGACTCCACCTGAATCCTGTGGAGAGACCCCACAGTGGTGGAAACACCTGAAGGACACTGGGACCTGGTGGAAAGCCCACACTGGAGCAAGCTCTTGGCAGGACCTGCAGCCCATGGAGAGAGGGGCCCATGTTGGAGCAGGTTTCTTGGTGGGTCTTGAGACTCCATGGGGGATCATGCTGGAGCAGTCTGTTCCTGAAGGTCTGCAGCCCATGGAGAGAGGGGTCCATGCCAGAGAAGGTTCCTTGGTGGGTCTTGAGACTCCATGGGGGATCATGCTGGAGCAGTCTGTTCCTGAAGGTCTGCACCCTATGGAAGGGACTCCCACTAGGTCAGTTTGTGAAGAACTGAAGCCCCAGTGGGAAGGACTCATGTTGGAGAAGTCCGTGGAAGACTGTATCCCGTGGGTGGGACCTCATGTGGGAGCAGAGGAAGAGTGGGAGGAGTGGGGAGGAAGGATCAGCAACCCCATTCCCCAACCCCCTGTGCCACTCAGGGAGGAGGAGGGAGATCTTTCAGGAATAAAGTTGAGCCCATGAAGAAGGGAGGGGTGGGGTGAGGTGTTCTAAGGTTCTCATTATCCTACTCTTTTTTAATTGGGTAATAAATTAGATGCATTTTATTCCACATTAAGTTTACCCATATGATTAATTGCTGAAAGGTCTCTCCCTGTCCTTGACCTGTCAACCTTTCATTATGTTTTCCTCCCTGTCCAGCTGGGCAGTGATAGAGCAGCTGTGGTGGACATCTGACCCACCACACCACTTCTGAACGGGGCTTTAACCCACAAAACACATGATCAGTGTTTATTTGTGAGCCAAGCAGGTAATAGCAGCTAAACTGCTGCTCTTGTGGTCTCCTTTCCCTAGGTGCTTCACAAAGATGACTACTTTTGAGCCCAGGACTATGGCTACACAACCATTCTGCCTCCCCATCCCTGGATGCTTCCTCTTTGCATCCAGGTTCTCCATTCCCCCCATCTCACACAGTGACCTCCCTCTGCCCAGCTGGTCTGCCCACATCATGAAGAGACACATCTTCCCTCAGGACCATGAGTGGTGTGTGAGAGGTATAAAAACCCCAAAGTTCCTCCTCTAACGTTTGTAGAGGGTGTTTGTGAATTCCTCCTCTTGGCTCAGAGCCACAGGAAGGACTCTGGTACTCAGTGCCCTGTTTAATCATTTACACAGAGGTAAAGTCGAGGTGGGACAGACACCACATTCCCAGGACCTCAGTGCCTGGGGAGGTGACACACTGGCAGGCCTCCCAGCCTGCCCATCCTGCTCCTGCAGCCCACACCCGGCTGACCCAGGGACTCAAGCCCTGCCGGGGCAGAGTCCTCCTGAAGGTTATTTGAAGGGCCTTTCAAAGTGCTGTTTGTCCACAGCCAGGCACAGATATCCCAGGTAACGACATTCCGGTGTTTCACACTATGTGCTTTCTTGACCCACACCCTGTTCCTTGCTCTCCCCACCCAAGAAGAAGTTAACTCCTTCCCACCCACGGCAAAACTCCCTGTCACACCCAGGGAGCACTGGCCATTACCTGATCACCTGCTAACGAACACAGAATCACAGAATATTAGGAGTTGGAAGGGACCCTGAAAGATCATCCAGTCCATCCCCCCTGGCTGAGGAGGATCATCTAGGTTAAATCACACAAGAATGTGTCCAGATTGGTCTTGAATGTCTCCAGGGAAAGAGACTCCACAACCTCTCTGGGCAGCCTGTCCCAGGGCTCTGTCACTCTCTCTGAGCCCCAATAACTGCCGGTGGGCACCATGGTCCCTCCCCTGGGGTCAGGAGCACCTCTTCACTCCCCATCCCCAGTGCCATGTGCTGGAGGTATTCACATCTCTGGTGGGTGAGCCCTTAGGAGAGTTTTGCAGGAGAGGTGAGTACCACGTGTGGCAAAGAGTGGGCAGGCAGGGCAAACCCTGATGTGTCAGAGGGCTGATACATGTAGGAAATTCTTCACCAAAAGAGTTATTGGGATGTGGAACAGGCTGCCCAGGGAGGTGGTTGAGTCACCACCCCTGGATGTATTTAACAGACAGGTAGATGAGGTGCTCAGGGATATGGTTTAGGAGAGGACAGGTATGGTTGGACTCGATGATCTCAAAGGTCTTTTCCAACCGTGTGATTG
This sequence comes from Heliornis fulica, assembly GCA_013399135.1. Taxonomy (NCBI): domain Eukaryota; kingdom Metazoa; phylum Chordata; class Aves; order Gruiformes; family Heliornithidae; genus Heliornis; species Heliornis fulica. The sequence continues at coordinate 122,111 of VXBZ01012608.1, read as the reverse complement.
ATTCTGTGATTAACTCATCAGTATTTTGTGTGGAAACAAGAGCCAGCAGCAGGGCTTGATCTGGGGATCTGTTTACAACATGAGCTGTTGAAGGAGCTCTGTGCAAGTCAGTCACTGAAACCTCAGCTCAAGGCTCCAGAGCCCCAAGCTCTGTAAACACCGTGGGAACAAGAGGATTGGTAAGACACAAACAGGAAGACTATGAGAGATTTGTGTGTCACCAGTGGGAGGGCCTAGTTTCCAAAGTAACTGGGTGGATCTTCAAACCACTGAAGATTGGGAAGGATGTGAGGAGGTGACCTCCTCCTTCCCTCTGCCCCATGGCAAGTTCAAGAGTGCCTGAACCAGTGCTGAGAGCTCTCAGTCTAACCTGCTGTTGGAACATCCAGATCCACAACATTTGTTTTCCCCAGCTCTGCCAAATCCCTGCCTGAGTTTCCCTACATATAAAAGGAGAAATGAGCAGAACAAGTGAATCTATTGCTGGGTTATTAGAGAGAAAGGGAGTGGGGAGAGGAACCTTTAGCCGATGGTAGATGATCTGCAGACACCTGGTGAAAAGCAAGAAATAAACATGGAGTATTGTGCACGTACGAGTGTTTACACTTGCTCACATGAGTTTGATACAGCTACAAAGTGCTGCTGGTGTCTCATGCAAGAATGTTCAGGTGTGCACACAAGTGCATGTCTGGTTCTTCTTGTGCTCCTCCAAGCCTAAGATGAGCATTTGCCTTGCAGAGGAGTTCCCAGTGCCAGGACTGTGACGGAACTGTGCCCAGATTTCCAAGGGTTACCAGGTATCTCCTTTTAACTGCAGGTTGTAGCAAGCTTTGCTTTTTTATTCTGTTGGGCATGGAAAAGTGTGGGAATCACATGGCTGGCCTTCCTGAGCAAGGTCAATGTTTGGTAGATGGGGACAGCATTCTACTTCACTAAGGAAAGAGGCAAGAAGATTATTACCTGTGTCCAATACAGCATCTATCTGATGGTTGTGTGAGCACATGATTGTAAGTACACTCAAAAGGGTGTTTTAATTTTCATGGCACTAATTGTGATATCCTCCAGTTTTGAACTCTACTGCTTTGGAAGACTTTCTGAGTCTCCAAAACTGGTTAATGTGTGTCTAGGTCTCTGATCAAGACCAAATCAACACGTTGCCTAAATCAATAATTTTCAATCCTGTAAAAATTGTGCAGCCAGTTTGAGCTTGAATATTCTTCTTGTATCAAGGCAAGCCTCAGAAAGGTCTGTGTGCAGAACACACCTCAGAGAGCCTCACAGATGTCTACCAACTCCTCCTGCCCACTGCACAGAGACACTGCAGGATCTGCCCAGGATCTACAGGTTTTGATATGATTCTCCAGTGCCCTGGATTAAACATGATGGTTTATTCCTGTGCAAGCATTTAGCTTGCTTCCCAAAGGTACCATTTCTCACCATGTGACAGACAAGGAAATCATCAAATGTTAGAGTTGGAAGGGACCTTGAAAGATCACCTAGTCTGAACCCCCTGACTCAGCAGGATCACCTAGATTAAATCACACAGCAACACATCCAGATTGGTCGGTCTTGAACATATCCAGAGAAGGAGACTCCACAACCTCTCTGGGCAGCCTGTTCCAGTGCTCTGTCACTCTCACAGTGTAAAAGTTTTTCCTTACATTCACATGGAACTTCCTATGCTTCAGCTTGGACCCATTGCCCCTTGTCCTATCACTGGCCATCACTGAGAAGAGCCTGGATCCTCCTCCTGACACTCACCTTTAACATATTTATAAACATTAATGAGGTCACCCCTCAGTCTCCTCTTCTCCAAGCTGAAAAGCCCCAGCTCCCTCAGCCTGTCCTNCATCCTGCTGTCCACCAGGACCCCCAAGTCCCTATCAGATACACAGCTCTCCAACAGGCCAGTCCCCAACCTATACTGGTACCTGGGGTTGTTCTTCCCCAGATGCAATAGACACCATATCTCCAGGAGGACCTGCCAGTTTGAGCCAGTGCCTGGATGACTATGTCAGATGTAACTAAGAAGAGGGCCTGTTCAGAGATGGGAGGTGGTGAAAGCTACAACACAGTCTGTGGTTCACAGCATCATTTAGGTGCTGGGGCTCATTCAAAGGCACAAGCCTATTTCAGCTGGCTGAAATCACCATCTGCTGAGCTGTACCTCCAATGGAAAACATGGGGAGCCACAAACAAAGCAAGGCTGAGAACCAGACTTGCAGACCAGATGCTCTCCTGTATGGCAACAAGCATCGAAACATACATCCCAGAAACCTCCAGTGACTTTTTGCCAAAGGATGGAGGAAATAAAACAGACAAGTTGGATTTTTTTTTTCCCTCAGATTTGAATAATCATTTTGGCACCTGCCAGAAGACCAGAGCAAGCTTAGCTGGAGTTGGTTCAGTGTCCTATACCTTATCATGTTCCTGATTTAGCTCTTAAGTCACCTCCAGTCACTACTTAGAGCACTAATCCTGTGTCATTAAATCATCTCACAGCCCTCTGGGGAACAGTTAAGGCTCAGGATGGCCTCTCAGCATTACTGTGCAATTTAGTTCTGTTTAATTCCTGTTGGCTGAAAAAAATATAATGAAAACGTATCCAGGAGACCAGGGATCAGCCATACAGCTTCTATTCCTTACAGATGCACAAACCAAACTTTCCATTGATAGTAATTGCTGAAAACTAGGACCTTGTGCTTTATCCAAGGCTCTTAAGAGCTTGATATCTGCTGTTGTTCTAGCACAGAAATGCAAAGTTTAAATATAAAATAAAATAAATATAAAATCTGCCTCAAAATGTTCTGTGCAATCCAATCATCCAGTAAATTTCTTACAGATGATAGCACACTGATCCTGGCATAATCTAATGTTTCATAAATGTCTTAAAAGATTAAGGCATCATTTTCTGCCCAAATGGCAGAGGAGATTCACATCTCTGCAGAGTAAACGCTGGCAACAGCCTTGCATAAGAGCCAGCAATATTGCTAAAATTCTCCTCTGTGCTTCCCTACAAGGGCAATTACATAATCTGAAGCCTTCATCTATCAAAAGCAATCCTTTTCATTAAAAGAGATGCTCCAGTGTAAGTGTACAAGCACACATCAAATGGGAATGAAGAGGAGGTAGATTGCATTGCCTGACTGACCTGGAAAGAGGATTTTAACTCGTTAAAGACCTATCCCTGATTGCTGTCTTAATCATAGATTGTGGATAGAATCCTTGATTGTTAGGTTGGAAGGGACCTTCAAAGGTCATCTAGTCCACCCCCCCTGCTGTTAGCAGGGATATCTAGATCAGGTTGCTCAGAGCCCCATCAAGCCTGACCTTGAATACCTCCAGGAGTGGGGCCTCCATCACCTCTCTGGGCAATCTGTTCCAGTGTCTCACCAGCCTCATAGTGAAGAACTTCCTCCTAATGTCTAATCTAGACCTACCCTGCTCAAGGCTCTTCCTGTTAATTTCTAAGAGAATACTTGAAGGAGTGCACCAAGAGTCTTTGAATCATGGCCCCCACCATGCAAGGCACTGTGCTTACAGACTTGCACATGTCCCATTCAAAGGTGAAGGAGGGGATCCACCCCCTCTACTCTGCCCTGGTCAGGCCTCACCTGGAGTCCTGTGTCCAGTTCTGGGCTCCCTGGTACCAACCAGACAGGGATCTCCTGGAGAGAGTCCAGCAGAGGCCACAAAGATCACAGAATTACAGAATTGAAGGGGTTGGAAGGGACCCCCAGAGATCATCGAGTCCAACCCCCTGCAAAGCAGGTTCCCTAGAGCAGGAGACACAGATAGGCATCCAGATGGGTTGGGATTCTGTGATCCTTTATGAAAGACAAGGATTTCACCTGCACAGGAGGACTGGAGCAAGAATCTGTCTGAAAGACCTTTGGGAGCACAACTTCAAAGAAGCCTCACCTGATGCTTGCCAGAACTTTGAAAAACATCCTGCTCATACAAGCATCCTTAGGGATTAGTATTTCTGCTGCTCTCTCTGCCAGAAGATCCTTTTAGTTCCTTGTTTACCCTAGACCAGAATGAGATCTGTGAATTAGGACAACTACTGCCTGAATCTTACTGCAGACAGGAGTGGGTGCCTGCCTGTGTCACCTAGATCCTGTAGCATCCATGGGAATACCTCAACTAGGATGAGATGTTCTAGACATGCCTGTTCCTCTCAGCTGCCAATGAAGGCTGAATCTGCCACAATCTGCATCACCTCAGCTACGTCTCTGCATCAGTTCTGCAAACAGATACAGCACTGAGCACTCCAGGCATTGTTGGAACCACCTGCTGATCAGTGGAGACCTACACACAGTAACTGTCTCAGGACAGGTGACATCAAGAGCTATATATCCTTGTCCCAAAGGACTGTGTCCAGTTGTAAAGCTGTTAAATATGCTAACTAACCTGGTACAGAAGACCTCATCTGGGTCTGGGACAGGCTTCACATCTCTTTTTATTGCCTCTTCATCATGCTTCTGCAAGGGGAAACTAGAGGACATGAAGGCCCACAATTAACACATGCAGCCTCCTCCAAGGCAGCTGAGGAAAGGATGTAATTCACTGAAGTGCCTTCTGTCAGCAGGAGAGACCTCCCTGGCTGCTGCTAATAAAACAGCAGGAAATAGAATTTTCCTGCTCAGACCTGGCAAGCAAATAGCACAGAGGGGGGATTTTTGGCAGAGTTCCTTGAAGGTAACATGGTAATTGGATGAAGGCAAATGGGAAGCAAGGAGAAGAAGGTCATGACAGCAATGTCTCTAGGGAGGAGATCAGGGTCTGCAAGACAGCTCAGGACAGAGTCATGAGGTAGAAAGGGAAGTGAGCACAAGGAGGAAGAGATGGAGCAGGGAAAGAGGGGGAGGAGGTGGGTATCTCAGGGAGTTCCCACAAGGGGCAGAACTGGAAGTGTCCTGACATACATCATAGCTGTGACCTGCTCATGTGTCTGGGCACCATCTTCCATAGAGCAAAAATGGGAAAACAGATTGATTTTGTCCAAAACTTCCTTTCTGAAAAGATCCCACCTCACATTCAGGCCGATTCACTTGACATCCAGGAGTCCCATGTTATCTGCCACCACAATTTCTCTGGATTAAATTCAGGCATTTTAGGTTTCAAGGCTAAAACAATGTAACGTCCTCACACCCTGACTCATCCAACTTCAATATTTTCCTCCAGCAAATAAATTCCTGGCTCTGAAGCTGTGGACAGTTGTCTGAGTGTTAAAAGGAGTTGATATAATCAGTAAGATGGAGGATACTGCTGTGGTCCTACCTCCTCATCAACAAAATGACCCAAGTCACAAAGTCATCCTATTGCAATGGCACAGTTTCAGTGCTGTATCAGCTCATCCAACTTAGAGAGTGGGGAACTACGAGCCTGAGATATGGGAGAAGATCTAGAAAACTTGAGGACCTAGAAAACATAATCACAGAATTGTAGGGGTTGGAAGAGACCTCCAGAGATCATCGAGTCCAACCCCCTGCCAAAGCAGGTTCCCTAGAGCAGGTCACACAAGTCAGTGTCCAGATGGGTCTGGAATATCTCCAGAGAAGGAGACTCCACAAACCCCACCCTGGGCAGCCTGTTCCAGTGCTCCCTCACCCTCACCATGAAGAAGTTCTTCCTCACATTGGTATGGAACCTCCTGTGGTCCAACTTGTAACCATTGCACCTTGTCCTGTCCCCACAGGCCACTGAGAAGAGGTTGCCCATCTCTGTCTCCCACACCTCAGATTGTGATAAACATTACTGAGATCCCCTCTCAGTCTTCTCCAGGCTGAACAGCCCCAGCTCACTCAGCCTTTCCTCATAGGAGAGATGCTCCAGGCCCTTCATCATCTTTGTGGCCTCCACTGGACTCTCTCCAGGAGATCCCTGTCTGTTTTTTACTGGGGAGCCAAATCATTCACTGACAAGGACAAGCTGTCCTTGGAGAAATGTAACAATGAAACCTGGGGGGAGGGGGTTTGGCTTTTTTTTTTTTTTTTAAGAGGTGGGGTTTATAGAGATTTTGGAGATTTTTAGAGACTTCATACTCTTAGCGTTGTATTTCCATTGGTAGGGGCACTGAAAGAGACTTTTCCTTTATCCAGCAAAGAGTATTTGCAACAGTGGTAGGAATTTTGAGATCTACACTCTTTTAGTGCTTCACCAGACTTGGCTGAAATAGGTGAAAGACTCAAAGGTGTATAAAAGTGAAGGGGAAAAAGCACATCAAGAGAAAGCAAGGTAGTATTAGCCTTTTATCTCTAGTATCCCAAGTCAACATCCTCACTATTGACTGTGATATTCATTAGCTACTGAAGGATCTGGCCTTGAAAAGCTCTGAAAAGATGGCTCAGTCATTTCAGAGGTTTGAGATTATTTTTCCAGTTAGCATTTTCAGGGAAAGCTGGTCACACACTGAGAGGAGGAGAGCAAATACAAGGCGATTGTCTGACTCATTTTCTGACATACGTTCACGCGGGCGGTTGTGCGGTGAATAGACTCTCTGAAAGTGTGTTTCAAAGCATGAGACTGCTTCTAGAAAACAAAGGGTTTTTTCTGGAACTAAATACTTTTTGTGCTCTGCCATGGGGAATGCTGCAGCTTATCTCCCCAGCAGCAAGAAAGAAACTCAACCCCAACAGAAAACAGCTGGGGGATTAATCAATAATGCTCAGAGAGGAGAAAGTGCTGGAACAAGCTGTTAATACTGTACCCAGAAGACAGAGCTGCTCTAAGAAGCCACTTTCAAATACTCAGGGATGAGACAAAAGAGGGTTTTTAAGATCAATTAGTCTTTGCAAATTATCCCCTGCCATGGTGTTTGTACGGGTCAAAAGGTAATCATAGAGTCATTAAGGTTGGAAAAGACCTCCAAGATCATCTAATCCAACCATTCTACCACCCATATTACTCACTAGAACATGTCCCATAGCAACTCATCCAACCTTTCTTAAACACCCAGAGGGACAGTGTCTCCACCAACACCCTGAGCACCCACTTCTAGTGCCTGACCAGATAATTCACAGATTGTGGTGGGATGTCTCTCCATGCTTTCTCTCTCAGCTGGGTAAACAAGATGCTATGACAGTAGAAATGTCAGAGCCTGCACCAGTCAGAAGAAAAAAAAAAATACAAGGAAAACTGCTGATGTTGCAGCCAAGGGGTTTGAAAAGCTGAACTGGCTTAGAGTAGGTCACTTCCACAGAGCCTGCACACTGCCTTCAAATTATCCGGTCAAACGAGCGTTGGATAAGCAAAGTCTTTCTGGGCCTTCGGGGGAACTCAGACAAGAGGGTCATTCAGCAGCTGGGTGATGACTAAAACTTTCTGAGGCAGGTGGGGGATAAATCAGGGCTGCAAACCAAAGGTTCAGCTGGGGCTGTGAGACAGGCTGGGAGGGCACCTGAGGAGATCTGGGTGGCCAAGAGGGGGTAGGGTTGTTCCTGTTCAGCTATCACATCCCTGAGCTCTTTGAGGAAGCTGCTTTCAAGAAGGGTTTGGGTTTGGTTTCTTTTTGTTGGTTTTCTTTTTCAGCCATGTTTCCCAAGCTGCTAGGAAATCCCCTATGCCATCACCATGCATGTCTGTAACTCTCCCTCTGCACAACTATTTTTACCCCACCAACCCAAACCTTTCAGAAGTCCAAAGAAAAGTTTTTTCCTCTATGCATGTTGTGAAAAAGTCTCAGTGAGGAGAGTGAGGTGTTTGGGATCAAAGGGTTTAAGCAAAGCATCAGCAGGTCACAGCCCCTCCATCCTCTCTGTAACACCGAAGGAGAGAACCAGTCTCTGTAGAAAAGCTGGAGGATGCCCACCCTGAAAACACACATCAGATTGTGGAGGACAGGAGATGGAGATATTCCCATCTGGTGGGTACCATCTCTGCCTGCCTCCAGCCAGGGCTGGCCCTGCTCTGAGACCCTGGTGAGCACCACATCTGTGTGCCCTGGTGAGCACCACATCTGTGGTCTGGCACAGGACTGTCACAGGATGTAGCATGGCTGGAGATGAAGAGGACGAGTCTGGCTTCTGCCAGGGTGTCACTGCAGAGCTGGACAAGATGACTGTTCTCTTCCACCTCCAGTTCTGGCAAAAAGTAGGATGCAGATCTGCCTCCACGTTGGTCTCTGAAATCCTCTGAAAGCAGGCTCTCTGTTAGCCACCACAAGCCTATCTCAAGACCCTTGAAAAAAGGAAAGTGCACGGTTTCTCCTGCAGCCATCAGTGAGCAGTGCCACAGAAATCAGTAGTTGGTGACTCAGGTTAATGAAGGACACTGAAGTCATCACTTCCCCTTCTCTCTCCTTTCCTCTCTCTATCAAAACAAACATCTTCCCTTTCCTGTGCTGTCTGACAACCACAGAATAATTTAGGTCAGAAAGGACCTTTGGGGATCTCCACTCCAATCTCCTGACCTAAGAAGCTGAAGTATCTTTGAAGTTTGATGGAACTCTTACCCAGGTGACTTCTGAGTATCCAGGTGTGGAGATGCAGAGTGTCCCTATGCACCCATCCAAGTGTTTGCCCATTCTTAGAGTGAAAAATGCTGCCCTTGCTCTGCAGGGCACCATAAGGTCAATGTTCAGACTGCTGTGCATGGGGATGTCTTGTGTGGATGCACCAGAAGGAACAAATGTCAGGGGAAGGGCTACACATCTGGTGTATGTTGGTGGCACCTAGCAGAATGAGTCAGCAAGATCCCATCACATCTCAGGATACCATCTCAGGATACTTGGGATAGTAGACAAAGGTCAGTGAGTACAACCTGGTGTGGTGGGTTTGCAATGTGACCTCTTTAAGAAGCAGCTAGAAGCTTCTTAGGGCTCCCACAAAGCAAATCCCAGCTGTGCTCCCAAGGCCAAACTCCCAAACCCTGTTACTGACAAGGCCGGCCGGGCCAATCAGCGCCAGTCACAGGCCTCTGGGAATCACATTGTAGAGAGAAAAAAAAATTATGAACAAAGATGATGAAGGGCCTGGAGCATCTCTGCTATGAGGAAAGGCTGAGTGAGCTGGGGCTGTTCAGCCTGGAGAAGAGAAGACTGAGAGGGGATCTCAGCAATATTTATAAATATCTGAAGTGTGGGAGACAAAGGGAAGTGGCCAACCTCTTCTCAGTGGCCTGTGGCGACAGGACAAGGGACAATGGTCACAAGTTGGACCACAGGAGGTTCCACACCAATGTGAGAAAGAACTTCTTCACATTGAGGGTGAGGGAGCACTGGAACAGGCTGCCCAGGGTGGGGTTTGTGGAGTCTCCTTCTCTGGAGATATTCCAGACCTGTCTGGACATGGACTTGTGTGACCTGCTCTAGGGAACCTGCTTTGGCAGGGGGTTGGCCTCAGTGATCTCTTGAGTTCCCTTCAAAACCCTACAATTCTGTGAGTCCATGAAATGAACAATAGAAGGTTTCTTCTGGTTTGGAGATGAAAGAATGCTTTTAAATCATTAAGGAAATATGGTGGAGGGGTTTTCTTTCTTGTTCCAAAGCAGAAGCCCAGAGCAGCTTGTAATTATTTCCTCAACCCTACAGCTTCCATTGGCAAGTTATTGCCTTGGCTGACTGAGCCTGTTGTGGTCCAGAAGCAAGAGTAGGAGGTTGCAAGACAAGATGTCTAGGTTCCCTTCTGAAGTCTGTCCCTGACCTGCTGTGGAAAACACAGCTCGACCCTGCTCCTGATGGTCCACATTTGCAGATGTTGAGGGCGATTCTGCCCACGCAGAGGCTTTATGCAGCATGAGTCACTGCAGCTGTGGCTCCACTGCGCTTACCATGACGGTGCTGTAACGCTTCCTTGACTTGCAGAAGTGTCAGGAAGGTTAGTTGATGTTTGCTCAGCTCTGGACAGATGTGAGGAGAGGAGAAAATCCCCTGCCAGCTCTTCCTTCTCACTGAGCAAATGTGTAAGTCTCTCTCATGATGTTTTCAAGCCCTGCAGAGATCCCTGTGCTTGCTTTTGTCTCCTCCTGGCAGGTGGCCCTTGCAGACCAAGGTCTAGAGCACAGGCTCTCCACCCAGCACAGTAGGAACCTTCGTATGGGAAAAAATAGGCTCTTAAAAAAGCCCTTATTTCTCCTACCTTGGTTCTGTGTCTCTGAGCTCCACTCTGGACAAGCTGAGTAACATCCTTGTCCCCGAAGCTGGATTCAGCCATCAGCTCTGAGGAATGGAAAGTGTTGTCCCTCTGTCCTCCCACCAGCTTCTGTCCCCCTCCTGCTCTCACTGCCTTCCTCAGGCTGCACTTGAGTTAAAGCAAGCAGCAGAATGTCCCTTTGCCTGTGACAGTTGGTGTTGGGGGGGTGACCTGAAAGTGGTGACGTATCACTTCTGTGGTGCCACCACAACATGATGTCATTCAGCTTGGCTGGCACTCACTCTTGTGCACACTGCAATGCAGCAGCCTTTCTTCTGTGGGTGCCCAGCCAAGACCAACACTAATTCAAAAGCAGGAAGCCAAGCCAGGATCTGTGCCTGGCAGGGATGTCCCATTGCTCCCATAGGATCACAGAATCACAGAATATGAGGAGCTGGAAGAGACCTCGAAAGACCATCCAGTCCAACCCCGCTGCCCGAGCAGGATCATCTAGAGTAGATCACATAGGAACATGTTCCATTCACATGGAACTTCCTATGCTCCAGCTTGGTCCCATTTCCCCTTGTCCTGTCACTGGCCAACACTGAAAAGAGCCTGGATCCATCCTCCTGACACTCACCCTTCACATATTTGTAAACAACAGGGAGTGAAGCAGGGCAAACACATGGCCACATAAAATAGGATTTCTTTCTTCATTCCTGGTCTTCATTTATGGGTGATGGATCACAGGGACAAGCTTCCCAGAGAGGTTGTGGAGTCTCCTTCTCTGGAGACATTCAAAACCCACCTGGACACATTCCTGTGTGATTTAATCTATGTGACCCTGCTCGGGCAGGGGGGTTGGACTGGATGATCTTTCGGGGTCTCTTCCAACTCCTGACATTCTGTGATTGTGTGATTCCTAAAGTGCTTCAGCCCTGCAGACCTGTGGTTCTGCTTGGCTGCTGCTCTTCTGCATTCACAGTGGATATTGCTCATGGGACGCATTAAAACCGCAGTGTTTTCCAATGTTAGCTTGGAAAAAAGGCCACAAGTCTCTTGAGAGGCAGCGTGGAGCCAAGCAGCATGTGATGTCTTTAGGTCATGGCCAGGGAAAGGGTTGGGGTAAAGAGAAACATGAAGGGTTGTCAGCTGGGGAGAAGATCAGCACATGGTGGGAAGTGAAGTGAAGGTCTGCCTGTCGTAGGATACAGCCACAGAACAAGAGCTTCTGACATAACCAACTTTCTGGGGCTCCAGGTGTGACCAGCTTGGACACACTTGATCTGTCTGGTGCTTCCAGATGTGTTCTATACCCTGATCTGTGCCCAGACAGTTGAGAGGATGTGCTGAACACAGCAGCCCAGTTGCAGAGTGCCTGGCAGCTGGACTTTGTGGACTCAGGAGATGCTCGGTGAGTAGAGTCAATCCTCAGCATGGAGATTGAAAAACTCAGTGGGATGAATCCAGGCTCTTCTCAGGGATGGCCAGTGATAGGACAAGGGGTAATGGGTCCAAACTGGAACATAGGAAGTTCCATCTTAATATAAGGAGAAACTCTTTCACTGTGAGGGGGCTGGAGCCCTTGGACAGGCTGCCCAGAGAGGTTGTGGAGTCTCCTTCTCTGAGACATTCAAGACCAATCTGGACACGTTCCTGTGTGATTTAATCTAGGTGACCCTGCTAACTCCTAACATTGTGTGATTCTGTGATTCACTGCCTGGAGTGTAGGTGTTGCAGTGGATTTGTCCCCAGGAACAAGAGGCAGGTTAGCTCTGAATTATCTCTGCTCTCTCCCATATCCTTGTGTCTGCAAAAATCCACACTGCTACCAGCTGAACCAGCTGATGCCCAGTGCTGTGCCCACCTAGGAGGCTCTTTGGGATCTCAGAGCAGCACATCTGTGGGGCACAGATGCCTCAAGAGCGGAGAGGGAGCTGGGATACAAAACCAGCAGCATCCCTTTGGGAGAGGCAACACATCTGGCTGCAGCAGAGAAAAGGAGATGAATAAATGCACTTGCTTCCAGCTGAAGGCTGACTTCAGTGAACAGCATTTGGCTCGATGCCAACCCCATAACCAGCAGATGTTGAGGAAAAAAAGAAAAACAATCCAACAACAAAACCCCAAAACATTCCCATAGCCAGAGGGGGAAGCTCCATGAGGTCTTGACCCACATGATTTTTTAAAATCTTACCCTTTAACATAACCAAGAAGAAGGAAGCCAGGAGATAGGGATCTCAGCCAGCCATGATTTCAGACAGTCCTGAAACCTTTCCCAAGAGGTTTCTTCTGGGATGACCCAGCTGTGGGCAGCCTCTCTCCATCCTGGGTTCTATGCTGAAGCAAAGCTCCTGCTGTTGCCAAACTCCCCAGCTTTGACAGAAGGTAACAGTATGAGGCATGGTTGTGGTTTTGCATGGTGGGGTTCAGGTGGAGAGGGGGTGCTGCAGGGGTGGTTTCTGCAAGAAGCAGCTTGAAGCTTTCCCTAGGTTCAACCAGAGTAAATACCAGGCTGGACCTGACACTAAGCAAGGCTGAGCCCATCAGTGATGGTCACAGCACCTCTTTGAACCACATTTAAGAGAAAAAAAACCCACAAGCAGCTGCATTTTGCCACCAGAGAAGGGAGTGAGAAGACGTGAGAAACTTTGCAGACACCAAGGTCAGTGAAGCCATGGGGGATGTGGCGCTCCAGATGCCTGAGAGAAAGACCCTCCTGAAGCTCAGTGGAGTGGGTTGTCCCCAGGCAGCCCATGGAAGGTGATGGGGAGCAGAGACTCCACCTGAAGCCTATGGAGAAACTCCATGGTGGAGCAGATGGAGACATGAGAGATGCTGTGACCTACATTGCAGCAAGATCCTTGAAGGACCTGCAGTCCATGAAGAGAGGCCCACGCTGGAGCAGATTTGCTGGGGGGGGCTTGTGACTCTGTGGGGGACCAGGCTGGGGTCAGCAGTCTGGGACCAGGAGACTGAGAGACATTCTATGAGTTTAAAGCAGTGACCCACGCTGGGGCAGTTGGTGAAGAGCTGAGACCCCATGGGAGAGGACTCATATGGAGAAGGTCATGGAGGACTGTCTACTGTGGATGGGACCCCACACTGCCACAGGGAAATGGTGTGAGAAACGCCCCCCACCCCCAACTAAGAAGAACAACTCACAAGGAACTGACAGAAACCCCCATTCTCTGTCTTTCCCTGTGACACCTCGTGGAGAGAAGGAAGAGAAATCATGAAGAGAGTGAAGTCTGCAAAGAAGGGAGGGGCTGGGGGTGGTGTTTAAATCTGGTTTTACTTCCTGTTGTCTTACTCTGGTTTATGTGTGTGTAGTATAATAAATTAGATAGGCTTTTGTTTTTGCTAATGCAGAATGTTCTCTCCCTGTCCTTATCTTCACTCCAAAGCCTCTCAATAGATATTTCCCCCCTGTCCAGCTCAGAGAGGAGTGATAGAGCAGCTTTGGTGGGAATCTGGCCTCCAGCCAGGGTCAAACCACCACAGGCATCAAGGAGAATCCATGCAGAACACATCTCCCTCCCATCAACAGAGAGCTGCATCCCAGCATTAGGGCCCAAGCCTGCCCACCAGGCACAGCAGCAGACCCCGGTCCCACCACCGAGTCAAGCAGTGAACCAGGCTCCTGCTTTTAAGAGGGAAAGAGCTTCTACATCACACCACAGTGCCTGGCCACCGCTTGCTAGTTAGCATGGGAGTGGTTGCCATGGCACTACAAGGCAGAAAAATTTCTGGGCTGATAAGGGTTAAGTATTGGCTCTCTGAAGACCAGGCTCCTCTCACCAAGCACCTCTCTGGCATTTCTGATGGACCCTGTTCTGCTCTGCTCTGCTCTGCTCTGCTCTGCTCTGCTCTGCTCTGCTCTGCGTGTGCGCATCCGAGTGCCAAGGGAGCAGTTTGGGAAGGGGGTCCAGGAAACTTGAGAGTGTCCTAGGAGCCACCTACAAGCTTTTCTTGCAGGGAAAGTGGTGTTTTGCACATCTACAGGTCTCCCTCCTTTCAAGTATCTCTTTTGCTCACTGGTTTGTGGCCAGCTCAGAGCCAAGGCACAAGGATGACACCCTTATTACTGTACCAAATTCTCCTCACATTTATTTGTATGGGAAGTAGAGATTTTGCAAGCCATGCTGCAGAGCATCTCATTCTCCATGTGATGGACCCACAAAGTTCTTCCAGCTAAGAGAGACCAGTGACCAACTGTTGTTTCACAGTCATGGGGTTTAAGGACATGGGGTGTACAGCGCCAAACAATCCACCCTCTTGCAAAACCCAGCACTGACTGCCCCTACCAAGCCCACATTTCCCTTTGAGTAATAATTCTGTTGTGTTGATTTGGAGATTTCCAGCGATGGAGAACCTACTGAGCACCAGCTACCCCAGGTGGATGGTCACAGCCTCCACCACTTAAAAACAGGAGAGCATCTGACTGAGTCTGAACGTATCTGGACTCTGCTCCAGATCACTGGATGCCATTTCATTTTCTCATTGTGGCTGGTGTGTTCTTCATCCCTTGGCACCTCTCTGCATTGACCTCATCCAGGTCATCTCTTTTGCTTCTGCACTTCAACATTGCTTTGGGCATTGCTGTGTCTGGTCATCCCCAGCAGATAAAAAGAGTGGTTTTCTGTTCCCTGCTCTGATCCCTTTGATTTCCCTCAAGGCCATATGTTATACAAGATCTTCTCACATGTTCAAATGAGAGAAGAACCACCCCAGAGGTGGCCAAAACAGCATCCAGCCTCTGCCAGGCAGGTTCTCACGAAGAAATCATAGTGAGGGGGGCAGAGGGGGGGAAAGCCTGGGTTCACCTTGTCCTCAAGTCCAAGCCCCAAGCAACTGTTTGTTGAATCCTCGTGATAACCCCCACAAGCATAAATAAACTGAAACCCTATTAGGAGCCTTTTGCATGACCTCATTGACCCACCAGCTGGACACCTCACACCCAGTTTCCATTTTGGACATCTCTGTGATCATTTCATCTCTGCTCTGGTTATCTCACCAGTGCTGTTTCCTGATTGAAGTCAAACCTGCTCCTTGGTATTCAGTGCTGTCAGAGAAGCCACTTTGCCTTTCAGCTGCCAATTTTGTGGATGTCTTTGATATGCCAGTTCCTGCCAGGTGGGACACCACAGGATCCCCGAGCAACAGAAGAGCTGCAGGGATGATCCACCTAAGATCTGACTTGAAGCCAGATCTGGAGAGGAGCAAGACAGGGGAAAGTTAGCGTGTGAAAGCTGACAGGCTCATAACAAACCCAGCTGGCTGGTACACACACCAAGCCCAAAACACCCCAGGCCACCTCCCTCCCACCCTCCTGATACCATCACACCCCTCCACATTTAATTAAAAAAGGATTAAAGGAGGCTGTAAGGATGTGGGCAATGGCTGAGGCCAGGGGGTGCCTCGCAAACGTACGCCAAGCTCCGCAGCTGGTGCTGGAACAGTGGGCTGGTGACACCAGCTTCTCCAAGACTAAGGCAGGTCTAATCTGAGACCCAGAGGACTCATCTAGACTGCTTGACTCTCACAGCACTGCAGCACAAGGGTGGGATCAGGGGTAGAGGAGCAAGGAATGGTTATGGGATTCCTCCAAAGCCTCCATGTTGTCCTGCTGGCCCTTTCCAGAGCTTCTGTCTGGCTGTGTCTCCTTGAAAGCTCTCACCTTTATGCCATGAGACACACACAACCATCTCAGCTCTGGCAGTGAGGGTCAACTTGGGCAAGTGACTCTATCACAGCAGTGCAGAACATTCCAGCCCAGTCTCTATTTCCCAAAATGTGTGACCATCTGAGGAAGCTGAAGGTGCACAAGCCCATGATGAGATGCATCGTGGATCCTGAGGGAACTGTGGATAAACTGACTCCGTCATATTTAAAAAGTCACAGCAGATGAAGTTCCACTACCTGGAAAAGAGGAATCATTACCCCCATTTTTAAAAAGGGCAAAAAGGAAGGCCCAGGGGACCACAGGCCGGTCAGTCTCACCTCTGTGCCTGTCAAGGTCATGGAGAAAATCCTCCTGGAAACTATGCTCAGGCACATGGAAAGGATGGATGTGATTGGTGACAGCCAACATGGCTTCACTAAGGGTAAGTCGTACCTAACAAGTTTGGTGGCCTTCAAAGCTCATCAGGAAGGGTAGGGGAAAATGGAGAGACCTTGAAAGCTGGAATGTGCTAGCACAGAAATCAGGACATGAGTCTGGGTCTGAAACCCACCCCTGAGTGATGGGACCACGCTGTGTGATGGCAGAAGAAATGTCTCAAGCTGGTGGATGGACTGTACTGCACCAATGTCCCCAATGGGAGCCCTTGGCCTCTCAGTTTGTATCACTGCATGGAGAACCGACCTGCAGGATCTAAACTGGTCCCTCAACAGCAGCTTCATGGCCCACCCAAACCTAATACATGGGCCAGTCCCTGCGCTGGACAACTAAAGCATTTCATTTCAGCCATGCCCATCTCGTGCAGGGTGGCTTGGCCATAACAGCATCACAGAATTTTAGGAGTTGGAAGGGACCTCTGGAGATCATCTAGTCCAACCCCCCCCCCCCACTAAAGTAGGGTCACCTAGAAGAGGTTGCACAGGCTCATGTCCAGGCAGGTTTTGAAGATCTCCAGGGAAGGAGACTCTACAACTGCTCTGGGCAGCCTGTGAAGTTGTGGAGCCTGAAGAGCTCAGAGGTTCCTCGTGGTCTGTTTACCTTTTTCTGCTAAGAAGTCATTGCCTTCTCCTCCATAGCCTAAGAGACCCTTGCTTCCCTCAGAGCATCCTGCTCTGAGCAGGATCTGACTTCTCTTTTAGGTATTTCTAAATGCTCCCAGTTATTGCTGCTGCCCCATAACCAACCCATCAGCCCTGTCACCCAGTTTGGAACGTTTTCTCCCTCCCTCCCTTGCCTGAGACCAGCTGATTCATCCCCCATCTGCCTCAGGCAACCCCACAGCCCCTGATGATTGAGTTACTTAACAGTTAAGCAGAGCCTTAAATCTTTGCAGCACTTAACATGTATTGACTAATTAATACAAGCACATGTCTGAAGTAGGTTAGTTCAGTCTTGTGTGTAGCTCCCAAACATGCTCATGAATGCCTCATGGGTCGAAGGCAGAGGCAGGTCTGCAGAGGTGAGAGAAGGTCCACCACCCCCATTGCCCATACCTGGAAGGGCCCCATGCAGCACTTGCCCTCTGTGTCATAGGACCTGCTGTGATTTCAGCAGTTACTGGGACCAGGGTGCCACGTTCCCAACCCTAAAAGGGCTCTTCTGCATCTTCTCTGGCCCTACATGGTTGCTTCATTCCCACCACCAAGAGGGCACCCTGCACATCCAACAGCTGAAGCCAACTTTCTCGGACAAGCCACAAGCCTGAGGTTCTCCCAGACCTCAAGTACAGGTGGGAAATACCTTCCCCTGGGGTCCTGCTGTCAGCCAACCAGTGCAGGAGGACAAACCTGGCCTTCAGATGGTGACAGGAGAGCACAGCACACTGCTCTGCTGTGTCCTGCTTAAGTGTCACCCAAAGACAGAGGAGAAGGACTTGGGAGTGCTGGTGGATGAGAGGCTCAACATGGCCGACAATGTGCTCTTGCGGCCCAGCAGCCAACCGCATCCTGGGCTGCATCCAGAGGAGCGTGGCCAGCAGGGCGAGGGAGGGGATTCTCCCCCTCTACTCTGCCCTTGGGAGACCTCACCTGGAGTACTGTGTCCAGGGCTGGAACCCCCAAAACAAAAAGGACATGGACCAGTTGGAGAGGGTCCAGAGGAGGCCACAGAGATGATAAAGGGGCTGGAGCACCTTTCCTACGAGGACAGGCTGAGAGAGTTGGGGCTGTTCAGCCTGGAGAAGAGGAGGCTCCGGGGAGACCTTCTAGCGGTCTGCCAGTACCTCAAGGGGGCCTACAAGAAAGATGGGGAGAGGCTGTTCAGTAGGGCCTGTTGTGACAGGACAAGGGGTGATGGTTTTAAAATAGAGTGAGGGAGATTTAGATTGGATATTAGAAAAAAGTTCTTTGCTGTGAGAGTGGTGGAGCACTGGAACAGGTTGCCCAGAGAGGTGGTGGATGCCCCATCCCTGGAGACGTTCAAGGCCAGGTTGGATGAGGCCCTGAGCAACGTGATCTAGTTGGGGGTGTCCCTGCTTCTTGCAGGGGGGTTGGACTAGATGACCTCTGGGAGTCCCTTCCAACTCTATGATTCTATGAAAGGGAGCCAGGCCTTCCCCATAGCCCACCGTACTGACTCACGTGGGCTGTCTCAGCCACATCAAACCCCACCTCGCAGTCTCGTCTGTCAGCGGGGAAGGAGGCCGAGCGTGGGAAGCAGGAAACCCGCCCCTCGCGTGGATGAGAAGCGAAGGAGCTTCGTGCAGATGAGTGGGCTGGGGAGAGGCAGGGACGCGCCCAAGGTTACGCAGAGTCCGTGGCAGAAGTCAGTACCTGGGTGGCTCCCTCAGCTTCAGGAGAGGGAAAGGAAAGGAAAGGAAAGGAAAGGAAAGGAAAGGAAAGGAAAGGAAAGGAAAGGAAAGGAAAGGAAAGGAAAGGAAAGGAAAGGAAAGGAAAGGAAAGGGTTCTGCTGTAAGGGTATGGTAGGCAGATGTAGCTACGGGTGGGGAAGAGAGCTGAGATGGACATCTTTGTGCCACACAGCTTCCCAACCATAAGGTAACACCTGGCCATGCCATGGTCCTCTTGCACAGAAGAGTTCAGGATCCCCCCAGCACAATGTCAGATACCCCAGAAGTACATGATGATGTTGGATCCCTGACACAAAAGGTTTCAGCCCATTTGAGTCCTCTGA
>VXBZ01012608.1:79280-103144 GCA_013399135.1 Heliornis fulica | reverse complement strand
CCCACCCCTGCAAACCAGGCAGGTGATGAGGCTTGAGAAACACTTGATGAAAAGGACCTGGCAGCAGAAAGGCAATGCTGACCTGGGGAGTTGCGAAGCAGCCATCTGGAAGGGAGCTTGATCTGAACAACCTTGCTCAGAAAAGCCAGGGCCAGCAGAGTCAGGATCTGCTCAAACCATGTGGTGTCTGTAACAGCGGGGTCCTGGCTTGAGTCAAAAAGCATCGGTGTGCACATTATGAAGGCATCTCCACAGCTTGTAGTGGTAGCCTTCATGTGCCCTCCATCTCATGCTGCTAAGGATGGGGTTCCTGCCCACCCCATGGATACACCATACCAACTGTTTGCTTGTTAACACGCATCTAACACCACCAAAGGTAGAAGAGAAACTTCCTCTCCCTGTGAAATTCAACCCAGAGTCCTGAGTTGTAAAGCAAAGGGACTTGTAGACCAACATGTTACCTCTGGGTTGTAAACCATCACATACATCAGAAGGGAATTTTGTTTCTTCTTTCCCCCCACCCTCCCCTTGCCTGAATATGTGCTGATCTCATTCATCCTGGGAAAAGCACGGGGTGTTCTCATCCAGGCTATACCTGGCAAGCTGCACACGCTGTGACAGAGGGAGAGAACTTCTGAGCGAGCTCTGCAGTGGCTGCTGCCGGGCTTCTTGCGGTTCATTTCTTGAGCGAGAGGCCGTCTTCTTCAGCTGGCATTCTCGAGAGAGATGAAGGGTAAGTCAGCAAACCAGCTTCATGCAGGGAAACCATCCTCTGCTTTCAGCCATGGCAGAATGAGCTCAGGTCAGGATTTGCTGGTAGCTGGGTGAGAAATGTCTACAGGGCTTTCTTCCCTTCTTCCCCCAACCCCCACTTCACCTTCCCCGGAGGGAGAGAGCAAGCGAACGTTCTTTAAGGCTCTGCATGGAGGCAGGTTGCAGGAGCTGTGGTACCCGACACGGCTCAGCAAGCACCGCCTGGGAAATCAACAGGGAACGTTCCTGATGCTATTTTAAACACCAGGCAGAAAAACGCTAGCTAGCAACGCGGAGTTGGATGGGGCTGCGCAGAGCCAAGAGCAGCGGCGGCTGCAGGAGCTGCCTGCCCACCTAGCAGGGTTCCCCCAGACCGCAGAGCGGGCTGTTCGCACCCATGGGTGGGCTGCTCGGTCGGTCGGTTTGCTGATGTACTTGCGAACTGCAACGTCGCTTTGACATGTCAGCTGGAGAGCCGGCGTCTGGGTGTCTCGGCGTCACGCAGCCACCTTCGTTCCAGCCTCGGGGAGAGCAGCTTAGATCCGCTGGACGGGGGTTAAAAATGAGTCGCAGCTAAGCTGTTCAAAGGGATCAGCGCTGCCGCCAACGTGAGTGCTCCGTGCCCGCCTGTGCAGGTGGAAGTTGCATGCCTGTCTCCAAGGGGGGATGCAGCTCTTGCTGGGTGACTGCCCAAAGCACCCCCCGTCCTGCTCTACCGGCTCCCTCCGGAGCCTCTCGCCTTGCTTGCCTGGGAGAGGATGCGGAGAGGGCTTGTTGTGGGATTAGCGCAGCCGGCGGGTGCTGCTGAAGGCAGAGTGTGAGATTAAAGGCGGTATCTGAGCATAAAGACACCGCAGCAAGCCTTGTTTTAAGAATAATGAATATTACAGGTCTGGCTACTGCAGGAAAAGTCCCCTTTGTAAACTGTGCTGTTTGGAGCGAGGCTGGGAATCATGCGGGTTCTGCTGCGGCTGATTTTGGTCGGGTTCATTTGGGAAGAGGATGTTGGCTGGAAGCAAAAGGAGGCAGCCCCGGAGCCTGGTTAAAAAATTCTGAATTACCAGATCCAGCTGGTGCTTGGAAATGGTATTTCAAGGCAGGGGAAGACAGTTCGGTATGATTTACCTTCTGAGATAGTCAGGAGGGGAGAGACCTTAGTTTAGAGGGATTTTCTTGTCTTAATTAAAAAAACATATATATAAAAATAAATAAAAATGTTCAAAGTTAGAACCTGTTTTCCAAAGCCCAGACACCACGATGATGGGCACTGCTGAAACCAGCTGTCTTGCCTGCCACCCGAGTGCCAGGACTTTCAGAAACGCTGTTTGTGCAAGCAGAGTGGTTCTCAGTGACAACCCCCGGTCACAGGGGTGGGTTTTAACATCCTGGTTTCGTACGTGGGTGCATGTGTGTGTTTGGGGGGAGGCGGCGTGAACTGCTCACTGTACCCTGCATCTGACTTTGCAGCCACGGTCTTACTGTAGCTGTGATGATGGGTAATGCGCAGGAGAGCCCTGGCTGGGTTTGATCACTCCCAGTGCTCCCAGTGCTCCCAGTGCTCCCAGTGTCAGGCATCTCCATGCTAAAACTGGTGCCTGTTTCTCAAAAGTTGGTGACAAATGCCTGGTGCTACCAGGGGACCTCCTGGGTGGATGCAGCAAGGACATGACGTCTGAGCTGGTACCCAACTCCAGCTGAGGTGACATGGTGAAAATGCCAAGGAGGGAGGAGCGAGTTGGTGGTGATTTGGTCAGACTGGAGGTTGGAAAGGGCAAATAGTTGCGAAACCTGGAGAGGAGGTGACCAGAGATCACAAGGGAGAGATGGTTTTCTGCATGCTGGGACACTTTCAGGGGTGTGGAGGGAGCCAGTGATACACAGACACGTACATGGCAAGGACATGTAACCCACTGGTGTCTGTGCTCGCCAGCACGAGCACAAAGCCACAAGCAAGAGATTTCCCCCACTTGCAGGAAAAGGGACCTTTGCTCCTTCCCCACATCTCTGTAAAACATCCTGCTGCAAACTCTGCTTTCACTCACCATCCAGAGGGAAAAGGGCAGTCGCTGGGAAAGGTGATTTTTTAAAAAATCAAGGGACCTGAAGCACAAACCTTCCTCCTGCACAACTTAACTCCATTCTAAATTCCCAGTGGCTGCTTTGGGACTGATGGCAACCGAATTTCCTCTGCAGAAGCAGCAGCCCACCATGGAATGCTACTTCCTTTTCTTTTCACTAAGTTTTTGCACTAAATTTGTGGTCTGGATTATTTTGTTTAAAACAAAGGGCTCTCTGTTCCGAGCAACCATATTAAAACACGCCTATTAAACTTCTCGCTGTGTAACCACAGGGGATGACTGCTGCAGGCTTTGGTGACAGTCATGCTGATGTTTCTAGGCTTGAAGTTGCAGGAACCAAGTGTAGAATTTTGCTATTGTCAGGAAGGCTGGAGGTTTGGTGGTAGGAGAGCATGAGAGGTGCATGAGGGTGGACTTACAGCCCTCAGGCTTGCAGGAGATGTTCCAGACCTTCTTTTACCTTCAGCCTTCACCTAAGGTGGAAAAGGAAACAGAGTGAGGGCTGTCCACAGTTTGTTGAGAGTTTGTCAATAGTTTGGGTTGGAAGGAGGGTCTAGCTAACAACTGGGCACTCCTGTGCTCATTGATGCGCTGGACCTATGGGAATCTCTTCATCTTCATCCACTCTGCTGAAGTGGGAATACCATTTCAGTCCTTTCCACCATGAAGGGACCAAGCACCACTAACAAACTCATCTTGGCTGAGATGCTCTCCCGGACCAACACCCACAGGGTACCTCTCTGCCATGAAGTCATGAGTCAGTGCAAGCTGAGATGACAAGATGGATCCAGACCCAAAACTAGGTGAGGGTAGAGACCCCCAAGGGTCTCCCCCCAGAGCAAGGGGGACTGGATCCTTGCCAGTGGCTGCATGTGTACACTGAATCAGCCACATAGCCCATAGTGCCAGTACAAACACACTGACCTGAACGGCAGCCAGATCATTTTTTATGAGAATGCACCATTCTTAAGCAATTTTTCCAGCACAACCCACACAAACAGGTTTTCCTTGAGCACTACACGGAAGCATTAACTGTCTCATCCCAGCTTAGGGTTTTTTTCCTAATTGTAAGCAGTGGGAGAGCTCTGGTGTATCAGGAAGTGTCTCTGCGGTGGTGAGAACAGAGCCTGAGCAGTGCATCCTCAGGGACACAAAATCCAGCAGTAAACCATTTCATGTGACCAGTTCTGCTGAGGTCAAGCAAGACTCCACCTTTCCAGAGAATTGTGAGCCAGGCCTTTGACCCAGCTCATATATAACAGGCTAATGACATCTTTCCTCTTGTACCACAGTCCAGTCGGTCTCACCTCCATCCCTGGAAAGGTGATGGAACAGCTCATTCTAGGGGTTGTCTCTGTCTTTATCTTGGAGAAGAGGAGACTGAGGGGTGACCTCATTAATGTTTATGAGCCTGGATCCATCCTCCTGACACTCACCCTTTACATATTTATACGTTTATATATTTATAAACATAAATGAGGTCTCAATCCACCTCACTACTCTACCCTCCAGGACACACTTCCTCAGTTTGCCCACCAGGATGCTGTGGGAGACAGTGTCAAATGCCTTACTGAGATCCAGAAAAAACACATTCACTGCCCTACCATCCTCCTTTCTGTGATTCTCATCACCACAACAGGCTTCCCAGGAAGACCATGTTGACTCTTCCCAGTTTGCGTGCAGTTGCTTGTACTGCAGAAGCAGCGTTGACTCCTCAGCTCCAGCAACAGCTACTGGTATCTGTAGCATTTTGCTAAATTAGCTAAATTCTCAGTAGGAAAAATGGGATGTGGAAGGAAAATGTGGAACACTGGAACAGGTTGCCCAGGGAGGTGGTGGATGCCCCATCCCTGGAGACGTTCAAGGGCAGGTTGGATGAGGCCCTGAGAAATGTGATCTAGTTGAGGGTGTCCCTGCTTCTTGCAGGGGGGTTGGACTAGATGACCTCTGGGAGTCCCTTCCAACTCTAATCATTCTATGATTCATGATTCTGTGATAAATGGACAGTGTCTGTAAAGACAGGGGTGACATCCCACCATCCTGGCCCAACATGCAGTCTGACTTAGAGTTTGAGCTCCTGTGAAAAAAGGACATTTTAAGGAATTATTTAGCACAATTAATCAACTTCCACTGCTCACCAGTACCTCAGGGAAGCCCAGCTGTATCACCACATACATTAATTGGACCTCTTGGTTTATGATGGGTGGAGGACATGTGCTATTTGTTCCTAAGAGAATGAAATGGCTTGAGTCTCTCCTTTCCCACATGGGAGAGCTGGAGGGATGTTTCTAGGCAAGCAGCTCTGCTCCTTGGCAGACACTCCTTTTTGATCCAAGATTGCAATCTCATCAGGTCCCTCATTTGTGTATGGAGGAAGGAGAGGTAAGCAAAAACAGCACTGCCTCTCCCATTAGTCTTCCCCTCGGTACATTACCTTGATTGGAAGAAAACAGGAAAATATATTATTCTATTTATTTATCCAAGATGATCTAACAAAATCTTCCCCTGCGTTGCCTCATTCATTATAACACAGATATTCTAGATCTTCCTTGATCCTGATCAACCTGAGAAGTCCACAGTCAACCTGCCATAAAAGGACTGGGGGATATAAAATTTGAGCCCCAAACAAAAACATAACATTAAGCAGAAATTATTTTCCTTTAGTTGTAATGTGATGCACTAAATACAGCTCAGAAGTGGCAATATATCTGGGGAAAACTGTCTCATCATACAGTTTTACAAGCAGGAAATCCTGTAGTCACACAAAGGTGGATGGAGCTTTGCTGCTGGGCAGTGCTGGAGGCAGACTGAGTAACCTTCTAGATCTCCTGTACTTGTCCTGACAGACCTATTTCAGGGTATTGGAGACAACTCCTAGCTAACTAGGCACAGGAGCAGCTTCTGGCTTGGGTTATGACTGTGTCATTATGACTCCTGTGTTTAGGAACATCAAGCAAGGGAGGGGGCGAGCTGCGTTCTTCTCAGCTTGTGGTCCGTGGGCCATTCACCACTGCCAGAGGATTCACTGTGCTTTGGAAGGGAGGAGAGGGATTTTCAGATAGCAATTCTCACATGTACAAGCCAACAGAGAAAACAATGATAAACAATGATAAAGAAAAGCACCCCTTAACTTCGCTTTAGCGACCCGTGAGAACCACAGAATCCAAAAATTAAGAGTGAAAACACATTGACAACTGATAATAGATTATGCAGTTCCCCTCTGAGCATCCTCAGCATCTACATTTCCCCCACAGAAGCTGCATTAGGCTGCAAAGCAGCCTCCTATCAGGAAGCCTTGGCAGGAACGGCGGAGAGCCTGGATGCTCTTGGCATCCATTTTGACAAGTCTATTGTGCAGATGGGTTCACAGAGCTGTGTTGGGTACCACTGAGAACAGTGGCCTCTTCTGCGCCTGGGCAAGAGCTGTGGCTCTCCACACGTCGTAGAGCATCCGCTCTGGCCTCCGGCACAAAGCCCAGGGAGCAACGGAGCCGGGCCCACGTTGCCTCTTTGTATGAGGTCTGGGCAGACACATCCAGGTCACTCACTCCAGACAGCATTCATGACCTGCATTTTTGCCATCTTCCAGTTGCCTGGAGGGGGACTCGGTGCCTTGGCAGCAACGCTGCTGCTGTCTCCAGGGTCCCCAGACTGCGCTGCCTGAGCTGGAGCATGGCCGGAGCGTGTGGCAGCTCAGGCACTTGGGAGGAGGCCACCACGTCCTGCTTGGATGTGATGTGCCTCACACCATGGTCCCTTTTGGGTTCACTTGGGCACATAGCTCATTCTTCACTGGCTGAAAGGAGATCAAAGAAGAGGATTTAGCTGGAGCTCACACTCCCCTTCCTTTTCCTCCTTGATCCTCTAGGAGGAATAAATGCAAAAGAGAATGAAGGTCATGCATGGCCAAGGCAAGTCCACACACTCTCTGGAGCCTTGAGCCATCAATCAAGCTCTGAGAAAGGTAAGGTGTCCCTCTGCTCCCAGGCTTTGGACACGAAGGTACGTGGAGTGGTAGACTGGAAGATGAAGGACTGTGCCACTTTTCGTTGGGCTAACAGGGAGGGACTGCCCTGGGAAAACCAGGATGACTCGAGGATGGCTTTCACACTGGTGAGGCAGCTCCCTTCTGTGCATAACCCTCCTGTGCTTGCTCCCATGGCGATTTTAATAGATGCACTTGTATGCATTTGAGAGAGAAACAAATCTGATATTCCATTCATAGGATTACAGAATGCTTTGGGTTGGAAGGGACCTCAAAACCCATCTAATGCCAACCTCCTGCCATTGGCAGGGACACCCTCTACTAGACCAGGGTGCCCAAAGCCCCATCCAACCTGGCCTTCAACACTGCCAGGGAGGGGGCAGCCACAGCTTCTCTGGGCAACCTGTACCACCCTCACGGGGAAGAATTTCTTCCTTATATCCAATCTAAATCTACTCTCTGTTAGTTTAAAATCATTACCCCTTGTTGCATCATTACTATTCTTTAGCACATCTTCCCTTTTGTTTCTGAGGCCAGCTGTCTTGTCTCAAAACCCATTTTTCTCTGCTATCCTGGAAAGAGAACCGAAAATGCAGGATCAGCTGAAACAGATGAACTTGTTTCGAGCAAATCTGACACCCTCTGCAACATCCAAGACACCAGAAAATACATTTGCTTTGTTTCTACACAACTGATCAATTGAAACCAATCAATGAAACACTGTGGGCGAGCGTGTTCCTGCCTCCAGCCCGCAGGCCTGTGGTGTCTCCTGATCTCAGCAGCAGGTCAGAGCTAGCACACGTGGTAACACACACGCAAGCACCCCCTCCGACAGTGACATCTCAAGTCCTCTGGCAGGCTCATTCTGGCTCTCACTGAGGAAAGGCCAGTTCGAAGCTATCAACCTCAGTGACAGGGCATCTCATGGATGTCTAATTATTATCTAAAGCTCAGCCTGGATAAACCAGAGTTTTTGACATTCCCTTCCTCCCAAGCCTTCTCCCTTAATCTTCTAAAAACAGTGGGCAACACAACATGTTATCTGCCATGAAGACACAGCTCCTGAATGCTACCTCATACCTCTCTTTCAAGGTCTATGAATTTGGGCTGCAGTTAAACCTTGTGGGTTTTTTGAAGCCCAGCGTATCCAGCTCTTTCATACCTCTTCCTTCCTAAAGTATCTTCCATGGGCCCTGATCACACCTCACTTGTCCCCATTCAGGATAGTCCCATGGAGGTTTTTCTCCTAAGATCTCCTTTTTGTCTTGCTTCCCAGTTTATATCCCTTACTACATCCAGCTCTGGGACACTCAACATAAGAAGGACGTGAAGAAGGACATGAAGCTGCTGGAGCAAGTCCAGAGAAGGCCACAAAAGTATTCAGAGGGCTGAAGCACCCTTTTGTGAAGACAGGCTGACAGAGTTGAGGTTGTTCATCCTGGGGAAGGGAAGACTCTGGGACTTAAAGGGTACCTAAAGGGCCCTACAGAAAAGCTGGAGCAGGACTGTTTGCAAGAGCATGGAATGATAGGACAATGGATAATGATTTTAAGATGAAAGAGAGTAGATTTAGATTAGATTTTAGAAAGAAATTATTCCCTTTGAGGGTGGTGAGGCACTGGGATAGGTTGCTCAGAGAAGCTGTGGCTGCCCCCTCCTTGGCAGTGCTGAAGGCCAGGGTGGATGGGGCTTTGGGCAACCTGGTCTAGTGGATGATGTCCCCACCCATGGCAAGGGGTTGGAACTAAATGACTTTAAGGTCACTTCCAACCCAAATTGTTCAATGATTCTATGAGAATCATGTTTTAACTCCCAAAACCCTTAACTCCCAAGACTTCTCAGAACACAGCCATTCCCACCAACGAGCCCACCTCTGTGACCAACCTCCTCATACTTTCTTCCACGTGTCTTTGGAAGTTCTCCTCAGAAACATCCAAAATTCAACCCCACAGCAGCCCCCCTCAGTGCCTGATAGAAACCCATCTTTGCCCCCAGTATCTGTACAATGGTCAAGCTGCCACAAACATGCTGCAAACATGATTTCCCTTCTCTGAGCTCCCCTGTTTGCCTGAGTCCACCCATTTTCCTATGTCTCAATCTTGCAATATCGAACGTAAGGGTTTGTTGCGCAGTACAGCTTAGCCCAGCTGCAGCTTCTCGTCCTATGGCAACTGAAACTAGGAGTAATAACAGCAAGGTGGTGACTCATTAAAACAAATAACCTCAATAATTAGGCTTACTTAACTTTTCCAATTGTATAAACAACTGAAAACAACTTAAAAAAAAAAAACAACTCATGCTTTTCTGATATTTGTTTACTTTTCCAGTTTCTCACACAGAAATTGTCAGTATTGGGCACTTGTCTCAGTCCAGTTTGCTCTCTACAACACAGTAAATTAAGAGTGACATTAAATATTTGTTTTTTCCATATTCTGTGAAAGACTCTCCAGCACCCCTTTGCCCCTGAGCAAGGAGGAGCCCAGTTGCAGCCCTGCTTGGTGCTGACACTGCTCCAGCTGCAATTGCTACTGTAAAAAAAACCAAACAACAAAACAAAACAAAACAAAACAAAACAAAACAAAACAAAACAAAACAAAACAAAACAAAACGATAACAAAGACAAAACTGTCCAAGTTTTGAGTTCCTGAAATATCTGTTTAAACCAGCAGGGATATGTCCAGGTGCGAAATTCTCTCCAGATCTGACACTATGTTCATCTCTTCCATCCACCACTGCTTTCAGCTGCTGCTGGTTGAAGGTGTGCCCTGGGTATAGCCCCTTCTCTCTTACCCCTACCTGCCCACCTCTAAATAATCCTTACCTGCCCATTGCCTCTTCTTAGAGGCATGGGCCACTGGGGAAACCTTAGTCTAGGCAAGACCTCAAGAATCACAGAATGTCAGGAGTTGGAAGGGACCTCGAAAGATCACCCAGTCCAACCCACCAGCCCAAGCAGGATCATCTAGAGTAGATCACATAGGAACGTGTCCAGATTGGTCTTGAATGTCTCCAGAGAAGGAGACTCCACAACCTCTATGGGCAGCCTATCCCAGTGCNACTGGACTCTCTCAAAGAGTTCTATGTCCTTCTGGAACTGAGGGGCCCAGAACTGGACACAATACTCCAGATGAGGTCTCACCAGGGCAGATTAGAGGGGGAGAAGGTCCTCAACCTACTGGCCAACCCCCTTCTAATATACCCCAGGATGCCATTGGCCTTCTTGGCCATGAGGGCACATTGCTGCCTCTTGTGCTGGCAAGAACCTCACCTCCAGGCTGTGAAACCAGCCCTATAGCTTGCACCACCCAAAAAAAAAAAAAACAAAACCCCTGATGGGTACAATAATATGGTGTTAAAAATGGAAAGTGCTTACGGAGAGAGATCAGCTTGCTTTGTTATGCAGTTACATGTCTTGGAGTTCAGTTTGATGTAAATGTGTGAAATTACACATTTACTGCAAGATTCAAATGTAGCCATGGCAACGTGATTATCAAACAGTTGCATATGGAAGTATAAATCCATACAGATTCCTGGCTGGCAAGATTAAAACTGCCCAGAGACAGAGCTCAACATATGCCAAGCCTTGGCTCTCCATGTCCAAAAAGAATCCGCTCTGGTTTCTGTGCCCAGGGAAATTTCATTTCTTTGCATCCATATTGCCTCCATTTAGCTGGGTTGACCATCCAGCAGATGCAGAAGGGCAGCTAAAGGAGCTGGTACCTGCAGCACCACCCACTTCCCTGCACACCGCAGGGCAGCGCCACCTTCAAGGCTGGTAGCAAACTCCTTCACTCAGCCTTGTGTGGGACAAGGAGAGTTCAGCCAGGAGCTGTGTCTCCCGAGAGCAGGTGTAAGTTACACCCCGAGCAATCCTCAGGCTGTATTCATAGATTTACTATGCAAGAAAACAGGCTGGGCAGCCAATGACACCGGGCTCTGAGCAGCCAGAGCGTTCCCCACCCACAGTTTGCTCATGTGACAGCAAGCTGGTGACATCCGAAGAGGGGACGAGAAAGCCTGGCATGCTCGGTGCCTGCAAGTAGGAAAAGGCTGTGCCCTTACAGCCTCAAAACCGTGACCTTGCTGGGCATTCCTTGGGATCAGGGACAGCACTGCCAAGCTATCACAGCCAAAGAAAGTCTGTCGCAGTCAGATGCCTTCTTCACCGGACGTGGAGCAAGGTCCAAAACCCCTCACAGCAGTGTTTGCATGTAAATTAGTCTCAGTTCACTTCTGTTGTGTCTGGAGTGATCATCAGGTGGACTGTGAAAAAAAAACAACCTCACCAACAAAACCACAGAACTGTTATTAAAAGAAAGAGAAAACAAGAAAAAAGGAACGTGCACCCCAGCACGGAAACAGCCCACTGGGGAGGAAATACAAGTTTTAAATAGACAAAGTTTGGCTGAATTGGCCTGTATATGAAAAGAGAGTAGTAGAAAGGCACAAATTCATCCTTGTTTTGATTTTTTTTTTTCTAGAGACTTGAGGTGACTTTTCCACTAAGAAACACAAAAGTAGGGCACAGTCTTCCAGCAGGTACCTGGGAAGAATCCACAGCCCTGAGGTTTGGGAGCCCTGGCATCCCTCTCTAATCAGCAGCAAAGCAGGTTGTCTCCACAAGCATGTGGTGAACAGCTTAGTCGGACACCTAAAACGTCTGTTGGCAATGTCCCCGAGCTGCCATATAGGAGGAATTCATGGGATGGCTTCCTCAGTAGAATGTTCCTATAGTTAATTAGCCTCTGATCCTTATTTCCAGTGGGAACTCCTCTTGTTTCTGTCTATAGTAAATAGCTCTTGTAACATTTTACCTAATACATTAGAAAAGCTGCTCAAACCTGGCACCGTCTGCAGCCACGGGTATTTCTTGGGATTGATCAAATCCTTTTTAACCTTCCCTCCTGCAAGGCAAAAATACTGGAGCTCCACCATGCTCTTGTTTCTAAACCTTCCAAGAATAAGAAGTCCCAGATCAACCATCCACCTCAGTTTCTTTCTCTGCGTTGTGAATTTTTATAGAAGAATCACCTTATTTTTTTTCTCAGAGACTACTTTGAATAGTACTGTTCCACAGGAAATTTTTGGCTGGAAAAATAGAGGCTCTCATCATTAACAACAGCCCTTTACTTGCTCAGTAAAGATGAGGCTTCTAATTTTAAAAGTGACAAATATTGTGTTTTCATTTTTAAAAAATTCATTTCCCCAAGCTGTTTAAGAAAATTAATAAAAAACTATGGCTGTGCTAATTGTTATTACCCAAACAATTTTCACATCAGCTCCTGCCTGTGGCCATGCAGACACGATCCGTTCTGCAAACAGACTTGCCATCCCAGGCTGCAGCAGATTCAATATCTGATTTTTGGTTAACCGTGAATTCTCACTAAAATAAAGGCTCTGCCGTTAACACTGCCTGATGTAAACACCTGAACTCCCACGATGTGAGAGAGCCAGTGAGCTGTCCAACAGTCCAAGCTGTGCTGCTGAGGCATCATCTCCCCAAATTTGGTCTGTGCTGCCTGAGAAAATGGACCAAACTCTTCCAAGAGGGCAGATTTGTTGCCTGCATCTCCTCATTCCCCTGACTGCTCTGCCCTTTGTAGCCCTTTGATCTCTGTGGCTGGAGTATACCAACAGGAGTGCTAGAGTTTGAAGTGGCTTAAAGCCATTTTCTTTATTGCTGGATTAGCGCTGAGGAGGGTATGAAATGTGCCGGCCGTTGGGCTCGGAGCAGGTCAAGAGCTTTCTGCTTCTCGCAGGCGTATGCTAAGCATCCCAGCCTGCCTCACTGCTGTGAGGCAGCCACTTCTATGAATGGACCCCAAAACAGCAGATGCCATGAAGCTGCTGCTAAGAAGTCTTTTATTTGGGGGAGGGGGGGTGTTGGTTTGTTTGGTGTCCTGACTGCTGCGGCCAATGCAAGCCACAGCGCTCCCGAGCACCGCACAGCCAGGGAAGCGAGCGGGAAAAGAAAAGCGCAGGTTCCCTCTCTGTTCTCAGCTTGTGTTTAGTTGAGCAATTATACAATTCCAGATCTGAGATTATTCCTGGCAAGGTTTATTCATCTCATGGGAGACTTTTGGAATAACACGGTGCTTTTGTAGGGAGTGCCAAGCACCAGGTGAATGTGCCTTCCAGATCTGATTTTATTTTTTTTTTTAAATATGTAAGTAATTGTTTCTTTACAGTTTCGTCTTTGCCTTTTAATGACTCACATTTCTACCTTGTCAGCTTTCAACACAGGCCCTGCCCTCCCTCCCAGTACTACAATCCTCCCAGATCTCACCCACTGTGCCAGGTCACCCAGGGTGAAGTCGTGAAAGAGGAGAATCCATTTTGTTGGTGCCCTGTCCAGATGTTCTGCTTACAGGGCCTGCTTTTCAGGGGGCACAGCAGCCAGAAGGCGTAAATACGAGGTGTGAGCCTGCTTGTAATACATCCAGAGGTCTGTCTGTGGTTTATTTGGATAAATCTAGATGCATTTTCACAGAGACAGAGACAGACTCTGATCCCCAGCACTGCATCGGTGCCAAGTGTCTCATTCCTGTTCCAGCCTCCTGCAGTGCAAAAGTGCTCTTCAAAATAAAGAGGGAGAAAGCTTAAACATTCATAAAACTAATGCTTTAGCGGCCACAAAAACGCTCAAAGGGCTGGAGCACCTCTCCTTTAAAACAGGCTGAGAGAGCTGGGGTTGTTCAGCCTGGAGAAGAGAGGCTCTGGGATGACCTTATAGTGGTCTTCCAATACCTGGAGGGGCCTATAAGAAAGCTGAGGAAGAACTGTTCACGAAGGCAGGTAGCAATGTGATGAGGGTAATGATTTTAAACTACAAAAGGGGAGATTTAGGTTGGATATTAGGAAAAAATTCTTCACATTGAGGATGGTCGATCAGTGGAACAGGTTGCCAAGAGAGGTGGTGGAGGCCCCATCCCTGGAGATATTCAGGATCAGGCTTGATGGGGCTCTGAGCAACCTGATCTACTTGGGGGTGTCCCTGCTTCTTGCAGGGGCGTTGGACTAGATGGGCTTTAAAGGTCTCTTCCAACCTAACACCTTCTATGATTCTCTGACCTCAGCAAAATATGACTGCACCCTTTTAGAGCTGGGGGTGGGGTGTGGGGGCAGGTTGTATGTGTGTACTTTCTCCTTTCATTGCTCTCTGAAAAATGTATTATACTTGAGGCAGAGAGCAATAATGGAAAATTTCAGGTGGAGTGGTTAATGTGTGGCCAACTTGTAACTGGAAACATAAGGATAGAAAGGAAAGTGTTTGGCAACATGGGATGAAAGGTGCAATCTAAGTGGAGTATTCTTTTTTATTGCAAGCTCTCCTCTCTCTGATATGTTAATTGTGTTTTGGATGATCCCTTGACAGTTCATTAATTTTTTTGTCCAATTGCAGGCTGTTGAGTGCAGATAAATTTCAGGCTATTATGGGAACACCCTAGAAATTTGTATAGAAAGGAAACTCTCTGTTTCCTGTATCATCCTTCTGGGGATCTTGAAAGAGTTCACAAAAGCCACTTAAGCAAACTTTCTTTGCTGGATAACGGAAGGAAAGGAAACTGTGAACAAGCAAACAACACTCAATTCCATGAGACAAGAGATACTCAAAGGTCATTAAAGAGAAAGTAAAGTCAATGAAGGCAACACACACACACACTAAATATCTTCTACCTTAAAAATAAGGGGAATTTCTGACCTTGTGCACTATTTCTGATCTATACAAAGGTAAACCATGCCAGCTGCTAATGAGATGGGTGGTGGAATATCCATCCCTGCAATGTATGAAATATTTTTTAATTTTGGGGGAGTTCAAATAATATATCACAGGTTGAGTTCAAAATGGCCATGGATCATCTGCACAGCTTCACTTTCTCCCTGTCATTAACAGCGCAGTTGCCAGAGGTCTGCTACAACCAGAGCACTATTTTTTGTTGCATACAGCAAAGGTTGGAACAGCTGTAAGTTTTCCTGGGGCTGGCTTCCAGCACTGAATTCTGACATTGTTCAGAGGGCTGGGACAAAACACAGCATCAGGTGTGCAAATGCAGCCTCTGCCTCCAAATCCTGGAATTATTGGGGACTGAAATTTATAGGCATGTCCCTGCCTCTGAACTTTAAGTGTTTTCTAAGGTTGGTCCAACAGTATGTCCCCATTTCCCGACAACTTATGAATGTCTTGGCTTCAGCAGCATTTCTGATCAATATCACGGAGTGGATGGAAAGCTGGAAGTTTGTGAAAATAGGTGCTTAGAGAAGATTTGCCATTGGCTCATGTGGAATATGGATTCCGTGGTATTCAGTATGAGTAAATCCACTTGGTGTTGAGACCTTGTATCTGCTTAAACCACAGGAAAACTTGTGATTGAAGTTTGCAGACAACAGCAAGGCGCAGATCCATAGGAAGAAAGAGTTTAGGGGAATACTTCATTAGCAGGAAGCAGAGCAGGGCAAGGGGGAGGGAGTGAAAGAGAAGCAATTACAGCAGCATCTCTCATTTCTGGGAAGTGAAGTTCAAAACAAGCCAGAAGGGATGACAAAGCTGACATCCCCCAAAAAACCCACACTCACTCCTCTCAGAAGAGTTTCTGCAGCAAGGTGACTGAAGATCAATACGAAAGGGCAAGGCCGTCTGACAGGTGATTTCCAGGACTATTAGGAGAAAACAAAATAAACCTCATCTCAGTTCAATGCCCCACAGTCTCCAAATAATCCTCTGAACTTCTCCATCCCATTCCAACCTCAGCCTCATCAAATTACACTGAGAAGTCATGGAGTACAATGCTGCTCATCAGGGTCAAAAATAAACCTCTAAAGGTAATGCCATGGGCTTGCTGGGCATCTCAGAAGGGAGGTGAAAGACCATCAGCAGGTCTTCTGTTCAGGTCTGATAGATAATGAGAAAAAAATGGGAGCTAGCTGGTATCTGCACTCTACCTGTTATATCACTGAAGGGATTTCTGTCTCCCAGGACACTGACTGGCATTTTTTAAAGGCATTTAAGAAAATTTCAATTGTGAAAACGTTTTTTCTGGCAGATTCTACAGCATATGCTTCTGGTCTGACCAAAACCACTAACAAGGGGGAAAAAAAAGGAGCAAAGAAAATACATGAAATTTTTGCCAGCTGGAAACAAAAAACAAAAAAACAAACAAACAAAAAAAAGAAAAGAAAAAAAACCATTTTGTTTCAATTTGGAACAATCCATTCAGGCCAGTTCTTGTTTAATTGGGACTGTGGAGGGCCTTTGTTTGCAGAAATACAACTGATTACTTGACAGGAAAAATCCAAACTCCTCAAAAATGTTTCTCCTAGTCTCTTCTCAAAGTTCTCTGCAGCAATAGTGCTTCCCTAGGGAGCTTGTTAAACCTCCTAAATAACCTCATTGCTAGGAACTTTCTCTCCTCTCTGTTTTATTAATGTCTTTATCTTGAGCTGTAACCTCTCGAGTCTGCTCTCAAAGTTGTAACTAATCTCCATTCAAATAGTTGCCTTCCAAGACTCTGTTTTCTTTCTGTGCTCTAGGTAAATGCCTCGTGAACAGCATCATCTGTACCCAGCATAAATACATTGCCAGTCCAGAATAATGGGCTGAAACTCATTCAAGGAGAAAGAATCTTTATTTCTATTCTGACATACACAGAAAATATTCTCTGCATCATTTTATTCACTAGTAATAGAGAAAAAAAATCCCAAACCCCGCAGTAATACAACATTTTTGGTCCTACCAAAGCAGCCCTGGGTCTTTGAGGTACTTAAGTCATGAGCTAAGTCACCAGGCTCCCTTTAAAATTAAGAAAAGAAGCTGCTAAACTAATAGGATTGCCCAAATAAGAAGAGCAGGAAAGCATGTATCTTACTTTCCTGGTTCTTTTCTCTTGGCACAGTAGTTCACATGCAAAGCTCTACAAAAAGCAGTGGCGCATCCGGGTCCTGCTCCGGGAGGTTTTGTCATAGCCTTGTGTGGAAGAGGTGGGATGCGTTTGAAGAAGCTGATGAAATTGCTTGGAAGGAACTGGAAAGTGTAGCTGTTTCTATAGGGGTCAGAAGTGAGAACTGTAGGGTGACTTAACCCTTGAGTACTGTGTTCAGCCCTAGAGTCCTCACCATGGGAAAGGCATGGACCTCGTGGAGCAAGTCCAGAGGAGGCCACAAAGGCTGGAGCACCTCTCCTATAAGGAAGGACTGAAAGGGTTGGGATGGTTCAACCTGGAGAAGAGAAGTCTCAGGGGAGACTTTATTGCATCCTTCTAGTACCTGAACAAGCCTACATGAAAACAGAGAGGGACTGTTCACAAGGGCATGGAGTGATAGGACAAGGGGTAATAGGTTTGAACTAAAATAAGGTAGACTTAGACTGGATATAAGGAATAAATTCTTTATTGTGAGGGTGCTGAGGCACTGGAACAGGTTTCCAGACAAAGTTGTGGATGCCCCATTCCTGGAAACATTCAAGACCAGGTTGGATTGGGCTTTGAGCAACCTGGTGTAGTTGAAGATTTCCCTGCTTATTATGGAAGGTTTGGACTAGAGGACCTTTAAAAGTCCTTTCCAACTCAAACTATTTTATGATTCTATGATATTCTGGGAAAGACAGTATTTTATGAAATATTTATGTGAACATTATTTGTCAGTATCCACAAGCTGAAACAAGGTTTAGGACTGTCATGTATCCACACTGTGCTCCAGGTAGAGGGAGTTCTACGATTCAAACACTGCACGAAAATTGATGGCTGGGGTGATATTCAGCCCTAGGAAAAGGGAATTTCCTTCCTTCACAAACCTGTGAAATTGTCATTTTTCATCAAAATTGGGGGGCAGGGGGTGGGGATGGGGAAAGAGAACAATTAAAAGAATGACAAAAACTTTCTGTATTTTGCTGGAGATTTTAATTCCCACTCCAATCAACTTTGCATTTTGGTAATGTACATTATTACTTTGTCAAAGTTGAAAATTACTTTCATATGAAACACTTTGGGGCCTGCAGTTATTTGGTTGTTTTTGGAAATTCAAGCAATTAGAATAAAAAGTATTCACCCAATTCATTGCAATTTCTCGGTCATAACTACAACAACACTCTGCTCGGGGTTACTCTTGAAACTTGGGTTGCTTAAGTCATTTAAATAGATTTCTATTTCAGAAACAAAAATGAGAGCCAACAATTTCACAATGAAAAGCTCGAGGGCTATAAAACTTGGCTTCACCTAAGACTCTTAACATTGTTTTTATTATCTTAATCACTAGGTTCTTTACATACTAATTTTCCATCCCATTGCCAACCAGTGCCAATCCAACTCAGGTGAGTCTTACTCATGTTTTCGGAGGAATGCAAAAAAACCCTGAGTATAGTCAGCACAACAGTGTCTATTTTTGCAACTGCTCGTGGACCTTCTGCTAACACTGAGTCATTGCTGCAGAAGTCACTAGCTTAGGTGTAGCTCCTTCTGAGATGTTTCCTAGGATTTTCCAAAAATACAAACAGCACTGTTTTTTTTAAGATGCAGTTTTTATGACACAAGGCTAAACAATTTGCAATCCTGTCTGTGCTGAGACCCAAAATATTGCAAACACCGATGAGGTGTGTGACCGATTAAGCAAGGGGAGAGATGAGATAAATCACAACACGTGGTTGTAACAGGCCTTAGCAGAGCAAAGAGTCCTCCAGGAAGGCTGTAGAGGCTTCAGGTCCCACCTGGGTGATCAAAACAGACGTGCCTAGTAACACCTGCACAGTTTAAATCCAGCTGTAGCTAAAAGGCTGCAAAACAAGAAGGTAGTGTGAATGGGGATAAATGCTCAGTTAACTACAGGTCATGTTTTGGTATCTAGAGTTATAGATTAAGTGTTGTGACCAGATAAAATACGACATTTTGTTCTAATTTGGACTTGCCCAACTGGCTGTCATCTGTAAATTAATGTTGTGTGGTTATTTGAAAGCATTAGGGATCCAAAATCTCTCATGTGAAACTTAGGTAGAGTTGGTTTTCTGGCAGGCTGCAGAAGCCTGTATAGCCAGAAAACTAACTGTTCTTTTTTTCCTGTGTTCACCAGTGTAAACTGGTAATAATACTGGCCAGTGTTCACCGGAGTAAAGCTAATGTGAGTGAGGTTACACGAAAATCATCTCAGACTTAAACAGGCTCCTGTTCTTCAGGACTGACATTGAGGGTGTTGGTTCTTTGCAAACCCAAAATGATGAAAATTTATCTGTTTTTTTTTCAATTTGGCTTTGAGTAAAAATAGACAGCAAAGTACAAATATCCCTGTGCAGCAACAGAAACCGCATAAACATTCTAGCCATGGTTTAATATCAGGCAGCTTGGGAGGAAAAGTGACTAATCTCAGCTCATTGCCCAAATGGAGAGAAACAGAAAGAGTAAATGGCATAAAAAAAAATAAAATATAGAGGCTCCAGCCTCCTCATTGCACGGGAAGAAGTGACTGAACAAGTCCAGCAGTTCTCAAATGCTGTCTAGCCGCATTTTTACTGCTCCTGGCACTTAAGTGAGAATTGAAAGCCACAGTTCTTGAAGGCCTGTCAAGTCATCCCTTGTCAACTATAAACTGCACTGGAGCTTAATTCCTCACAGCTTTCTTGTAAAGATAATTATAGACCACATAAATTCAAGAGGCAGGATAATTTTTGCAGCTGTTAGTACCACTTTTTAGCTGTGCAAACCAGGAAAATAATGATAGGGAACTCTCATTCTTCGAGGCATGAGCTCATGATGAGACCTCACAAGTGGCAGAAGCAGAAAACTCATCTCACAGCTTGTATTTACATCTTTTACTCCCTGTTTCAGCCCAAGAGAAAGGCACAGAGACCTCATATCTGCACTGCCCTGTTTGCTTAGGTCTGTTGACATTGCTCTAGGGTGACATGAGCCAACTGGCCCCAGATGGGTAAACTTTAGGCACGGGACAGAGCAAAGGGCTGGGTCATATTCTATAACTGCAGGTCCTGTCTGAAGCCATTTGGCTCTCAGAATTCTAAGTAAATTTTGGCTACCACAGGTAACTTAACTTGACCAGCAAATCTGTCTGTCTGGGTTTGAGTCACAATCTCACACACAGTATCCTGCTATCCCTAAGACCTTTATAAAATTTGTCTGCGTTGGGACAAAATACCTTTGGGCAGCTTGACAGAAGTCTACAGCCTTCATCTGCCAGGCAGAAACCATAAGTATCCCAGTGCTTTAGAGAGTGGGGTGTGGGGGGGAATTAAAGAAGCACCAAGGAGCACTGGCCATTTACACATCCAGAAAAGTTCCAGTCTAATGATAGCATATGTTTGGGTGGGGTGGAGGGGTGGGGTTGGAGAAACAGCAGTTTCAAGACCAGAGCACTGGTTTCCCATGAGGTATCTCACCCTTTGTGAGAGACAGCCTGGGGATAAGTTATAAGCCAAATATATAAAGGTTGAGACTAATTTCTCATGTCATGTTTACAAGTGTCCTGTCTGGGAGACCTCACCTGGGCTTCTAGGTGCTCAGATTTGCTTCGAGTCTAGCCTCAGGCTTCCCAAACCCATGGCCACTCCTCATTAGGAGACACCTCTAAGAGTTGGCTGTGGCAAACATCATTAAGTCTGAAAGCAAGTCAAAACAATGTTTTTGTCCATCTAGATCAAGATGAAGAATCACCTTTTAAAAAAAAAAAAAAAGGCACAACTTCCAAAGGTTTAGCAGCAGCCTTGAGAGGTTTGGATAATCCAGGAATCCTAGCGCTTCATACAAAGCAATTCACACTAGATCTGAACACCGGCAAACAATCAGCTAAGTCCATTATCACATGATAATGCTCAAACATTTCATTAATTCCTAGCCAGCTGTCCTCTGCTCCCTTACCCCTTTCATC
The DNA here is from genome assembly GCA_013399135.1 of Heliornis fulica. Classification (NCBI taxonomy): domain Eukaryota; kingdom Metazoa; phylum Chordata; class Aves; order Gruiformes; family Heliornithidae; genus Heliornis; species Heliornis fulica. Next base: position 82,468 of record VXBZ01012608.1, on the reverse strand, counting down.
ATACAAACATTTCTTTAACTGTCTGAGGGAGGGGAGAGGGCGGATCAGAGGCAGCCGTAAAATTCCTTCACCCACTTTGCCTGCAGCAAGTTATTTCTTTTGACACGCATGTAAAATAATATTGGGGGTGTTGTTTGTTTGGCTTGGCTGGATAATAAATTTTCATAACAATTTTGTAAGCCAAGTACCTGTGAAATGGAATAGAGAGAACTCAGGGCAGCTTGTTGGTGATCCTGCTGTCCAGTTAATTGACATATCTCGTTAAATAGGCAAGACCCCCTTGCTCTGATTCCTACGTGGAGACAGAGGGCATGGCTATCAGCGAAGGACATTCCTCTCCAGAATTCGGAGGTCCTTTAAATTTTATTTATTTTTTTAGTCCTTGGATGCTGCATGTCAAACAAACCAGTGGAAGCAAGGATAAGTGAAGGGTCGGTACTTTAGGGGTTTCTCCAACTATATGACTATAAAGTCATGGAATGATTTTAAAGTGACTTGACTTCCGGATGCTTTCTTTAGGGAAAGCTCTAGCTGTGGTGCCTCTTACACACTGCCTAGGGTTGTGCTGAGGAGCAGGACTCAGAACCACCACCCTGCTGAGCAGGGATCCACTAAAGGCAGACACCCAGAAATGCTGGGATGGAGGAAGCTCATGTCTCCAACCTCACTCTCAACCACAGTTTAGAGGTTTTTCTCTCAGTCCCACAAAACATCAGTCCCTCTCCCAGGCAAATGTAGCACACGTCTGGACAGCACATCAGTCTCTTGACTGACACTCACTTCTCCCCTGCCAAGACTTGAGGATCTGTTTATTTATTATGGTTTAAATATTTGGAGTTGAGTAAGAACCTCAGAGGGAAAAGGTGGGTCTGCTTCCTTGGATTTTTTTCCACCCCCTCACTCTCATTATAGAAAATTGGATTTTTTAAACTAAAATGTTTGGTTTATAGAAAATTATCCTTTCTGACTCTCGGCTCAGCCAAAGGCTGATAGTTAACAACTTCCAAATGAAAATCACATGAGGAAATAAAATAGAGAAATATCTGGACATGTCTGGACATGTTTGGACATTACCGGAACAAGTCTAAAATGCCAGGGCAAGGTAAAGACCACACTTCACCACAACAGCAGGCAACAAAAGGAAAAAAAAAAAAAAAAAAAGGAGTATTTACTCTAAGCCCTGAGATCCCTATTCAGGAATTTCAGTTGTGTTAGGCTCTCATATAAATTCCATTACAGTATTTTCTCTTGCCAAAAGTCATCAAACTTTTCTACTACTATAAATACAGGTTTATTTTGTTTCTTCCACAATATAAACTTTGTTTTATTGAACTACACTATATATATTCAGTTGGGATATAATGGATGTTGTTTTACTGTTAAGAGTAGGCGTTAACACTAGGCTGTCGTCAGTATGGTAGTTTTATCTTTACCACTTGGCTAATTAAGGGAATTATTTTGCCACATTTTTTTTCTTCAGACAGCTAGCAATGTCATTACAATATTTATAAACATCAGTAGTATGTCTAAAAAGCTCTATCATTCCAGGAGTAGACTTTAGGAACCCTCACAGGTGGATAGTTAATATAGTTGTGAATGATTGTAGTTCTGCATGCTCTTCAGTCCTTAGTCTGAAATAAACTAAAATTAAATACATATTGATGATAGCATTCTAGAATAAAAGATTCAGATCTTTTGTTTTCTCGTTTCTTTAGAGCTTGACAATCACAGTAGTTAGACTCAAGATTAATGCTGCTTTTTATTACTGTGTAGATGTGTACAGTTCTTCCATTTTGTCTTCTGTGGTTTTCCTTTTTCTTAAGTCTGGTATGCTTCGTGGTTTATTCACCCAGGAGCCGCAAAGAAGTCCGCAATAAAAAAAAATTGTTTTGGAATACATACTTAACGGCACGTCAAGAAACAGAAAACAATTACACTTATGCAACGTAACGTGCGTTTTTACATGCCACTCACACACTACTTTATGTTTCCCCACTTTATGGAAGTAATGAAAATTAAATACTATGCTACCCTGCCCAATGCAGGCAGCACAATTAAAGCTAGGAGACGTAGGTAATTGGGAATAAAAAACCCAAACACGCCTCTACTAAAAAATGTGGTCTTTTACTGAAGCTTTACAGAGGATGCCAGGACTATGGCTAAAATCAGGACTGAAGTGTTTTAATTCCTGGGGGTTGCTACGCAATGTATATTGAGTGTTGTATATTGTAGACATGACAAATGCTAATTGCACGAATGCTAATTGCGTGGAGAAGGGAGCAGCACCAGGCAGGTCCCCAGTGTTTGGAAGCGGTGGTGAGGAGGCAGATGCCTTGATCCCACCGTGAGCATCCTGGTGATGGGTCTTCTGACACCCATTCTTCAACCTTGGCAGGGTGCAGGGAGGCCCCCAGACAGCACAGGGATATCCATCCCAGCAGAAGGAAAGAGGCATCAGGGCATTTTGGGGTGGCTTCAAGCTTGGTGCTAAGGATTGCTGACCTTTATTCCCTAATGATGGGTGATAGAACAAGAGGAAATGGCACCAAGTGACACCAAGGGAGATATAGATTGGATATTGGGAAAACCTTCTTCTCAAAGAGGGTTCTTGGTCCTGCTGCCCAGGGAGGTGGTGGAGTCTCTATATCAGGAGGGACCTAAAAGACAGTTAGATGTGGTGCTGAGGGACATGAGTTAGTAGTGACAGCAGGTTAGGCTGGTGGTTAGACTTGATGATCTAAAGGGTTCCTTCCAAGAAAGACAACTCTATGATTCTATGCACTGCTGCACGGAGCAGGCGATCGTTGCTTGGCATGGCATGTGCTGCTGAGGAGGCTCACGGGCTCTGGCGCGCACAGAGCTGTAGAGGCAGGTTGGATGGCACCTTGCACGTGGCCAGGCCTGAGGAAAAGGTGTTATTTTCCCTCTCGATGAAGGAAAACTTTTGACAGCTTTGGGCCGATGCTTTGGTAGTACCTCAGGTAGGGCAAGTTTTAGTTTAGTGCTGCACCTGGCATAACTTTTTTATACAGGAGAGAGGGGGGCTCTGCGCCCTGTCGCCACCGAGGTGCTGTGGAAAACGCATGGTGGTGGGCGATGATCAGGTGGCCGCCTCCAACCACCCGACAGGCTCCTTTTCCGGCCACAAACTCCCTTTCGCCCCGGGAGAGGTGAGCAGCGGGAACGGC
>VXBZ01012608.1:60793-78870 GCA_013399135.1 Heliornis fulica | reverse complement strand
TAGGGAAATAGGCTGCCGAGGGGTAAAGGGATGGGGAGAGTGTGAGGTGAGAGGTGTGGTGCTGAGGAGGTGGAAGTTGGGAAGGGTTGAGTTCTATGGTAAGGAGGTTGGTCAAAGGAGATCTGGGGCTTCAGAGGTTGTGAAGTGATGAGTAATGAATATAGGGTGAGAAAGGTGGGGTTGGAGAGGTTTGAATGGGGTGTCTGGGGCAGGAGTCCTAATGAGGTGGACATGCGATGCTAAAGAGGTGGCTGAGTGCCCCTTTGGGATTATGTTGGGTGGTGAGTAGTCTGGAAGAGGACTTGATGAAGGGAGAAAAGGTGGGGACTCTGCAGCTTTTCAGACTATTCAACTTCAATAGTCAGCCACTTGACTAATTCCACACTTGATCTGTAACTTGATCTCGGTGCTTTACCATAAAACAGTGGGGACTCACCTCACCTAGTCTGATGTGATGGTGGGATGTTACTAGGGGAAGAAATCACTTGGCACTTAATTCTCCTGTGAAAGTAGCAATTTTTGTTAAGATCATGTTATCAGTGACTTGTTACTCTAAGATACTTTATTTTAGCCCCATTAGCAGGTGCAGAAACTGTATTTGACCTTGAGAAATATTCTCCCTGTGGAGCAGTTTTCTGTTGTCGTGATTGGCCTCTTTTTATTGTATAGAGGAAAAAGGGAGGGGAGGAAAAGATCTAGCCAAGGCTGACTTGGCTCTGGGTGCGGTGAGTGAATCGATGTTGCTAGAGCTTGTGGTGAATGCAGTGAATTACAAATGGGAAAGGATGGGAAAGATATTGCAGGATGTTGAATGTTGGACAGAGGAGGTGACTTTTTACCTTCAGGAAAGGAAAGATCTTACAAGTGGACCTAAAGGGGTAGGCAGCATTCTTAAGTGCAGAGCAAGGACAGGGCTGCAACACTCTGAGGATTCATGAGAAGAAATCGCATTGTACAGCATGTATCTTTCCTGCTCAGGTATGACAGTGCTACTAAAATATTTAATAAAATGTCTTGAGCAGGCACTTCAGCTCAAAGAAAGCTCTTGTGACTATTGTTTTTTCCCTCTAGAAGTCAGTCTTTTGCATGATAACTGGCTGAAGTGGCTGTTGATGTGATTGCACTGTGACATAACTTGTGTATGCTGCCTTCCCCCGTGCCAGTGTTGCACAAGATAAGGTCTTCCTTGCTTGGTTGGTTTAATGATTATACTGGGTTGATGAAATGTTCAACAGGACTATTTTTTACCTTCCTAAATTCGGAAAGGGGCTTCAAATAAGAGATTAAGGTATTGGGTTGACATTGTGGCTGTAACTGCTTCCAGAAATTCTTCCTGTAAGTTTGAAAAGCTGACATTACCTTAAAGCTCTTACAAATGCATCCAGGCATTGAAAACAGTCTGAGTTCCTCTGTCTGTCAAAGGTAGCAGTAGCTGCTGTCTTGGAAATGAGAACTTTGTTCCTCTGTGAATGAGGTTAAATTGGGTATTTAAGAGTTTTCATGACAAAATAACAATTTTAGTGATGTAATGGATTTGTTTCAGTTAGCTCTAGGTAATATCAGGGTTACATGGGTTGGCCAGCAAGGTAATGATAGCAGTTCTTACTTATGTACAACTGATGCATCTTCAGTAAAATTGAAAATGTATGGCTCTACAGATAACCCTCTTGTGTAATGTGTATTAACTCCTGTGCTCTCTGGGAGTTGTTGCTGAGCAAGGAATGAGCAGTATCTGCTGACATGATCTTGTTTGGATGTTATTTGGGACTGTTTGCAGTCGAAAGCAGACCTCTTTCCTCGAGGCTGAGATCTTAGCAATTCAGTCCATTTTAAAATATATTTGAATTGTACTGCCTTAAGCTGACAAGGGAGGGTGTTGACTTCTGGTGTCCTTCATTAGTGGTGAGAAGGTGGTTAGACTGACATAGCTGGTGAAATTGCTCCATTTGTGTTATGTTACAACAAAATTCATTAAGTGCAACTTGTTCATGTGCCTTTTAGGTGGGGTGACACAAGTGGAATATTTGTGGCTTCCAGTGAAGCATGGTGTAACTGACCGAAACAATACACATGCTTGTATGTCTAAGTACATGTGACCTAAATTTTTCAAACTGAAGCAAATGTGTAGCCTATTTGAGGAGCTTTCTGAAGCAACTGCCTTTATTCTGCCCTCTGGAAATAGAGACTCAGAGGAGCTTAGAGGAAGAAGGCTGCATTTGGATCTGTCTCACAAGGCTGTGACCTCAGAGGTTAATTACCTTTAAACTCACTCCAGTCCTGGATTCACTGACAGCTAAAAAGTTAGGTCTTGGTAATTTAATATTGCTCTGTGTGTGCTGAGGCTGGAATGTGAGGACTCTGCCTCTATCCCTGTATAAACTTGTCTCAGATGGATCATTCTAAAAAGCTAACATTGGATGGTACATGTGGAGTATTTCACTACTGAAAAACCTTGGAGTAAAACATATTCCTGAGTAGTTTAGAAGAGGTGCTTAAGCTTTGAGAGGCATCTTATAAATGACTAGGTGGGATGCTGATGGTGGAAATTACCTATTAGCTGCTAGATTATGCCTGTAGCCATAAATACAGTTGCATGTAACACTTTGGTACTTCCAGCAGATACTGATTTTAAGCAATAAACACTTATTTTATGCAGTAGCAATTGATCTTGTCTGGTTTAATCTGCAAGTTCTGCCTGTGATATGTTGCTGTCACTTGTAGTTGAGTGTCTCATGACTTCAATTCCTAGAGTAGGTAGTCAGTTCTGTACCTCTGTTTCTCCTAGAAGTAGAAGGCACCCTAAAATAATCACATCAAATGATAGAGCAGTGTGTGAACAACAGTGCCCAGGCAGCAGTGTCATGCTTTAGATAAAAGCAAGCTTCACTTGCACTTTAAGCTGACTTTAATGTGATGGCTAGTGTAAAAGCATGCTGGGCAATGCTACTTGACTTGAAATGGGGCTTTCCAGTTGATCTGCCAAAAGTGCTGTGAAGTGAGGAGGCTGTCATGTGATGGAGAAGGAAGCTTTAGCAGAGTGACTGGTAACATGAACTGTTTTGTGCTGCATTTGGGTTTCACAAGAATCACTGCCTTGACCTTTACCTGTAATACTTGTAAGATCCTAGGCTGCCTATTCTAGCTGTAAGCGTAAATTTTATCAAAACTACACTGGCAGTGGCATAGCCTTGTGTGCAGTTGTTTGAGTTAGAGAAGGTTTAACTGGTTTGCTAAACATTCTGTTAGTTTCAGGTCCTTCAACTTGCATCACACTGTCAGCCTTACTAAACATGTCTTCAACAGTGTGGTTAACTTGGGAAATAGTGCAATGATTGTCAAAGGGCTTTTAATATACCAGTGTTAAACTGATAGGAGTGTTTGAAACAATACTGTTGTGAAGCAGAGCATTAGTCCCACCTAGTAACTGCGTTGAGTCCAATAAACTTTCTAGCAGAGCTGCGTACTTAAAATGCCACACAGAAACAGAAAATACAAATTATTCTGGCAAACCCAGTTGTCAAAAGCTGAAGCAGAGTGCCTGCTGTCAGGATGAGTGACACCATTTGTGCTGCTTGACAGATAGCTGGTGTTTCAATTCGAGTCACCTTGCAGATGAGTGATCCTGGATGGCCCAGAAGCCAAGCCTGGAAGCAGACACTGTTAAGTTGTGGAGCTGTGAACTAAAGACTACATGCTTTCTGTAAGCTGTTGCTAGTCAGGTGACTGTTATGGTCAGCAGCTTATCAGTTACCCACACATCTTGCATTTGGGTCACAGCCCTTCTCAGAGTAACCACCCAAAACTTCCGCTGGTAAAGGGTATTACCTCCTCCAGCTGGGACCGTGGGGGTCTCTTGAATTGTAGTGCTGAATAGTTACTCCTGTCTTGAATAAACTGGTTATTCTGTTATGCTGCTGTAGCACAGTGTGCTTCTCTGAGTGGAATAAGATACTCTGCATGAAAAAGAGCTGACTTCATACTATTAAATCTAGACCTCTGATAGAGTTGCCAGAGACTGAATTTGCCTCAAGTTAAAGCTGAGCGTTAGGCATCTCAGCACTGGATTCACAGTGCTGCGGTGTCTGAGTCACGAGTGGTTTGTGTGCTGCAAACTGCCATCTTAGGGAAACTGGCACACAGTAGCTTAACTAAAGCCCCTTAGTGCTGGTATTTCCAACAAGTGCTGCTGCAAAGTCATTTAGACTGTAGCTGGCATACTGCATTATAACAACTTGGGAGAAGCAGCCAGGTTTTCTCATCAAACTTGCTGTTGGGCAAGTGACTCTGGCAAGCATCAGGACACAAGGCTTTTGTTGGGTAATGATTTTGTTTGGATTAGGAGCTGCTTCTGACCTTGGTTTGGCTCACTGGTGTTGTCTGCTTAAACATGAATATCAATATAGAGGTGATGTGGAGACAAACTTACCAACATGAACAACTAAAACTTTTAAAACCCAGTTAGAGGGATCACTTGCTTTCCAGGACTCATGCTTTTGAATGATATAGCTTCATTAAACTACTCCTTATAGCTTTAGGGCTGACCAGCAGCTGCTTTTGCAGTCCTGTAGGAAGACTAATCTGGGGGCCTGAGTTGCCCTGGGAGTGGACTGAGACCTGCTTTCCTTGCAAGACTGAAATTGTCAATTAGTAGCTGCTACTCCTGTAGCAAGGCATGAAAGGGTAGGAGCTAAACAAAGCTTAGCTCTAAGCTCTAGGACTGAAGATGCTTTTAAAAATCTTCATGTGTAAACAGCAGCAGGAAAATGTAACCCCAAATTGTTTTGCCAAATTATGTTGGGTGGATTTTATCAGTGTTCTGGGGATAGCAAGACAGGGACTCTTAGCAGAGCACAGAACCCAGTTTCCTCATCTTGTTTTAAAGGAGAGCTCTAATGTTTTTGTTACTGAAATTGAAACCAGTGTTATGCTGACCCTGCATATTTTCTGTCCTCTGCTGGCTAGCCTGGACTACTTGTGCAGGCAGTATAGTTCATTTATTTTGGAGACTTGAAAACAAGCCATTATCACCCTTCAGTGCCAGATAAATAAATGACCTAACTGGGGGCTGAACCCGGAGTGATCTTTTACAAAAGCACAACTACATGTCACACTTATCTTCCTTCTGTCCTTGAATATATGATCAGTCCTCCTGGACCACATCCAGAAAACAGTGGCTTAACCCAACAAGCAATGAACACAGAACAGTGAGATTTTTCTCTGCCACATAATATCCTTTCATCACTTACACACAGCAGTCTTCCAGAATATACTTGATCTGAGTGCTGTTTAACCTACCACTTGCTGATCAGTCATATGGGAGTACAAACAAGAACAGGAATTGATGATTAAAATAGTTGTGATGCTGGATCTTAGCTTCCAGGTGACAAGAACTTCATGGTTCTGTTTTAGCTTCCAGGTGACAAGAACTTCATGGTTCTGGGTTTTTTGTGTGTGTGTGTGAGGAGGGAGAAGGCATGCATGCAGGGTAAAAATACTCCTCCCCTTTTACGAGGGGAATATCTGAGCAAGTACACTGGCCTGTGCAGTCTGGCTCTGGGTACTCCCAGAGGAGTGATCTGACAGTCTGAACTATTGCTCCTTGGAGTAGTGTGGCTGGCCAGCTAACTCCCAGGAGTTCAAGAAATAACCCAAAACAAACGCACAACTTGCTTTAGCACTAACACATCTAGTGCACATGTCCAGTTTGCTGCCTGAAATGTATCTGGGGGACTCGGTTTGTCATGTAGGTGCATTCTTGTTTTTCTTGGCTCTTGTTCTGCTCCTAACTTTGGTCTAGAGTGGAAAAAAGGCTTGTACTTCACAGTGCAGCAGTTACCCTGATTGTTTCCAACATTGTAGCACTTCTGTGACTGTTTCTCACACTGGTTGCAGCAGCCTTGGCTTTGAATGGGCTGAAAAGGGGAGTGATCTGAAAGCTGCTGTACCCTTCATGCTCCTACAATTAGTGCTGCATTTACAGCTGGTGTCTTTTCCTGCTGCTTTGTTTTCAAATCACTTTTCTAATTCATCTTCAAGGTATGATCTGTTCAAAACTTTCAATATGTAGTAATCTCTTGAGTCCATTGGAGAAATGGTATTGAACCAGATAACGTGACCTTGTCTTGATGGTCATTCTGGGATAGTTTTTGTAGCAATTCAGAGTGCTGTGTGAGAAAAATGCGTCTTTTGATTTATAATACTAGTGGGATCTCTAATCTTGGTAAGCATATGAGTTGGACTGGAGTGCTAGAGACATGTGTATCTACCGTGGCCTTTCAACTGTGTGGTAGTAGTCCCCAGTTAATCTCCATATGAAAAGGTTTGGGTTCCCGTCAGTGAATCTTGTGCTAGTACCTTCCAGGGATGCCTGTTTATCTAATGGACTTGACAGTACATTGTTACTAATTCTTTTATTAGTTAAGAACAGTAGGATATACTTGTGGGTAAGTAATAGTTTTTAGTGTGACTTAAGTTTGCAACTTTGTTTGGAGTATTCTTAGCCTGTTCATACAGGCTAGATGTGACTAATACTACTTTGTCTATGTGAAGCCAAATGTTTCAGGGATGTGAATAGAAACTTGACTCATTGAACAGATTTCCTTCCATCTTTCTATCTCTGCACAAGTCACTTCATGGAAAGCTACACTTGCAGTTGTTGACCCCTTTTATTGTAAACTACTAAATCTACATGTTCACTAGACTACAAGCTCGTGGTTCATTCTGGCAACCCAATGCCATACAGTATTTCTCTGGGCTGCACTTCGCAGCTCTCTTACTAACTATGCTACTAAATTAACACTCTTTCCAAGAGGTCAGTTCCAGTCTGGTGTTAAGGCTGGTTACTGAATAACTGATTGTAATGAATGCCTAAACTTTTTATTGGTACAAGAATAAGTACACTGTTCTTTAATTTCATCTTTTTTCAGAACTTGTTGGTCAACAGACTCCATGCCCAGGTGGCTTTGTAAGGAGCCCTTGGAGGTATTTTTAAGTATCTCTCTTTCAGGATCCCTCAGTGAATTTGACAATAAATTCCCTTGGTTGAGGGCCACAACCTCATTCTGCTTACTAGGAATTTAGTAATTTATGTGTACCTGATGGCTTTCACTGATCTTTGGAGTTTTAGGGACTTTCTCACTGACACAGCCACAGGCTAAGTGGCCTGTGGTCAAGCATCCCTATTAGGAAAAGCTTGAAATCTCTACCTAGTTATTGTATTAAGACTGAATATATATGCCATAGCTCAGAAGACATTTTAAAGTAGGGAATAAGATTTCAGTATTACATATAAAAGTTGCTGTTGTCAAATGATTTGGGAGATTTTGCTTCTCAGAAATGGGAAAGCAAATGGTTCTAGTTCTGTGCTTCAAGCAGTCTGAGTAAAATTGCTTTGTAATTGGAAAAAAAGTCTGAACTATAGAGGTGTGCTAGGAGAAGTACTGATAATAGTTTTTCAAGCTTTAATATTAAGGGCATATTGTCTAGTAAGGGCAGAGTCTAATGTTTGTGTCTAAATACTCCATATCTGTATTTATAACATCTCCATCTTGTGTCTCAATTAGTGTTGTCAATGTAGAAGTACTGTGCAAATAAACCAAGCATTGCTTTCATCTCCAGCATCAGCACTTCATTAATATTACATCTACCTGTAACTTGGAAAGTGTGGCCAGTGATGAATATTAAACAGAAATGGGTTCCTTCTCTTTAGTACTAGTCCAGCACTTTCTAATTTATAACTGGTGTGGTGTGGTTATACCAGTGCTATTATAATGCTTCATTTTCTAGCTTACTGTTGATGTAGAGATTAATAGCTTTTAAATTCTCTGTGTAACAAGGATTTTTTTTTCAAATAACAATAAGAAATACTTGGCTTTCAGAATTTATTAAAATAATGGACTAGACTCTCAGAGCAAGATGGCAAGCCAAGGCTGGAAACTTCTTGGCTCATGGTATCTGATCAAGCAAGCAAGAGCTCAGAATTTTCCTCTCAGTTTGTCTCTCAAGACAAACTGTAGCTCTAGATGTTGTTTGCGAGAGCTTAGACTAGAGCCACACCGATCTGTCTTTTTGCATCTGAAAGGGTTTGAGCTTCTAATGTCTGACCTTGGAAGGAATGACCAATAAATATATAAAATTTTTGCATCTAGGCTTGTAGTTAGTGTCAGATCTGCATTCCCCAGACATTGAAGTGGAAGGTTAGGCAGTCTTGGGCTGCAGATTGTGCAGCCTTGACTGAATGATGATCTCTCGAGGTCCCTTCCAACCCCTATGATTCTGTGAAGGCTGGGTGACTTTTCTCATCACTTAGGTGCACAGCTGCAGTCAGTTTATCCTAGGTTGTTTCCAAAGTGACAGACAAATGTCTGTCTTCATAGTCCAATGGGATTCCAGAGTATGGCTTTCAGTGTAAAGCTGCCAACACTTTAGAAATCAGCTTAACTACAGCAAGCAGTAGTCATTTGCTCTTATAATAGGAGGTATTTAACAGAGCATGTGAGAAGGCACATACACATATGCTCAGTTTGCTTCCATACAGCAAAGAAATGAGATCAGGCCACTCAAGGTCCCCCTCGGATGGCTGGGTATGTTACTTGTGTGTCCTAGACTAAACCGGTCTACTTTGAGTCAGAGTCATAGATTTTTTTTAAGGGTGGAAGAGACCCTTAAGATCATCCAGTCCAACCATTAACCTACCGCCACCAAGTCTACCCTTAGACCATGTCCTCAAGCAAATGACTTCCTTCAGTAGGCATTAACATTGCATACTGAATGTGAGGAACTTATGTCTATGCTAACTTCAGCCCCATGTTTTGAAGGCTGCTAACACTTTATTTGCAGAGTTTTTGCACTCCATACCAAGGAAGGTTTGTGCTTGGATGAAGCTTATTGTTACAGGACAAGTACTGTTTCGTGGGGGAAAATACAGGATGTAGTTGCACACTTCATATGTGATGAGTCCTCAAGAGAAGGTGAGCTGAGAGTGTTCACAGCCAAAATCTTTTGGGTTATCTGCAGTCAGTGCAAACTGCAGCATGTGTAAGTAGGAAGAACTTTGAAGACAACACACGAATTCTTCTCCTGTAAGGCTATTTTCCTTGTAAATCAACTTATCTCCTGTCTACCCCAATTAACTTAAACTCAGTGCAGTTTGACTGAAAACCAGAATGAAAGCCTAGTACTGTGTCATGTTATTGCTGTTTTAATGTAGAACTGCAACTTGGAAATTTTAAGTATCGTTTAGATTAAAAGTTTAAAACAAAATGAAGGTGACCTTTTGAACTATGGCTGGTCTTTATGGTCATCTGTACTTCTCCGAAGTAGTTCATGGAACAAAAATCAACACATTTCCTCTAAAAACATTTCTGCAAAATAATGGTCAGAAGTTCATTACTGGAAGAACAGAAGCTTTCAGGGTAATAAATTCATTGCACTTAAATGAGAACAGGGATCTGGTGCCTTTTTTTGTCTATTATCTCTCACAGAATGCAACATTAAGATAGTTTGAGTCTATTTAGGTTCTTAAAACCTAAACCACTTAAGTATATACTGTGCTTAACTGAACATTGCTTTAATCAAATCTTACTGCTCCCCCCAAAATTGACAGGTGATTATTCAGAGTAAACACATTAGTTTATTGCATAAGCTGGTAATGTAATTGGAAAAGTAGAATGACTAAGCACAGTGTTCTCGGTAAAGCTGCCAAAATACAATACAGCCCAGAAGAGCAAGCTACAATCTTCATTAAAACAGGCTTCAATAACCATGAGAATTTTCATCCTCAGGGCTTCTTCACTCTGACAAGTGACTAAAATGTAAAATGTCAAACATCACCATGTGCTGACCAGCAACTTTGATCAACTTTACGATCTTTTAGTCGAATACTAAATGTACACTCTTGTGCAGAAGCTGGAAGAAGGGGGTAGTGTTCTTCCTCCACTTCCTGTGTTATCGTTGAAGACATGCAACTACTCATGCAGCACATGTAAATGTCTGTCCCTTTGTGGGACCTGGTAACTAGGCAGTTGAGCATGTGTGTTCATGACTGATGATGCAGGAATCACAATGAGCAACTGTAGTGTGTAGTTTGGACAGAGGAGTAAACCTGTTTGGTTTTTTTCTTACTATGGATAATAACACTTCTGTTACTGAGAGCATGTAGAGAATGTGCTATGATCCTGGCTACAACTTGGGCCAGTCATTTCTTCTCTGATGGAGAGATTGTGTCATGCTGGCCTTTCAAAAGCTTTTAAACGTGAAATCTGTCAGGCCTCTGTTTAAAGTAGAATCTCAGGCCCTTCAGTCTCAGTCATGTCTTCTGGTTCTTGATCTTTATATTTCCTCCTCTAGCTTTTTCTAGTTGGCTCAGCCTATGTACAGCATGCTTTACTCACTGAAGTGTTTGGGTTGAATGCTGTTGTGCTTGATGAAGAATCATTAGTCATGTGAGGTGATCTAACCTCTAGTATAACACTAGGAGGAAAGTAAGACTACCTGCTTCCAGCAGGCAACTAACAGAGGTTCTATTCCTCTGTTATAGTCCACAGGTCTTCCTGAAAAATGTGTAATCGCTTCTCTAGTCAATCTGCTATCAGGAGCAGTGTTTGAATAAATGTGCTATACTTTTGTCTTATTTCAGATTGTCCTTTGCAGTCCTGCAGATCTCTGTTCAGGAAGCCTGCTCTCACTGCCTGAGTTTGATTCTTCTGAACCAACACAAGGCTCCTGAAACTCAACTTTAATATGCTATTTTGGGGTCAGCTATTCTTCATAGCAAAAGTTGTGGAAGCTGTTGTAAAGTCCATTTGAGTACCCTCTCTGCTTCTGTGGTGGTTTCCTCTAAGATTGCCAAGAGCCTTAATACACAGATGCATGGCACCTGCTGCTGCTTAAACCTGTGAAATCCTATGTAGATGTTGAATTAATAAAATCTTTGTTTGAGTAGGTGCTTTCCTGAAAGACTTGAGTAACCAAACCCAAGCAACTACAGTTTAGAAATGATTCTAAAAGCCTCTAATGGAAAGTAGGGATTGCCTATAACAAACTGTCCAATATGCATGCAACATTTTTTAAATTCTGGGGAAAATTAATGTCACCACAGCCTGACCTGGGTAACTGCCAGTTGCTCAAAGCCTCATTCACTTATGTTTTTGTTTGACTGCTCTTAACAGCTATATACTTTAAGCAGGTATAATACTGCAAACACTTAAGACCAGTAGGTACATCACTCTATTAAAGTAACTTTTGTCTGCTCTTAAAGGACTTAACTAGGTACATGGTAAAGGTGTTCCTTAACCTGGACAACTCACTCCAACAAACAGTTGCCTGTAAACACCTCTCAAAAGTTGAGGAAACCATCCCAAAGCAGAGTATTCAGGACAAATGTGCTGTCCTTTATCAGCTCCATATGTGATAAATGCATTTAGCTAGTTCTGATTTTGCAGAAAGGAATCTTGTGCTGCTAGCTTTGTGGGAACTGGCTCGGAAGCCAAGACACTATCTTGTACCAGAATACACTGATAAGAAAGCATTCAGATAAAAGAACAGTTTAAAGAAACAGTCTAAAGACCTAAGACTTTTGAAAAGATGACATTAGATAATATGCAATATTCTTTAAAGTATGGTTTTGCAACTTCAGCTTATTCCTCTGTGGGAATTATGACTGTCCTCCTGTTTTCCCCATAGGTGTAAGCCTGTGAATTCTCTGCACTATGGAAATAAAGCATCCCTTTCTGTAATTTATCTAGTCAAATCACCTAACAACTCATACCTGCTCATATCATACTTTATTTGACCTCTCTGCATCATCAGTGATGTTCCTTGCTTGGGTTACAGCTGTGGGCAGTTGTCATCTCTTGGAAGACTAACATCATGTCTATTTTGAACATGGAGAAATTACTATATTATAGCAAATAGAAGCCACCAAGAGCTGATCTGGACTGACAGATCAGAGAGCTGGAAATATAATGTCTAAAATACTATAAGGTCAGGCTCAGCTTTCCAGAGGAGCAGTGAATATTCTGCATCTACTATATTTTTAGGATCAGATAACAGCATGAAATCTAAGATTAAAGCAAGAGCTGAAGGCCTAGCCTGTGGTCTGCCTGTTCTCAACAGCTTCTGCTGAACCACAAAGAAATTAAACCAAAGCAAAGAGTAGAGGTTAAAATCTTGTACTCATCCAAGCAGAGCAGCAGAGGTGAAGTCAAAATGAATGCAAGTGGAACAAGATGAGGAGTCAGTGATGGAACCACAGACAGGAAGCCTAATAAAGTAAAGGGATTTGATGACTGGAGATGTGTTTAACTAGCTTCATGAAGCCCAGCCTATTGCTATGTGTTATTACTCAAGAATGGTCTAATAGTTATAGAAGGCTTCTGTCAAACTGAGATGCGTAAGCAGATAGCTCCAGTGTGTTAAAGGCAGTGTTCATTGATCAGCTGTCAGTTTGGTCAGTTCTTCTGATTTGTGAAAGCTGTACAGCCTGAGATGGAAACATCCCTTAATGCATGTGAGACTAATTGTAAAGATTTAGCTGTGTAAGATACTGCTGTCACTGTTAATCCTTCAAATCAACACTGAATTCACTTAGTACTTTGCAAGTTGTAGGCAGTATGTGTTTAAAAAATGTAAGGGAGATACTCAGTGTCTGTATTTATTCACCTAACTAGTTCTAAGGGCCTGATTTTAAGCTGTAACTGTTACGTACATTGAAAATATTCATATATAGGCACTATATTTTCCTCCTCCTGGAGATGGTTTACACTAGCTACCTGTGTGTGTTGGTGTCTCTTTAAACAAAGGCACAAAACAAAACCTATTTGATTACTTGTTCAAGTTTCCACTTCTTTTCCCTATCAACAGAATTTCTCAATTACCTGGGGACTGCAGGATTTATCCAGGATAATAATTGAGGAAAAATACTGCTTGTTCTTAGACTCTAGCAAATGCACTTTTGAGAGGATCTGATGCCTGTCTGAGGATATTAGATGTCTAGTAGGGTAACCTGCCAACTCAGCTGTTGTGCTGAAGTATCATGCTACTCTTTCCCTCATTGTCCTGCTCTTCTCATGCTGCTTTCAGTGCCTGCAAGTATTAAAAGCAGCTCTACCTACAGAAATACCTGTGATACTATCTGGCCACAAATTCATTCTGCCTCCGAGAATGATCTGGAAAGGTGCTCTAGCTGGTATGCAATTAGCTGTGCATGAAGAAATAACCACTAGATTAGCTTTGTTTTCTAAACAATCGTGTTTGTATAGGCTGAACTTCCTATTAACATGCTCTTTGTGCCAGCAACCCTCTATAGAAAATGACAAGTGTAATCACTATTAATCTTACAACTAAATGGTGGCTATGATTATTTTTTTACTTTAAATAACCTTATTGTGCAAAGAAATTTTAGCTAAAAAACAAGCTTCTGGTAAACTATTGCAAAGATTTTTTCCTTATAAACAATCAAAAAAAGATGTTTCAGCATGTGTAAGATTGATTCACTGAGGCTGTTTTAGGTAATTTAAGGCTGCATATCCCATAGTAACCTGCAGCAGAAAAATGCTTGCAAGCTAATGTGCTTTTCAAACAGAAAAGCTGTGTTGTGTTGTGTTTTTTTGGGGGAAAATAGCCTGTAAGGCCCACCAATATTCAAGTTAGTTAATTGTAGGTTGGCATTTCTATTTTTGTGGTAGCCCTGGCTGGCTTGCAACAAAGTGCAACTGATATGTTACACTGATTCCTCCTAACCACGCTGCCCCTGGAAAATGTCTCTGGGGAATCTCAAGGGGCATTACACCTATGCCCTAGGTCATACAATAACGCTTACAGTTGCATGGATGAGATCTGCCCTGTCTAACAGTGCAGCTTTGTCCCTGAAAGGTTCCTTGGTCATATGAAAAGCTTCTCTCGAAGGATGGCAGCAAGCACACAGGAAAGAAAACTTGGACTGACAGCATGATCAAACTGTTTCAGTGTGACAGGACTAAACCTAGTCGTGGGCTGTGTTTACTTTCATTTTCACCTGCCAAAAGCGACTGTGGGCTGTAAGAACTGTAGTGATTTCACCGATAAGACAGCAGGCTGTGAACGTGCAGCAGCTCTGGACCAAAGCTGAAGCAAGTCTCATCCCATAGTGGCACAGATATATGCTGTTAAAGCAGCATGGATGCTGGAGCTTGTGCATCCTATAAGAGGAATGTGGCTGTTGGAATGTGGCATTCCCAAATTAGGTAAAAATGTCAAATTCTGCCAGGCCGTTGCCAAGTGTTTCATAGTTCTGCAGAGTCACAAATGGAAGAGGTCTGTGTCCTCTAAATATTTCCTTGTTATCAGGTCTTTATGTATTGAGTCCAGCTGCCAAGCACTTGTAGCCTCTTATTTTAGTGTATGTGTGTCAGTAAATATCTTACCCTGCCAGTTCTAACAGGGTTACAGCTTGGGAAAACACATCACTAAAATAGCATTTGTTCATAGTCCAAAATCAAAATATGTCCTGTCAAGCTGCTCTTAAACGTGGCCACTAGCTTACTACAGAGGAGCTGTCTAAATCTTACAGTTTGTGCTAAAATTTTCTAAATTGAATGTCTGGTAAATACATAATATTAGTCAAAGTGTTGTTTGTTCATTGCTTGCATTTCTCCAAGAAGGTGTAGCTCTTAAATGATTCACATGGTTTGCTTAAAGTACTGCTCATAGAAGCTCTTACTTCATTACTCTTAAATGCTTTAGATACAGTCTGAAGTCCGTGTGGTGATGCAACCTCTCTAAGCACTGTGATTTATCTATATTATTGGATGAACAGTATTCCTCTGGTATTCTTAGATTTATTATTGGTCTCAATGACTTTTCTAGTATTGTTTTTTAAAGTGTATGGGCTGTGTGTTGCTGCTAGGCCAAATCAAGTGTTTATTTCACTAATTCAGAACCTAACTGAAAGAGCTGTACTCTGTGTCAATGATCATAAACATCTCTGTCATGCTGGTACTTGGGACAGCCTAAAAAAACTGGAACAGGGACCTACAAGTGCTCTACCTATAGTTTTTATACAGTATGCTTTCTCAACACTTCTTTGTCATCACTTGTGCTTCACAGGGGAGCCACTGAAGATGTTTAACAAAGGTGCTGCACCGTGAAACTGCTGCCTTAACCTACAGTTGTATTAGCACTGTGCAGTCCATTGCATGCTTGAGGTTTTATGTCTGAGAAGTTGCTCTTTCACTGTATGCTTGCACTAAAATGATGCTGCCCTCCTTGGGTGTCAGGAAGGAAGTAAGAAAGAAATAAAATATGATTGCTCAACTCCTTTATTCTTTTCTTTCGGTACTATAGCTGCCAGGTCCGTTTAACACCTCATCAGGGGACATCAGAATATTGTACTTGGCCCAGTGGAGGGAAGTGATGCGAAGCTGGGATGGGGAAGTGGCAGAAGGGAAGGCATCTCTGCTGTATGCTGTCACAAGACAGTTTTCAGCAATCCTGATGAATCAGTGTGAGCTCAAACTGCAGATTAGGCTATAAATTGTTGCTTATCACCAAGCTATCAGTGATGTACCAGTTGTTGCTCTGTGAGCTCATTTCAAGAAGGCAAAATTAAAATATTTAATGCAAGTTGCCCAGTTATATATACCTGTTCTATTCTCCAGTGGGCTTCTAATGTGAGAAACCCTTTTCTGGTTTGGCTTGTTTCAGAGTAATTATTTCTCCAGTTAGTAAAATGTGGCTAGAACATAGCTTCCCCAACTTTGTCAGGGGTGAACAAAATTCTATGGATGCTTTCAAAAGCTCACTTTAAGAGTTTTGTGAGATTGAACGATGGTAATGCGTTTAGGGACTGGTAATTGGAGATAATTCCAATGAATTAAACTTGGCAGACATTAATGATATGCTAGAAGTCATCAGCTTATGAAGATCCATGCTGTACTCTTTTTTTTTTTGATCTATTGAATAGCTTCTATAATTGTCTAATACATATTCTGTCAGTATTTGGGTGTCTTAAGCATTTACAGCCTGAAGAAACCAGCCTGCAAATTTTCAGAGCAGTGAATATAATTACTTGAAATGCCAGCACATGAAAATGAAGTATCACACTCTTCATTATAGGTACAGTAACTTCTGCAGGGAATGTTACTTTGCAACAACTTTGCATATATAGACTAAGTAATCAGTCCCAGTTTGACTATTTTTTTATGGATAAATATTCATGTAAAGCACTAGTCTCAACTTATAGAATGTATTGCCAGCTCTTTGAGAGTAATTTGCAAGTGGTTGCACTGGTTTTCTTCATTTCCCATACCACAATCAGAACAGATTTGGTGAAATAACTTTCCAAAAGTAAAAATTGGTAGTGGCAGTGATATGCTGATAGTTAAAACTATTCTTGAGCCTTGCTGGGTTAGACATTGTCCTTCCTTCTGCAGGAAGGTAAGATTCTTCCAGTTCATGCAGTTGGTAAGGCCTAGCAAAGAACACTGTCAAACATATTTTTTTTCTTCTGTTGCCCTACCTCAGTGAGACTGAAAAAATGAATCTCTTCAATTCTGATGGGAAATAACTTGAGTTCAATGTGGTTTAAAAGCTTGAGGATCTTTCAGTAGAGCATTCCTCAGCTGGGCTGTGCTCAGCATCTGCCAGACCACAGTTTGGCTGTGCCTATCTGAATAAACTAGTGCATTTTCTTAGTCAAAGTTGTTGCTTGCAGCAGTGTCAGAACTTGACAGTGAATTAATTCGGTCTGATTTCCATCCCTGTGAGTTTGAGTTTTTTGATATTTAGGTGGTAAGTTATTTTGGTTTTGCAAGTACTTAGCTGCTAGTGCTTGCTGTCTTGCCCCTTTTGGGGCACAAGATTTATCTAATTTTGGGGGTAGAACCTACTACTTGGAAATCCAGCTATCAAAGATAGCATGCCTGTGTCTGCTGTAGTGTGAAACTGATTTTTAGTTCCAGTTCTACCAGCACAACTTGTCCCTGCTGCTACATTTCCTACTAGCTAGGAAGGCTTCTGTGCTGCTGTTTATACCCATACCACCTTCACTGTTCAATTGTTTATTAACATAAATACATTAAACATGAGGGTAGTGGGAGCACATATGAACCTTTTAACCTAGTAGTAAAACAAAACTTTTATCAGATAATGCTACCTCCTCAGTTAAAGAAAACGAAGTATTTCCTACTCAAAACAGCAGGAGTGGTATTTAACAATGTAATCTGATCTAATATTAGTAGCAGCCTGTGCCTTTAGGGAGCAGTATAATATTCAATCCACTGAATAAAGGCTCTCGTGTTAAATTCTGGATCACTTTAACAAAAAAGGCTTCCCAGAATTGTTTCAGCAATTTCATAAAGACTCATGGTTTCCTATGTCTTTTTTTTTGCAGTAATATAATCAGGTTCCGGAAAATTATATTGGCTGCCAAAATATAAAGAATGAAAAATTAGTGCTGACTTCCAGAGATGTCCTCTCTGATGTCAGAAGGACCTTCGTCTCTCCACCTTATGTCATAAGCTTTTTTTATTATCCTCCAAATGTCTGGCCAAGAAAAACCACCAGGTCATCTGTCATGTACCAGTTGTCACCACTAACTGCATCACAGCATCTTCCAGTGTGAGCTAAAATATTGGTCTTGGTCATTTTCCAGATAAGCTGGAATGGGGTGGAAAGGGGGTCACGAGAAAGCAAGGGGAAAGAAATAGGTAGGAAACCATGTGTAAGACTTAATATTGATAGGCCTGGAGTTTGAAGCTTTTTCATGTCAGGCTTTAATTTCTGGGATTTTGTGTACATACTGAGGAAATGGTGCAGCAGGTCTTCATTAACCCTTTCAAAAGGAAGTGGCACACCCCCTTGCTCTTGTATTTTATGTATTTTAGATATTTTTATGGATTTCTTGGAGTTAATGTCAGATGTTCAGCCTTTATATTAGGAGAGGTGCCAGAATCATTTGCTTCCTTGAGTATAATTTTTTTTTTCAAGTGTTATGGCCCAGTTTAAACATCAGTAAGGCAGAGGTGGTAAGAGATCAACTGGATTACACTGTGTGAAGAGGTCTGAGGGCAGGCCAAAGTCTTTGTTGCAAGAAGTTGGGG
>VXBZ01012608.1:31630-52436 GCA_013399135.1 Heliornis fulica | reverse complement strand
TATATATATTTTTATGGTAATGAAAATGGCTCCCCAGAATGCTGACTCGGAATCTATGCAAGTTCAAGATCTACCTGTGGCACAGCTTCAGAAACCAGAAAACAAGGAGAATGAAAGTAGGGAGGAGACCATTAGTGAAGGATCCATAGACCGGATACCAATACGCCTGTGGGTGATGCATGGTGCAGTCATGTTTGGCAGGGAATTTTGTTATGCCATGGAGACAGCTTTGGTAACACCTGTGTTGTTACAGATTGGTAAGTAATTCTCATTTCTGTTAAGCAAAATGGTTTTTGTGTTGAAGGAAGTGGGGTCTTCCAACTAAAAATACAGTAAAAAGGGTTTTTTTTCTGCTATAGGCTGTGCCACATATTCAGTTGTGTGATTGTGTTTGTGGGGAGGATTTCTGCATGCATTAATTCTTTGTGTAATCTTTCTCCCCATATAAAAATTAAACCTGATTTAACTTTTCAGTTCCTGTAAAATGCTAGCAATCTCAAAAGCTTCTAAGATTTTTATGGTAAGTTCCCTGGAAATAGAAAAAACATGAGACTGTAAAGGATTACAAAGAAGCTGTCATCATTTATGAAGAAATGCTTAGGGTTACAGTACTTTAGAATAAAGTTAGGTAAATTGGCTTTTCCAACTGCTAGTGAAACACTGCATTTAGCTCAAACAACTAATGAGTCTTGGTTTATGTGATTAATCTGTCTAGAACATGTAAATAAACATGAATAAGGCATGATACCAGTAGCTCTAGGTAACAATGGAGGGTAATGGTGTTTGGACTAGTAGCAAACAGTGTTAGATTTGGTGAGTACTGTAATTTTCCAATAAACTTACAGTATTAGCAACATCTGGTATTACTTTTATCAAATCCCCAAAATCTTCATCAGGTAGGAGAAAATATTACATGTAACTGAGTGGAAGTGTTGACTAAATGTGCTTGAGTGACTAAATCCAGGATGTATTTGCATAGTATAAGTGTATATATATGTGTATTATGTTTATTAACTTTTGCTTTGGCTTATACATGCACTTGTGCCTTACAACATGCTCAGTTGTGGCCAGAAGCCCTCAATCAACCAGTATAATGTTCACTGAATAATTACAGCATTGTTTAAAAATGTCAAGGTTAGCCATTGAAATGATGTGGCTGTATTTTTGTATTTGATATGACAAAAAGATACAAGAGATTGCATGCTCCCAAGTTCAGTGTACAGATTCTTTTGTGCAGTCTTCCTGTAGTTGGAAATATGCTTCCATAGGAGATTACTAGTTGGTTTATTTTAGATCAACAAGAGGGTTCAGTCAGTGCCATGAGTGCCTTGAGATGCTGATGTGTCCAAATGTTTATTTTCAAAGCTCATCAAATGTCCTTTTGGGATCTATTGATGATATAGTTAACATAGATAGTAAGTTTTCCCTGCTAGAGGCTTTCAGATCAACCTGACTTGCTGAATAAAATGCATGAAACTTCATCTAGGAATGTTTACACTGTCCATAACTTGGGTTTGAAATTTTGTCTTTTGAATGAGTCTTAAGTAACTTGTACTATTGGCTTTGGTTCAACTCCTGTCTACCCTGAATGTAAAATCCTTGTATCCCGCTCTCCTGGAGAAGACACCCCACTTTTTCTAAGTGACCTGTACCTTTTTTTTGTTTGTGCTGGCACTTGATTGTTTAAAATGTATAGCTGGCTAAGCTGACTTTACCTTACTGTAGAGTAAGGTCAGACAGTATAAATAAACCATCCTTTTAATTACTGACTAGTCTACTAGTTTACATTTCTTTTGTGAGCTCTTCTAGTAGATCTGTTTCCTCCAGATAATTGAGAAATATATCTTTCCTTCCTTTCCCTAACCCCAGTGATCAAAATAACATTGGGATTTGGGGGAAGGGAGGAAAAAGCTCTTGCTTCTAGAAAAGCTGGCAAATTGACAAAGCATTATAAAGCACTGTGGGTGTGCAATGATGTTCAGTTAGATATAGCTAAAGAAATGGGGTAGCTGGTTACAAATTGACACTTTGGGAACTTATTGCTCTTGTTCCCTCAGCAAAGGAACTAAATAACATTGGATTCACCAAAGGGTTAAGTTATTCACGGGTGACTTATCTAGCCTGTTTGGTAATTGCCTCTTACATGGTTCTGTTTACCTTTATCAACCTCAGCATCTGTCTGCCTCAACATGAGCTATATTTATTCCTCACTGGAGGGGGTTGCATATAGCTGTCAAACTGCTGTATTATTCACCTTTTAGTTTCTTGTTATGGTAAAAGCAACATTCAGTAGTTTTCTGTGAGATTAAATTGGCTTGAGAAACTAGTTTTGAAAAGTGGCACCTGGGGAAGACTGGAGACTCATCCAACTACTTTTGCTTACAATAAATTTGAAGAACTATAAGCCTTGTAGATATGCAAACTAAATCTTTACAGATGTATCTTGAGTAACAATTAAGTTTTATGATGTGTGCTTGTTCTGTATCTCAACTTTGGTTGAGATAATTTGAGATAACACCATGAAAACCTTAGGCATGATTCTGCTTGCAGGTATTTGACATTTTTGAGATGTAGTTATGATTTGGCAGATGAATGACCTGTCCTATTGTTCTATAAACCTCAAGATATCAGCAGCTGAAGGAGAGTCCTTTAGACAGCCCCAATCAGATTTAACAGTGTTTGAATTCTTGATGTGTTTAAATTTCCTCAAACTTTGAATTCCTAACAAAAGAACTAAAGGCAGCTGCTTGGATTGATGGATGCTGTGAATTGAATAGGTCTGGAAGTGCCAGAACTGCTGTACCCCTACTGAAATAAGTTCTGATTTGTGACTTCAATCTTTGTCTTTATTGCTCTGCTTAGATTGATGTTACATTGCCTTGTCAGAAATGCAGCTACAAATCTGTAACAGCCTTGTAGTCATAAGTGGGCTTTAGTAGCTTAGCAACAAGAACAAGCCAAATATGTTACATGGGGTTTTATTCTAAATTGCTCTTTGATTTCTTGCTATCTGCAGCTTAAGAATTCAAAATGAAGCAGCTAAATTGTGTAGAAGAATTCAGAGGATAGAAAATATGACAAATATGAGAAGTGGCAGGCTGGCTTCAGATAAAATTGTATTAGTTGGCACTTTCACAAGCTTTGATCTTTAAAAATCTTCATTAACCTTCTTGAGACCTCCTCTGTCAGCAGTTCCTCTCAGCCAGCATTAAAACTTTGCTAGTGCCTTCAGTCCTGTAGGTTTATTTGCTCATCAGTCTGAGGTTTCCAAGCAGCTTGAGTAACTCAGAATCCTAGAATCCCATAAGGATCATCAAGACCAACTCCTGGCTCCACACAGAACCAGCCAAGTCAGAGCATGGGACTGAGCACATCGTCCAGATGCTTCTTGAGCTCAGTCAAGCTGGGTGCTGGGACCACTTCCCTGGGGAGCCGGTTCCAGTGCCTGACCACCCTCTCAGTAAAGAACCTCTTCCTAACATCCAACCTAACCCTCCCTGTCTCAGCTTCATGCTGCTCCCTCAGGTTCTATCAGTGGTCACCAAACTGGGGAGATCAGCGCCTGCCCCTTTGCTCCCCCTTGTCAGGAAGCCACCAACCACGATGTGGTCGCTCCTCAGCCTCCTCTTCTCCAGGCTGAACAGAGGGACTTCAGCCTCTCCTCATAGGACTTCCCCTCCAAGATCCTTCACCATTCTTGTTGCCCTCCTGGCCAGTAATCAGTATTTTTGTGTCCCTCTTGTACTGTAATACCCAAAACTGTGCACAGTGCTCAAGGTGAGGCCACACCAGCACAGTGTAGAGCAGGACCATCCCTTCCCTGGCCGTGCCATGCCTGATGCACCTCAGCATACAGTTGGTCCTCCTGGCTGCCTGGGCCCATGTTACTCTGTCCTCACACTACTGCTACATAAACTCCATAGGAGCAAGAAGAGACC
Organism: Heliornis fulica; assembly: GCA_013399135.1. Lineage (NCBI taxonomy): Eukaryota > Metazoa > Chordata > Aves > Gruiformes > Heliornithidae > Heliornis > Heliornis fulica. The sequence goes on along the minus strand of VXBZ01012608.1, from coordinate 48,498 downwards.
AAGATGTCCTCTGAAATGTGTAATACTTCATGTTGCTCATCTGTGAGAGGGAATTAGAATCCCTGCTGTTGTTTATAAATGACAGTGTATTTTCTTCATTAAACTTGGTGTCTGAGAATTAAATCTCTATAACTGCTACTTACAGTTCGTGGAAAAATTTATATGAATTAAATTACTTTGCAAGGGTTTTTCAGTAAAAGTGAGGAGAAACTGACTGGTATAGTGTAAACTTGGAGAAACTGTTAGTTTGGGAATCACAATGCATGGTTTCTGTTAAGACTTCAAACAATTAATAAAATAATTTGGTTGTTTCAGCTGTAATTCAAACACAATTTAGGTTGTAATGCAACAAAGCCAATCTATTTTAGTTCTGAAAAGTGGATCTGTTCCATTACAACTGTGGAAATAAAAAAAAATCATTCTGCCACTTGAGGTAGCTTCTGCTTTCAGCATGAAAATTGCTGTCTAATTAGTAGTAGCTGTAAACAAGAAGCTTCATGGCTTATTTAATATAAAAGCTTTGCCATTACTGTTGCTTTAAAAGAACTTTCCAGTGCTGTCGAGTGTTTTATGCGTAGTTAATAGGTACAGAAGTGACTGTCACCACCAGAACTGTTCTGTATCCCCCAGGATGAATTAAATCAGTGCTTTTTTTACAAAACCCTCTGATTTTAAAAAAAAAACAACAAATAGTATATTTACATAAAGAATAACATGAACAGCTTACATGTGCTGCTTTCCTTTATAATGTAACTGAAATTTAGACATGTTTCTCCAGTATTACAAAATCACAGAATATTAGGAGCTGGAAGAGACCTTGAAAGATCACCCAGTCCAACCCCCCTGCCCAAGCAGGATCATCTAGATTAAATCACACGGGAACGTGTCCAGATTGGTCTTGAATGTCTCCAGAAAAGGAGACTCCACAACCTCTCTGGGCAGCCTGTCCCACTGCTCTTTCACCCTCACAGTGAAAAAGTTCCTCCTTATATTAAGATGGAACTTTCTATGTTTCAGTTTGGAATAGTTGACCCTTGTTCTGTCACAGGCTGTCACTGAGAAGAGCCTGGATCCACCCTGACACTCACCCTTAACATATTTATAAACATTAATGAGGTCACCCCTCGGTCTCCTCTTCTCCAAGCTGAAGAGACCCAGCTCCCTCAGCCTGTCCTCAGAAGGAAGATCATCTTGGTGGCCCTGTGCTGGGCTCTCTCAAGGAGTTGTATGACCTTCTGGAATAGTCTTGGGGTTTAGAAATATTTATATCTGAGTGTCTCCTGGCACAGCTTTGCTGTGACATAATGGACTCTTGTAATAATTGTTGGTTAGTCTAGCATTAAATATTCAAGTTGGTCATTTTAAGCTTAACCCTGAGCATGGTGTTCTTTTTAGGCAGTAATAGTAAGGAAGAGTTGTTCTGGTAAATTCATTTTCCAGTGGTAATTACTAGACTTTATTAAAGAGAGAGGTTGAGCTAATCAGAGCAGAATATCACAGTTAACTTATTTTCCAAAGAAAAAAATACTCTTGTGTGCTTTCAAATCAGTAAAATACTGTAGTCCTGAGGTAAATTTATTTTCGTACAGGTAGAAAAGTTGTCTGGAGACTTTGGCTGTCACTGCTCACTTTATAATTTGAGATACATCTAAATTCTTCACATTCAAAATTCTTCCAGCATAAAGTTAGCAGACTGTGCTTAAAGGGTCCTGAAATCTAGTTCATGTGAAATTGCCAGTATGGAAAAAGTGTGTTAAGCAATAATTGAAACTGCTGATTCTGAGAAATCTGAGTGGTAGCTGGGAAGTCATTATCCTGAAAAGATTTAATATTATAGAATTAACTTGTAGTATGAGGTAGTGGGTCTTCACATTGGAATGTATCATTGATACCTGTCAGAGAAGAATGCATATAGGGAAAGAGATTATAGACATGCATTTAGAAACCTAGCATGAAAGTTTAGTTTTTAGGGATGTTTCTTCAAAGGAATTAATCTTAATTCAAGATGGAAGGGGATAGTCTTCCCAAGGCTAAGTCCAAGATCAAAGAAATCTGAAAACCTTAAAGATATGTTAGTGAGAAGGGAACAAAGGGATTGGGTGGGCTTTTAGAGGCTGACTGTAATTCAACTAGAGGAAGAAAAAAAAAGCTGACTGGCCAGAAAAACTCTTGCAGATGGAGGAAGCTTTAACATAAAGCAGCTCTGACTCCATAATTCAGCCCGGCTCAAGTACAGTTAATTACTCATTTCTGCCATGCTTGTGTTAATGTTACATGTATTTATAGCAGCCTCTGTGGAAAGTTGTGTCTTACTCTTTGAGCTGTGCTTTGCCTTATCTTGTTTTACCAGGAAGAAACTGAGTTGCTGTCACCTGCTCTTTGACTCTTAAATTCTTGTATGGTCCAGCTGCATCAGGGCTCCCAGGCATTTGCTGCAGACTGTGGGATCTGAGTTTCTCCTTGGAGGAATTAATGGCTTGAAAGCTGACCTGTCCCAAAAGGGGACTCTAAGATGACTAACTTCAGGACAAGAACTGAGTTTACAGTGGATCCACATGACCTACAATAATAAATATATTCAGCTTTTTGAGCTTTGAAGTTGATCTTTAAGGTCATGTAAAGTTTGTATTCAGATCTCAAGTGATAGAATGTCTACAACAGCAAATATTGTGCCTGAGGCACGGGTTAATTGCCCTATAAAACCTCCCCACCTATCACTTTTAACTTAGTAACTTTATGCCCACTAAGGGGTTGTGTAAGACTAATTTTACTGTGCTTCTCTTTAACCAGCAAGTCAGGCTTTCATATCATGCCACTTACTAGATAAAATACCTTTTGACCTCAAATAGCAGCACATTTTTTCTGAATACATGCAGTCCCTAGTTTTGGTTGAGGATACATTTAAACCACATTCAAATAAAAGGTGCCATGTAACCCCTGGAGTTTTTTAATCCTTAGGGCAGTAGGAGCACGTGCTTTATATCAAGGCAAAAGCCACGTGGGCTTGCAGTTGTGCAGAAATGGTAACTTAGAGGGTTTTTATATCAGCATTCTGCTTTTCTTCTGCCACTGGATCTGGCCTGCAGAGCCACAACTGATAACACGTGGCAGACTTTCAGCTGGGGTAACGTGAGGGTTTCTGCTGGCTTTAGGATTGGGACTTTGGACAAAAAGTCCTACTAGGAAAGGGAAGTTGAGCATGAAGGAATTCAGAGGCTTCTCCCATAGCATGAAACATGTTTCCTGTTACTTAGCAGTAGGTAACTTTTTGTTCCCTTTTTTGTCTGAATAAGTTCTGCTGAAGAAGCTGCTTCTAAAATAAATTTCATACTTGCCCTGGTGGTGTTTTCTCCTATTCCAAGTCTTTAACAAAAGTCCTTGATCTTCTATGTACTATGGGAATGTCATTCCTAGTGTATTACATGCGTTTGCAGTAAAGATTTTTGTGTGAATACACTTCTTTGAATCCTCAGAAGTTTCTTTTTGAGAGCTTGTGATCTAAGGTTAGCCTAAGTGAGCATAGATGACACACAAATGCTAACAGATCTGAAAATGCTGCAAGACAAAGCAAACTCTAAAAATGCAGACTGTCAGGTCTTGTGAAAGGATGGAGGTTTGAAAGCAACTTTAATTTTCCTGTCACTTCTCCAAATCAGTTTTTTTTCTGCTGCAGTAAACATTTTAGTCTGAGACTTGTGGGGAGAGCTTTGAGGCATCCCAAAATAATCACTCCCAAAGAAGGAAATGGACATCTCTACCCTTCTGTAGATACTCTTTTCTGCCAGTAAATCTTCCCTGACCTGAATCCTGCCTACTTTTTATCTTGAATAGCCAAAGTTTGAGAGGCCAAACATTTTGAAATGACTTCATACTGACATTTGTGATTCTCTTTCCCAAATCTGTTGATTTCTTCTGCACCAAGGAGAAGCAGAAATGAAAGCAGCAGAAAGAAAGGTCCAGTTAGCACTGTTAAGTAGTGAACTGGTTATGGAACTATATTAAATTATAAGCAAACTTTTTAATTTGCATGTCAGGCAATAGTTAATAAATTTTCTTTTAGTCTGTTGTAAATTTGCCTTTTAATTGTCTTTTACTGAATTGTCTTGCAGTTCTTCCCACTGGACTATACTGCTGTAGCCAAGACAAGTCTATAGCTTTTCTTTTTCTTTCAAGGGCAGCTCTGGAGCAGAAAGAGACACATATAGGACTCAAACTGCAGGATTTGTGTGTCTTTAATGCATCCTCACCAAGATTTCCTGTGGGTAGTGGGGAAGGGATGAGGGAAATATGGGGAGACTTTGCCTTCTTTAAAATGTGCTAAAACTCAGTGGTTTTAAACATGCACCTTTAAGTAACCTCTTTCCTTGCTGAAACCCTTCCTCTTAATCTGCTTTCCACCCACATACACTCTCAGCCAAATTTAAAGCCCAAATGTTTTCTAGACTTCTGTCTACACACCCTCAGAAGAACAGGATCTCAGGTATACCCCATGGCTGCACGTGTACACAGCGGCAGAGTTTCACCCTCACCTGTGACCAAGAGGTAGTTTTGCCATAGCAATAGCAGATAAAACATGATGACACTTCCATGTTCTCTATTATGAAGCAATTGTCACCAGGACAATTTTCCAGTAGGCATTTTCCTCTTTACTGTAAAAAGAAACCTTTCCTTTTCTGGGGTTCTGGTGGTGGAGATTGCAGATGCATAACTGAGGTTCAGGTGCCCAGCTGTTAAAGCTTGTAATGCTCAGTGGGTTTATATTCAGTGTGGATTGTGAAACAGGTTATGAAAAGGGAATGGCTGAGACCTCCCTCATGAACAAATGTTTTACTTTTCAAGGAAACAGAATTAAGGCCACTTTTGAAATGTCGTCAACAGGCTGTTGCCAAATCATGTAATACTTTAAAGCTTGTTTCAAGAGGATTGTCAAAGCTGCAGCCCCTTAAGCTCTGTTCTCCTCTGAGTCTCCTGTGTGCTTGTTGCAACAGTAGTTCTGTTGTGATGCACCCTTTGGGGTTCCATTTTAATCATCCTCTTTTAACAAAAAAAATGGTTGGGAATGTTTCATATATGCTTCCTGCAGGCTGTTCTGAAAGAAGTTATTGGAAAAGTTTTGAGATGATGATTTAGACAGGGGAAAACCTGGTTATAGATTTTATTTACATTAGTTTGGATAAATCCCCACCAGCTTGTGTTGCTCCATAAACATAGAATCATAGAATGATTAAAGTTGGAAGGGACTCCCAGAGGTCATCTAGTCCAACCCCCCTGCAAGAAGCAGGGACACCCCTAACTAGATCACGTTGCTCAGGGCCTCATCCAACCTGGCCTTGAACGTCTCCAGGGATCCAGGGGCATCCACCCCCTCCCTGGGCAACCTGTTCCAGTGCTCCACCACTCCTACAGAAAAGAGTTGTTTCAAAGAACTTTTTTCTAATATCCAATCTAAATCTCCCTCCCTCTATTTTAAAACCATCACCCCTTGTCCTGTCACAACAGGCCCTACTGAACAGCCTCTCCCCATCTTTCTTGTAGGCCCCCTTGAGGTCCTGGCAGAGCGCTAGAAGGTCTCCCCGGAGCCTCCTCTTCTCCAGGCTGAACAGCCCCAACTCTCTCAGCCTGTCCTCGTAGGAAAGGTGCTCCAGCCCCTGTATCATCTTTGTGGCCTCCTCTGGACCCTCCTAACCTTGAATTTATATCTTCTTCTGGATCCCCATTTGTGTGCTCTCTGGCTTGCGATAAAGTCATGTATAGACTGTTTAAGAGCTTGAATTTTCTCCTTTTATCAGTTGTGTTAGTAACAACAGTCTTTCAGAAACTCAGTATCAGAATTGGGCTCCCCAGATAATTTGAAAACTCAAATATTCTTCTGGCTTTAAATGAGCTCTTGATCTGGAGGTGTTTAAATATCTCCTAGAAATGTTATATCTGGACACTTCTGGAAATAAAATCATTTTTTTAGAGTGAGGTAAGCTCACACTTCAGAGTTCAGCTCGGTGAAAATTAATATTAAATTACATATTGTAAAATTAGTAGTAAACTTTGAAACTGAAGGGGAAATCTTCTGGAATCTAAACCTGGTAAAGTGCCTCTGGCTTTCAGATAAATAATTGTTTACCCCTGAAGATTAGTTGTAGGGACACTATTGCAGCATTCCCTGTGTTTTCCATGCCTGATTTGGAAAGTCAGGCATAGCTGTCTTCCAAAGCCAGACATCATCTGGCAAGGAGGAATCATTACAGGCATACCTGCTGTCTCACAGGGACGACACCAGGTGATTCAGGTGATTGTTTATCAAACACTGATGCAAGTCAGACAATTTCTGTAGCAATGGGATGCTGCTACAAGCTCAGAAGCATCTGATCTTCTGTTTTGTGCCAACCTCCATCAGAAATGAGGAGCAGGCACACTGCATTCTGCTCCTTCTTTCCCCCCTTGAGTTATTATTCCATAAAACTTTACAAAAACAGGATTCTGGCTGCTAGACTTTGGTGTCAGTTTATCACCTCTGTAGTGGGTTCTGCACTGAATCTGCCTGTTTAGGGAAAAAACTGCTTATTCAGATGGTTTGGCCTCTTTCACTAGAGGGTGTGTTTCTAATATTAATGCCTTTGCAGCATAAATCAAACGCTGCTTACTTAATGCTGACTTTACGTGACAGCAGGAGGGAAAACTGTCTGAAATGAAAATTAAATGGAATGTTTTCCTTTCTTCTTTTGGTTCAACAAATAGCATTATGCAAGGAAGATGGTTTACAAACCTGAACTGGCTAGCAGCTTGGAGATCATTGCTAGGGGCCTGGGGTGAGCTGTGGTGTTGACACCTCTTCCCCAGAGATTTTCTGGGTCCCCCCACGTACAGACACGCAGTGTAGCAGTGGAGAAGCTGAAGCAGTGTTGGGAAGGGGGGTGGGGAGGCTTTCAGGATATTTGAAGATGGAATGAGAAAATAAGATTATGTAATCAGCTAAAAAGCTGATGGTAGCTCTTTCTCTGAGATTTAATTAAGGAGCAGTCTTAACTGCTCCCTCCTTCTCAGTAGGCAAAGTCATGGGTCATAAATCTTGTGCCAGGGACTCCCTTTGGCTTGGATAGCAGTCAGCATGTGTGTGAGGTTACAGAGGTAAAGGTGGGGGAGGTTATTTTTCTGCATGGTGGATTCCTACCTTGTTGACATGGCAAATGTGTTTAAAATAAATTTTTAAGGGGCAACCTTCAAGAGAAGGGCTTGGTACAACTTTTAGATTTAATTTGACAGTCCTTTCATATCTTGAAAGTTATTTAAGCTTCAATCTTAGGTATTATTTAAATTTCTTTTTGTTGGATGACTGAATAATGCTATTTCTGACTATATCTTGAACTCATAATTAATTAAAGTATTTTATAAATTCAAATTAAAAGAAAAAGGTTAGAGTGGCCAATAAGTCTGCTTTTCACAGTATGAAAAATACATCTATAATTGTTTGGAAAAGAGTTATGTTCTACTTTGTCCCCATTGGGGCTTAATTTTCATAATTTGGAGAACACTTGTAGTCTTACATGCTGGTGTGCTTCACTTGTTTAACTTCAGATTTTATTGGTAAATTTATCCTTCTGTGCACGGCCTCACTGATTGTGAAACCAAACACATGAGTAAAGAATGTACATAGACAGTCTGTGGTAAGTCATCCTTTTTTGTGTAGTGTGATTAAATTTTATTTCAGTTATTTGGTGTAAAGTGATTCCATGGATCTCATTATCCTTCATATTGAAATGTAAGTTGTATAATATTGAAACAGCTCAGTAAGGGTGGGGGAGCTGCTCCTCTGAGACACAGTAAGTGTGTTATTTGGAGTGCTGCCTGAGACTTCAGGCTCAGGTTCTGCTCTAGTTACCAAAAATTCATAGTGTACAATTTTTGTAGTATGATCCTGAAAGCTCAAAACTGTAAGATCAAGATTTTTATATAGCTGGAGTTTAGAAGATTTCAGTGTGAAAGTGGCTTTGCTTTCAAATCTCTCCTATACGTGTGTAGAACGAGCTTCATGTAAATGAATGTTCCAGCCAATAACACCAAGGCTGTCTTTTTAATTGCTCCCATAACTTCATTTGAGAGGATGTTTTTTTCTATAATGCTTTACCAGCAAGGCAGGCAGTGGAGGGCATGAATAGCTATAGAGGGAGACCACTTTTTCGGGGAGAAAATGACGTGACGGGGACACCCTCAGTTGATTCAGATCGTATGATAGTCCTTTGACTAGCTAAAAATTTCAATTGCTGAAACAACTGGGGAACTGCAGTTGTTTTTTTTTATTTGAGGACCCATGGTCTACACAGAAAATCAAGCCTGAACACGACTTGCAGTTGATTTGTTGAAGCAAACAGGAAAAGCAGTAATAGGATTTATGTTTCGCTTGATACAGCCGCGTGAGGAATTAACCTCGATAAAGGCCACTGCGTAGAGGAATGGAGTTTCTCTTTAGGAGCTTAGCATGGGTTATTTTCAAAATACCTCTGGTTGTTGTTTTTCAAGTATACAATGAATAATGGGCTAGAAGAAACAGTGTGTGTGGTTATGTATAACTTAGCAAGACATTTAAAATAGCAAATAACTTAAAAGTGAATGCAGTATTATTGTTCTCTGCTGACTTTTAGCTGATTAGGGCTTCCCAAATGCAACAGTTGTGATAAAAGTGATCACAGGCAGCCTGTTTATTCCTATCATAAACCAGCCTGTAGTCCTGAAGAGTTTAGAAAGGCCAGAAGGTTGATTTTGCAGCGTGGTAACAATTAACAATACACCTTTTGTACTCCTGTTGTGGGAATGGCAGCTTTTGGGGAGGTTTTCAGTACTTTGTAACTATTGGAGTGTAGGTAGGATCAGTTCCACTTTTTATTTTTTTTTTCTCCTCCTCTGACTAGTGCAGGCATTTCTAGCTGGGAAAAAAACCAGCTTTTAGGAAGTTTATATGAGGTACCTAAAATGTTTATTAGCAATTATGTTTTTCTGTGTGAGGTCAGGGTAATTATAGAAGGAGCTGCCCACACCATTTACTGACCCTTAAAAAGAAAGGTGTGATCCCAGCTGCAATTTAAAGATCAACTGTCTGGTCATTAATCCCAGGGAAAATGAAGGTACTCAGATGGCATCCACAGGGGCACACTGCCCAAAACACCACCTTCTCAGGTCACTGTTTTCACAAGGCTTCTGAGCATGTAGTCAAACCTAAAAGTTGGGGGAGGATGCCATGTGCAAAAAGACAAGTTGTTTTCTAACATGTGCAACTTGAGGCTGGAAATGAACTGTTTTCTTTGCCCCTTCCAATTCAAGGGCATGGCTGTTGTGCTGACCATGCCCTGCCTGGCTGCCTGCTGGACAAAATACTCCTTTGGCCACCTCCAAGCCTGCCTGCCTTTTTCAAGTCCTGTTCCTGGATACGCTGACCAGATGCCATGCAGGGCTAAGTAGATGCCAGTCATCTCTTTGGCAGCGTGAACCGGATCTGGTTTGGTTTCCTAGGGCTAGGGGGTTGGTGGGTTAGGACTGACTCATCAGGAGCAAACTTCTGCTCCAGTGAAGAGGAGTTTACTATCTAGATGATGTCTTATAATAGCCCAGTGTTTACTATTACGGTATTTTAAAAGCCTTAACCTTGAGCAAGTCTCATATTTAAGGATGTCCTTGCCATGCTCTTCTTCTTCTCCTCCCTTAGTTACATTAATCATGTCTCTGCCTCTCCTTGAGGTTTGGTCACAGTAGCACAGAAGGGCCGTCAGAGTTTCCCTTAGACACAAAATCCTCATGCTGTGGGGCAGCACAGCCCCAGAGCAGCCAAACATGGACTCAGGCTGCACCCCCTCCCAGCTACAAGCACTCTCCTGTTAAATAGGTTCCCATTAAGCAAGCGTGAATTTAATTGACAACTTGTTCTTAAAACACCAGAGAAGTTGTTTGTTATTCAGATTTTTTTATGGGGTGGGATAGAGTCAGTTCAGGTTGCACTTTTTATCCAGAGTTAACAGCTAAAGTTTTACTCGGAGGAAAAAAAACCCCAGGTTTTAACACCAGTTTTTGGTTAGGATTTATTTATATAGCTGTGTAAGTAGATGCTTATATTCTGGGGTATTAACGTGTTAATTGCTGCAACAAAAGTTCCACTGTTGATTAACAGACCAGGCTTGTGAGCTGCTGCTGCTGCAAGATTTTCTGTTGTACATGTAAGAGTCTCCTGAGTCTGGGAATTTTCAAGTGTGTTTGAGCCCAAGTGGGCTTGTTTATAAATTTGCCAATATTCTAGAGGTGGTGACGAAAAACCCTATTGAGCTCTGGATAAACTGGGATGCTGCATATCTTCAGGCAACACATGTCACTGTCATTGATGTCTAATCTTGCAGTGAGAGGGGCGGTGAAGTGCTGCAGTGTTACGTAATGCAGAGCCGAAGTGGGGCATCACGTACAGCTGATGCGTTTTAATTACAGCCCGTGGAGGAAAAGAAAGGATTAGTGTGGCAAAAGAATGTATTGATTGCTGCGTTCATATACATTTCTCCATACATTTAGACACTTGTGAGTGATGGGAAATGGATGCTAGCTTAGTTGTGGGTGACCTTTGAGTCCTGTGTCTGCAGCTTGCTTAACTGGCCAGCAACAGGAGATGGTGTTTGCAGCCTGGGAGTAAATGCACTGCTGTTACCAAGTTAGCTGGAGTGGTTATCCTGAGACAGAAGTGAAGTTGAAGACAACCTGTGTTCTTCTGGGACCGTGAAGGAAGTTCTCAGCCTTTTATTTGATGTAAACACCTTTGTTGTATCCCTAAAACTGCCCCTCGGTGGAGGTTAAAAGGAATTTTTTTTATTGCTGCTGGTTCAGCATGCTGGAAGTTGCATCAGATTTAATCTGATTCCATTTCAGCTCGTTAAGCACTGTGATGCAAATTTCTTATTAGTGTCAGAGTGATATCGTTTTAAATAATAAGTGAATAGGTGAGAGAGGAAGAAAAGTCAAAAACAACTTTCCCAAGAGCAAAGAAGGACAGAACAGATAATCTGGAAAGTTCCAGTGAATTGGTTTCAGCAGTTGATAGCAGCTGTTGGCAATGTCCTTGCCCTCTCTGGAGTGTAATTACCTGCTGCAGCATGGAAAAAGCTTGTTTGGCACTCTGTGTTTGGGTATAAAAGGTTTGGCTTCTGACTTAAACGTGGCACATTTCACTGGTCTTGGATGGACCTTGGCAAAAAATTACTATCATTTTGGTAAGGATATCCCTCTGCACAACCTATAGGAACTGCTAAGCATTTTTACTGTAAAAATGTTTACAACAGGAATTAATTCTCTGGCTTTTCCCTGAATATGGGTGTATGTCATTCCCTGGGTGTATGTCATATGTGCTCCCTTCTCTTCAGCAGCAGCAGGAGTGGGTGATACTGGCATATGTGTCTGTTAGCAATTGCTTGATATATTGGATAAGAATGTAGAAAACTGGATTGCTGTAAGGGTACTAAGCTAGCAGTTCTCTTCTACTTGCATTACTACAGGTAAGTAAGTAGGTTAGTAGCAGGGTTAGAAACTTTAAAATAAATAATTGAAGCTTTAAAAGCTTTACTTGACAGCATTTGTGATCATGCTAAAAAGAGAACCATACTTGCCTGCCTGTAGATCTGTGCATATGTTCTTTCCCTGATGCTTCAGCTGTTCTCAGGCTTTTCCTTCCCCTCTCCCCCTTCCACACATACCTTTGGCTCACTCCTCTTAACATACACTTCTCTTTCTTGACACAGCACCATAAAACTAGGTTATAAACTAGGAATTGTCAAGGAAGCCACATAAACCTTTCTCCAACTCTGGCAGAATGGCAGTGCAGCAGCAGAGCTTAATGAAACACTGACTCCCACAGTTGCCAAATATGAGAAGGGGAGGATGGTTGTATGAGGTTGAGAAGCAATAATTGAGCTGAGACAGAAAATAGGAAAACTGGATGATTCAATCCTTTAAGGAGCCTGTCACTTAGCTCCTTAATTCCATCTTTTCAGAGGGGTTATTTAACCCAATGTGGTTGCTGCTGGCATGCTATTGCATGGGTAATTTCAAAAGCTGTTACTGTAACAAAAGGCAAAATAGTTTTTTGGAAAAGGAGATATTACCCTTCCATAGCTTAAAAACACCTCCAGGACTCCATACATGAACACTGCAGTAGTATTTCTGTACTGAAGCTGTTGGAGAGCAAAATCATGTTTTATTACCAGGTTAGTTGTTCTTGCAAGAGGGGTGGCAGTAGTCTAGTTGTAGGCATGGTGTGTAAAAGTTCTTGTTTCTAAAGTTTTTTTGGAATCTGTTTCTGCTCAAAAAGTGTGTGGGGATTTTTGGAGGTTTTTTGCATCCAACCACGAAGGAGATTTTAAAATTTGAAGCACAAGCTTTAAGGAAATGGACAGTTTTTCCAGCATCCCTTATTTCATCCCTTAACATTCCTATTGGCTATTTGTTCACAGATCTTGTATCTAGATCAATCTTATAATCTTGTCCTTAAGACAGGGAGTGACTAAATCAGAAAAGCAGGCATGTTTTAAAGGCATGAAACTGTTGCAGAAGTTCTGGATGTCCCAGCACTGCAGATCCATCCCTGTCCTGGAAGAGTTCGACATGGTGCTCCCTCTCCCCTATAAAGTGTTTCTTTGGTCCCAAGGATTTCCTACAGGAAAGTGGGAGAGGGCCTGTTCACCAGGGAGTGCAGTGATAGGACAAGGGACAATGGCTTCAAGCTGAGAGTGGGTTGAGATTAGATGTTGGGAAGAAATTCTTGACTCTGAGGGTGGTGAGGCTCTGGAACAGGTTGCCCATAGAGGTCGTGGAAGCCCCATCCCTGCCAGCGTTCAAGGTCAGGTTGGATGGGGCTTTGGGCAGCCTGGTCAGGTGAAAAGGTCCCTAATCATGGCAGGGGGGTTGGGACTGTGAGGTCCCTTACAGCCTAAACCATTATGCAGTTTATGACCTTTCCTGATGCATTCAGGGTGGGCAGCAGCTGACTTTTTCCTGGTAGCTTTGACAATAATTATCTGCACTTTCCCCTGGGATGTTCAAAGTACTGTGCTTTTTATGTCCTCATAATATTCCTGTTAACTATTCTCTTGACTGTCACTTCCAGTACTAATAACCCCACCGAAATGGGGGAATTGTGCTTTATTCCTCTGCTCCCATGTCCCACAGGTGATTACTCAGCCCTCTCCTCACTTCATATCATCCAGAGCATTAACAGACCTGCTGAGCCAGACTGAGAGCCCAGCACTCCCAGCTGTTACAGACATCCCTGCTGAAAAGAGCTGAACAGGAGGGGGAAGGAGAGGATAGACTTTCCTGCAACTGGGTGATATTTTTATGTTCCAGAAAAGTACATTCAGCCTGCAGAGCACACGTACTCCTGACTGTAAGATGTATATAATGTGCTGACAGCTTGTGAATGTTGCAGGCTAAGCAGGAGAGCTCTTATTTGACAGGCACAAGAAGAATTTCAGGATGTGAATTTTACCAGTGGGATGATTTAAGCCACAGTTTTGAAATTGTTCCTATTTTATGTGGGGTTTATTGCTATGGGTCATTTCTGAGACAGTGAGTAGAGATGCCTGATGACTTCACAGGCATCTTTTTTACAGAGAAAGAGAGCAGCAATTAAAAACCTCATGATACTGATTTTGTTCAAGTTCTTCCCTCTGCGTGCTTGCAACCAAAATGATCACACATGCTGGCCAGGGATAGAATTTTCCTCCAGCATTGTTGTGCAATTTGCAGCTTGTTAAGAATGGCTTCTGAACCAGCATTTGGCTTGAGCAAGTTTTGTCTTATCGTAATTTGATGAAGAACAAATTGTTCATGTCAAACCCAAGTCCGGTATTGGCCTTCCTTTCTTCTCACACCAGCAGCTGTAAGATACTGCAGCATTAGGGGTGCAAATCAGAGGCCCTCTCGTTTCATATAGAATCATAGAATAGTTAGAATTGGAAGGGATTCCCAGAGGTCATCTAGTCCAACCCCCCTGCAAGAAGCAGGGACACCCCCAACTAGATCACGTTGCTCAGGGCCTCATCCAACCTGGCCTTGAACATCTCCAGGGATGGGGCATCCATCACCTCCCTGGGCAACCTGTTCCAGTGCTCCACCACTCTCACAGGAAAGAACTTTTTTCTAATATCCAATCTAAATCTCCCTCCCTCTATTTTAAAACCATCCCCCCTTTTCCTGTCACAACAGGCCCTACTGAACAGCCTCTCCCCATCATTCTTGCAGGCCCCCTTGAGGTACTGGCAGACCGCTAGAAGGTCTCCCCGGAGCCTCCTCTTCTCCAGGCTGAACAGCCCCAACTCTCTCAGCCTGTCCTCGTAGGAAAGGTGCTCCAGCCCCTTTATCATCTTTGTGGCCTCCTCTGGACCCTCTCCAACTGGTCCATGTCCTTCTTCTGTTGGGGGTTCCAGCCCTGGACACAGTACTCCAGGTGAGGTCTCCGGAGGGCAGAGTAGAGGGGGAGAATCCCCTCCCTCGCCCTGCTGGCCACGCTCCTCTGGATGCAGCCCAGGATGCGGTTGGCTGCTGGGCCGCAAGAGCACATTGTCGGCCATGTTGAGTCTCTCATCCACCAGCACTCCCCAGTCCTTCTCCTCAGGGCTGTTCTGGAGCCACTCTCCGCCCAGTCTGGAGTTGTGCCTGGGATTGCCCCAGCACAATATGATATCAGACTCTTGATTTCTAGTACTTAAAATTTATTTCCTTCTTAAAATTACTCCCACTCCTCAAAATTTGGTAATGGTCACTAGGAGAAATTACTGTGCTTTATCATATCCATTCTGTGTCCATCAGAATTCCAGTTTCAATCCAGAAGTCAGAGCACTGCCTGTACTCAATGCAGTGCTCAGATCACCAGGCAAGTCTATTCCAGTCCATCAGTTTAACATATATTGTCTCAGGTTCAGAGTTTTTTTTTTGCCAGCTTAGAGTCCCCCACAAGCTCTAAGACCTAAAATCCAAGGGGAGATAGCAAAAAGCAGAAGGATTTGAGGCTGTGGCTTCTTGGTGATACAGTTATCAAAATAGGTGTGCAATGTGTTTCCAGTTTCTCTGGGAGACCCAAATGCATGACAGCACCATGTTTTTATTTTATATAGGAGTAGGGTATCAGAGTATCCTTGTGAAATGATTGTAACCCCATTCTGAAATCCCTATTCCTCATATAGATGTTCCAAGACTCAAATGCTTGTTTGCAGCAGTATCTACCATTTTGTTGAACAAGATGAAGAGCAGATACTGGGGTTCTAAGTTTTTCACAAGTTTTTTTGACAAGCATTGGGTCACTGTACTCTTTAAAAAAAACAGTCTAAACAAACCAGCTCGTTGAAGCAATGCATTTTTAAACAGATCAATGTGATATATTTTTAGCAATGCACAGTATTTTATGCAGGGATGAAACTGTGGAACACAGAGTATAAGAAGGTGTCATTCCCAGCAAACCTCAGTTCAGAGATTTGTATGGTGTTTACTTTAAATGCATAAACAAGTCTCTAGGTGATGATTTCTGACAAATGAAAATAGGAGCTTAGCATCCTATTCCCATATCAGATCTTATTGTTAAGCTTATAAAGAACTATTTTTCCCCCCCCAATGGAACTTATCAAAAAGAGGTTTTGAATAGAAACTGCTGCATGTGACTTAATCTCTCTTCCATGTAACTCGTGACCTCACGCAGCCCTTAGACTGATGGTGACACAGTGAGCATTTCCTGTGAACCAAGAGCAGTGCTGGTCCCACTATTGTTGGGCACTTTTTTTGTCTGGGAAAAAACAAACCCTTATTTACTAGAAGCCAGTGTCCTGTTTGTTTGTAGCTGGCTGGGAAATGCCATATTACAAGGGTCTCAGTGGCAGTCGTCGCTGCTAACAGAAGCTGTTGTTGTGGTTTTGCTCTTTCTCACTGATTTGTATGAGACTTCAGAGTCTGCCTTGTGACCTGCCCCACATTCAGTTCACAGCACAAATACTAACCTTGTTTATCCAATATGTTTTGGGGGTTGTTTTTTTCCCCTCCTCAGTGTTTCCCTCAGATTAGCTGTCAGTAAAAGGCTAAATAATAATCCCCCAGTTATCATCCCCACCCTCCAAAGAGGCCACCAGGTTACTTTTCCAAGTTGATGGATGTTGCTTGGAGGTTAGAGCTGCTACCTGGCAAGGCAAGCATGGTGGTGGAAAATTACAGACAAAATAAAGGAGCAGCATTAAACTCTTAATGGGATACAGCTGCTTTGGCCTTTGAGTCTGTCTGTGAGTCGCAGCAGCCTCTGGTGAACTGTTTGCTGCCTGATACTTCCTTGGGCTATGTAAAATTGGTCCCAGCCTAGTTACAGCCTGTTCCAGGTGGGTATAGCTGGGCTCTCAGCAGTTGGGATGTTTCCCATTTGGCTGTAAGAGGAGGTGGTGGTGAGGCAGTCGTGTGGATGACAAGCTTGCTGTGTGGTACTGCCTTCAAATCTAGCCAAAGGCAGCATCCATACATCTGTTCTGGATGTCTGGGACTGGATGCTGCAGGGCTGCTGGCTGGGTGCAGCACTGCAGCTGAGTTTATTTAAAATACATATTGCTTTTTAGTCTTTGCCAGTAGATGGGGGTAGCAGAAGGAACTTGTTGGTGTCAAGATATGCCTGTTACCTATTTTTGCTCATCATCACCTTGCCTTGTCTTGGATGGATTCTTAACTGTCTTCCCATCTTAAAATACTGTTTAAAATGATGAGGTTCTGTAGGTACAGCAGCATCAACCCCAGGTACCAGTATAGGTTGGGGTTTGGCCTGTTGGAGAGCAGTGCAGGTGAGAGGGACCTGGGTGTCCTGGGGGACAGCAGGATGACCATGAGCC
>VXBZ01012608.1:0-31315 GCA_013399135.1 Heliornis fulica | reverse complement strand
GGCAGGGGGGGTGGACTGAGTGATCTTTCAAGGTCTCTTCCAGCTCCTCATATTCTGTGATTCTGTGATTTATACACACACAAAGAAAGGAACCATTGGGTTATGTAGGGTTGTGTCCTCTGCAGATACAGCTTCTGTCAAGTGTTGATACTGTGCCTCATTCTTGTGAGGCAGCAAACCCTGGGGATTTTTGTGGTGTTTACATACATACACAAAATCTCAAAGTATCTCAGTTTTCAGTCCTGTTATTTTGCTTCTACTGCCAAATCATACACACCAACCTAAATATGCATATCATGTGCAGGCATTCAAGATACTAAAACCAGAGCAGCCTCTTTTAAGGGAAGAAACCCATGGTTTGGGGTTGGAGTTCTTGCCTGTCTGGAACATCCTCCTTCATATGAAGACAATGATAGTAAAGCAAGTCTATTGTTGAAATGTTGAAACTGATTCCATCAGTATAAAGCATATGAACTTCATGAAGAACATCAGTATGTTGTGTTTTGGAGTCTTGCTTCACTACAGTGAAGGATAGTGCTCAGTACTCCAGTGGTAGAACATGACTGGTAGCTCTACAGGAACCTGACTTTCCAGTACCAGTGCAGACATCACTGAAGACAACTAAATCTGTAGAGAGAGAAGGCTCTTCTAGGCACCAGGACTCTGTTGTCTTCCAGATTTTTGGTTTACTGGGTACATCTACCTACAGGTTGTCAAGAACACGTCTCAATTTTAAGATCTAGAAAGCAAATGCAGAAGGAAGTTGTGGGTAACTAACTTTGTATCACTAAACCAAGTGCTCTGCCTGCCCATGTGTTGGTCAGGTGAGGAATCTGCTGCCTGTCAGACAGGTACTGGAGGAATTTGGTCTTCCAGAAAATTACCTTTTCCCTTGCTGTTTTATTTTAGCATGCACCAGCTTCCCACCAGGAATCTTTCTAACCTCACTCAGTAGTTTTCCATTTGAATAACCAACTAAATCCTAATATGATGGTAACTCTTTTGAATAGTGCATAACAGTCTATAAACACATGATAGTTTTATAAACTGCCAGTTTACCCTTGATATGCATTTTATTAGAACCCTTCCACTTATGTTATAGAAATAGTTCTATAGTATGACTCTCCAGCAAGAGGAAAAAGCAGGTTGTGCTCATGTTGATCATTCCTACCATTATACAATCTGTGGGAATTGCTCATCTTTCACTTGAAAGTTATCCCTTTCCTGTTTACTTGGAGGAGCACTGAAAGCTTTTCAGAATTTTTTCCATTTTTCTTGGCGTGGGGCTATTAATTCTTGTATAGATCTTTATCATGGCCTCTTTTTCTAAAGATAGATATTTTAGCCTCTAAAAAGGGTACTTAAATTAAAAATATATATATATATCAAAGTGGTTTGTCTAAAGAAGGATCTCCAAACATAATGTTCTTGGTTTAAGTGTCCTTTTTACCCTTCCATAAAAGCTACGTCCTTAGCTCTGTTCTGAAATCACTGCAATTCATGTCTTCTGCAAAGTAAGCCATTTTCAATGTAAATATTTGGATTTAGGCTTTTATTTAGAATACTTAGCTGTTAGGAAGATTGCCCTTTTCAATCAGTGAAAATAAAGCCTTCTGAAGAATGCATTTCAGTCTCTCCTGGCTCATAAGTGGAAAGATAAGGCTAATTGTAGACATTTAACAGAGGTTGGGTAAAACCCCTTTTTTTCCTTTCTTCTGCTGTCCTGTAAAATCAAACCAGAATGGAAGCCTTGATCTGATCTTGAGTTACTACGTGCAGAGCTGACTTTGAATGTACTGAAGGCAAAAGTAATGCTGGCAGTAAAAATCACTGTATTTATTTTTAATAATCTTTGGACATTTTTATGACAGTTGGTTAACTGTGGCTATAAACCAGATGCCCCTCCATCTTTCTCTTACAGAAAAGTACAGATTTTATAGGGGAAGGAAAAAATATTTGTAAACAAGTTTTAATTATCTGCAGAAGTCATAATTTCAAAAGGATTAAGTGCTTCCATAAATTTCATCTGTGTTGATTTGTATACACCACAAAGTGGTGCCATTGTAGACTGGAGATAGACAAAAATGATGTTCAGAAGGACAGAGGGATGGGGAGTTGTGCAAGCCCACAGTGTCCCTGGATATACAGTGGTACCATTTGTCCTTGTTTCCTTCTTGTTTCTGCTTACAGTCTCCATTAAAATGAGTCAATTGTCTCAATGAATGTTGGAATATTAAGAGAGTCTCTTCATGATACTCACTTTGCTTTGGGGTTGTTTATTCATATAAGATAGAATGAAGCTTCTAACACTAGTCCTGGAGCTCTTGCTAGCCTTCATCCATGTTTATTTAAAGCAACTGTGTGATTTACTGCAAAACCTTCTCAACCACTCAAGTGTTTACTGATGGATGAGCTCAACTGGGATGTCCCAGCTCATAATTCACCAGTCACAACATCATTCTGAAAGGAAACTTCTGTTCTCAACACACAGCTCTCTGGTCGTGCCGTGACATCAGATTAGTTCAGATGTGGTTGATCACTACAGGAAAGATGGTGGTTAAGCTGAAGCTTCTAACTTTGCTTCCAACACTCACTGCAGTGACCTGGCATCACACAACACCAACTACTGATGCAGAACTGCTCTGCTGAGGCAAAATAGAATGAGTGTGCACACAAAGGGGATTTCATCCAGTCCTNTTGGATAAAATGATGATGATGATAGTAATCATAATATATTAATATATTATAAAATTACATCAATAAAAGGAAACTATAAAATGTTTTCTTGCTGACTTGCCCCTGTGATTGGATTAGTTGTCATTAAATGTGAAGCTCTGTGGCCAAATAAATGTTGGGGTCTGGAGGAACAGTGCTAACTCCTGTAGCTTTTGGAACAANTGATCTGATCTTGAGTTACTACGTGCAGAGCTGACTTTGAATGTACTGAAGGCAAAAGTAATGCTGGCAGTAAAAATCACTGTATTTATTTTTAATAATCTTTGGACATTTTTATGACAGTTGGTTAACTGTGGCTATAAACCAGATGCCCCTCCATCTTTCTCTTACAGAAAAGTACAGATTTTATAGGGGAAGGAAAAAATATTTGTAAACAAGTTTTAATTATCTGCAGAAGTCATAATTTCAAAAGGATTAAGTGCTTCCATATCTTTCATCTGTGTTGATTTGTATACCCCACAAAGTGGTGCCATTGTAGACTGGAGATAGACAAAAATGATGTTCAGAAGGACAGAGGGATGGGGAGTTGTGCAAGCCCACAGTGTCCCTGGATATACAGTGGTACCATTTGTCCTTGTTTCCTTCTTGTTTCTGCTTACAGTCTCCATTAAAATGAGTCAATTGTCTCAA
Organism: Heliornis fulica; assembly: GCA_013399135.1. NCBI lineage: Eukaryota > Metazoa > Chordata > Aves > Gruiformes > Heliornithidae > Heliornis > Heliornis fulica. Next base: position 27,949 of record VXBZ01012608.1, on the reverse strand, counting down.
TGAATGTTGGAATATTAAGAGAGTCTCTTCATGATACTCACTTTGCTTTGGGGTTGTTTATTCATATAAGATAGAATGAAGCTTCTAACACTAGTCCTGGAGCTCTTGCTAGCCTTCATCCATGTTTATTTAAAGCAACTGTGTGATTTACTGCAAAACCTTCTCAACCACTCAAGTGTTTACTGATGGATGAGCTCAACTGGGATGTCCCAGCTCATAATTCACCAGTCACAACATCATTCTGAAAGGAAACTTCTGTTCTCAACACACAGCTCTCTGGTCGTGCCGTGACATCAGATTAGTTCAGATGTGGTTGATCACTACAGGAAAGATGGTGGTTAAGCTGAAGCTTCTAACTTTGCTTCCAACACTCACTGCAGTGACCTGGCATCACACAACACCAACTACTGATGCAGAACTGCTCTGCTGAGGCAAAATAGAATGAGTGTGCACACAAAGGGGATTTCATCCAGTCCTGCAGAAAAATCCTTCACTCTGAAGGAGTAACAGCATGTCTACAGTGCAGCTTTGCTTGCCTTGAGCTAAAGGTTTCCTTGTTCCCATCGTTATTTTGCTCTGAAGCACACCTACCCCATCTTTAGGCCAGCTCAGGTGCTGATGGAGCCAGGTGGGGTGCCAGTTAAATGGGCAGGGCACCAACTTGCTCCTATGCTTGGCAGGGTTGTTGAACCTGCTGAAGGTGGAGGCTTTCCCTGCAATTTTATTTGGATAAAATGATGATGATGATAGTAATCATAATATATTAATATATTATAAAATTACATCAATAAAAGGAAACTATAAAATGTTTTCTTGCTGACTTGCCCCTGTGATTGGATTAGTTGTCATTAAATGTGAAGCTCTGTGGCCAAATAAATGTTGGGGTCTGGAGGAACAGTGCTAACTCCTGTAGCTTTTGGAACAAGAGCTTTTTGAACATGCATTTCAGCATGGTTGGTGTGAAAGCACAGTCTGTGTGGGCTCAGAAGAGGCAAGCATTTCCATTAACTTTCTAATCATCAAGGTGGATGTTTCCATTAGCCTATTCCCTTACTGGAGTCAAATCACATAAACCTTGGCCTCAGACCTGGACTTTGTATCCTGATGATGAGTTTATTTGTAGTAAACTGTGGGCCAAAAGTGCCCTATTTTCCTATGCTATTCCTGCATCATTGCAGAGTGCACCATTGTCAGAAAAAAGGTGATTTATTTCCTGGAAGATGTCAGCATCATTGGTCAAGATTTGGTGGCACTTGAAGGAAGAGCAGGCCATTAGGCTTCCAGATTTGTCACATAAAGCATTTTGGGCAGGGGTTGGTATTGTCCTGCTGGGTGAGGGATGCCTTGGTGTGTGGGACAGGGAGCACAAGGTTGTACAGGTTCATGTCACCAGCAAAGGTTGAAAGCACAAGATGTGATTTTGAATAACAAATTGGTTTCCTTCCTAGAGTAAAGACACAGAGCTGTTCAGTCTTGGCATCAGAAATCGATTGTTCTGGTTTTAATGCTAAGAAACGTGTTGAAGTTACCTGGCCCGTGCTGGTTTATGGAGAAGGCAGATCTCAAAGGACCCCAGTGTTGCTGGTCTTCTGGGCCAGTGTGCCATCTGCAGGCCATTGCTCTCCATGCTGGGGAGGTGGCAAGCAGGGCTTGCTTTCCTTCTCCAGAAATTGTTGGTGAATCGTGATTGGGTTTTTTCCCTAGGTTATAATGCATAGTAAAGCCAATTTTTTTTCCATCCAATCCTCTGGATAGTCATCTCCATTCTGGGAAAAAAAGCAAGGATAGTAGAGATAAGCTTCCTTAGGCTGCTCTAGAGGTTAATGGATATTTGCTGGTTTATTATCCATTGTTCAATTTTAACAGTAAGCATTTTGTGCTTAAAAATAAGACATTTCATATGACAAATTCTGTCCATCATTCTTGGTCCATTAATAATTCAGTAACTGATGTTGGAGATCTTAGATGAACAGTACTGACACAGTGTTCAACTCCTGTTGCATGTGGAAAATTTTGCTGAAAGGAGAATATGTGTATATAACAACCAGGTAGTTTTCTAAGCACCCCAGAGATCTTTGTGTCTGGATGGAGGGTGCAACAAAGCTATTTGGCATCTACACAGCAGACCTTGACTGCTCCTACTTCACAGAGCCCATCCTCACCAAATCCTGTCCAAAAATTAGGTGCACACAGCGAATTTCAGCAAAAGTTGGATTACGTGTGCGCTAGTAACTAACCTAGAGTAGCAATTCCACTGATAGATGTATGTCTTACTAAAACACCCTCTTATTTCTTAAATACACCTATTGTTAACTTTTTATTGTCCAGGTATTTGAAAGAGGGATGATCTTTACTTTCCTTAGCTGTCTTTTTAATCACTGTTTAGAAATCCTTACCAAGTTGTTCATGTGGAAGAGAACTTACCAGAGGTAAATTAGTTTTCAAAAGCATAACAAAATGCCATGTGTGTGTGAAAAGTTTGGTGTGTAACATGCAGACTAAATCATTTTTGTCTTTTTTTTTTTTTTTTAGGTCTTCCTGAACAATACTACAGCCTCACTTGGTTCCTTAGCCCCATCCTGGGCTTGATCTTCACTCCGCTTATAGGTTCAGCTAGTGACCGCTGCACGCTGAGCTGGGGCCGCCGGCGGCCTTTTATTCTTGCTCTCTGCATTGGTGTCCTCTTTGGAGTTGCACTTTTCCTTAATGGCTCTGTTATAGGTAAATAACAAGGAAATCACCTGTATATATCTCATGCTGATGTGTCTGCTTTAAGATTTTAATGGAGGAAGTGAAGGTAACGATGTGCAGTTGGCTTAACTTAGGTTTAGTGTTAAAATCAGCACCTGATCTGAGCGTGGTGCAGTTGGAGCTGTTACTGGTAATCGAGTTTTATTAATACAGTTGTTGCCAGTATGATGTTTGCAGTCCCTGAGGTGAATTTGGTCAATCCTTGACATGGGAAAATCGTAGCAACCTGTTCACAGGGAAATGTTTCCTGTTGTGATCCGTTTTCCCTTTAATGCATATCTGGCAACACATCCTGTTTCCAGCATTATTTCAAAAATTATCTTTTCACTTTTTCTTGTGCTTTTCTTAGACCTGGTATTGAAAAAGTCCAGAACACAGTTAATATTTTGTTTATCAAAAACTATGTGGGAAAATAATTTTTCCTCAGCCTCCATCAAAGCTGGTAAAAATAGTTTCCCTTGAACATAGTTTACTACTGAGCTTAATCTACAATCTCTTTGTAAATTTAGTGTAGGAGAGGTGACAGCAAGTAGGTTTTAGGAAATGTTTACATCATGGTTGGACTGATGCAAATGAAAGGAACTTAGCACCCAATAATATCCTCTTGGCTCTCACTCTTTTTTTTCCTGGTTAGATGCAGCTCTATTGTGAACAAGTTTTACTAATTGAGGGAAATGAGCAGAACATTACCCTGGCTGGGCTCGTTAGCTTTTTAAGCCAGATTAGCGTGCCATAGGATGGTTTTCAGTTCAAGTTCTGGCTTTTAATTTACCCAAGCAGTAAATAATAATTATTTGAACTGGTATCAATTGTACTTTGTGTCTCCAAGACTTACTCCTCATCCAGATGCATGCAGGATCTTAGATTGCAGCCCTCTCAGAAGATCTGAAGTGACATCTCTGACTCTCACAGCGTGGTTTGGATCAGTAGCCACTGATCCTGGCAAGCAGAGCTCACATGCAGTTTGGTTTATTTTGAAGGGCAGCAAAGGGTGTCTCTGCCCATGGCAGGGCAGTTGGAACTAGATGACCTTTGAGGTCCCTTCCAACACAAAGCATTCTATGATTCTACCTCACATTTTAATAAATCAGCAGAAAACATATCCTAATTTTCTCTAAATCTTTGTTAATTAGTATCACAGCCTATTGAATAGCTTTCCAGGTACTACAGTGCAGTGAAACCTCTTTAAAACACAGATGTTACTTCAGTGCACCACGAAATTTACCTGTATTTATTATGCATCCACTCCTGGGATGTGGTTGTGGTAGATTTTGGATAAAACAGGCTCTTCTGGAGAGCCCTATAAACCCTGCTGTGCCTCCCTCAAGGGAGCCTGCAGCAAACTCAGCTGAAGTGAGCTGCTTCATGGTCTCCTCTAGACCCTTGGAGAAGACACTGGAGAGATTTGCCACAAATTCAATTTATATCAGTGTAAACCAGTATTTAAGCTACTATTTAGAGCAGATACACGATATGACCAAGCAGTAGTAGTCTCTCTTTAATGGGACTCTTTGGAACAGTGGCTTGTGTCACTTTTCAGAGAGAAAAGGCATCGCTCACCTGTCTCTCACAAAAACTGGTGTCTGGGACGTTATTCTAGATGGAGCCTGTGCGCTTTCATGGTCTGTCTTCTTCCCACTTCATCTCACCTGGAGTACTGTGTGCAGTTCTGGAACCCCCAACATAAGAAGGACATGGACCAGTTGGAGAGGGTCCAGAGGAGGCCACAAAGATGATAAAGGGGCTGGAGCACCTTTCCTACGAGGACAGGCTGAGAGAGTTGGGACTGTTGAGCCTGGAGAAGAGGAGGCTCCGGGGAGACCTTCTAGCGCTCTGCCAGTACCTCAAGGGGGCCTACAAGAAAGATGGGGAGAGGCTGTTCAGTAGGGCCTGTTGTGACAGGACAAGGGGTGATGGTTTTAAAATAGAGGGAGGGAGATTTAGATTGGATATTAGAAAAAAGTTCTTTCCTGTGAGAGTGGTGGAGCACTGGAACAGGTTGCCCAGGGAGGTGGTGGATGCCCCTGGATCCTTGGAGACGTTCAAGGCCAAGTTGGATGAGGCCCTGAGTAACGTGATCTAGTTGGGGGTGTCCCTGCTTCTTGCAGGGGTGTTGGACTGGATGACCTGTGGGAGTCCCTTCCAACTCTACCCTTTCTATGATTCTATGATTCGCGTTCACACTTTCCTATCCTCGGTGTCCAGTAAGTCTCTTGCAGTCCTGATTTCAGCTGGGGCTGCAAGAGATGCAGCAAAACCCGAGGAGGTCATTATCTCATACCCTTTTTCATACCCTGGCCTCTGGCAGTAGGAGTCATCAGGAGGAGGACAAGGAGCACAAGAGCACGCTCAAAAAGTTGTTTGCTAATTCTAATAGTAAGACAACTGTGTTCCAAGAGAGCAGCTGTGTGTGTAGGATCTTACTCAACTCTTGTTCTCTTTTAATAAAAGCACTAAAGCCCTGACACTGTTGGTGTTTCCTGCTGTAAGGTTGAGTGTGGAACGTGTGTGAGCTTCTTCAGCGTTCAGAGGATTCGCTATAAATGAGGATTGACTATGCAGGAATCACAGCACTTGAATTTAGCTGATATTTGGTGCCTTAGCCAGCTCATCTCTTTCCACAGTCATTTCCATCAGTTACAATAATGGTTTTATCAGTCTGTTGCACGTGGAAGTTTAAATCTCTCTGATTCAAGTACTAAATGCTCTTGTCTGTGGTTCATTGAATGAGACATTCTCCAGCTATACACTGATGCTGCCTTTCCACGCTGTAGACAGGAAGCATTTCATCCCATGCTATCAACAGGAGCTGACTGATGGTTTTTGCAATGCAAAATACCTTCATGTTGCTTCATCCTTAGAAGTTTTGCTTAGAAAAGTGATCTAGAAGACAGGAATGTTTAAGAAACACGAGTTGAGAGTTGAGGGGGTTACTTCATCCTCTCGTGCCGCAGCCGTCACGTTCGACATGGTGTCAGGAGTGCTGCAGTGGGGTTACCTGTGTCTGTAACTGATAGGTGAGGTGTGGCAGGTTGGGTTTGGATGATTTCCTCTCTCACCACAGCTGTCTTCCATAAAACAGCATTTGAAGGAAAATACATGTGAGGAATGTGAAGTAATATCCGATGCTTCTGGAGATTGGAGAGATACTTTCTAAACAACACTTGGAAAAAGAAATGTCAATCTTGCAATGTAAAACACAATCTTTGTCCCAGTCCTTCCATGAAGCTGTGCCAAAGGGTTGAAATTGGGGTTTTACTCTGTCAAGCAATGTTTCCATGAGTGCGTTGGCCATCTTTCTCTGAAGGAGTTGAACTTGCTCTGAGCAGTTCTCCCTTTTTGAGTGACATGCTCAGATTCCTCTCTCATTTCTCCACAGGTCTGGCGATTGGCGATGTCCCGGACAAGCAGCCCATTGGTATAGTTCTCACAGTGCTTGGCGTTGTGGTGTTGGACTTCTGCGCTGATGCAACAGAAGGGCCCATTCGTGCCTACCTCTTGGATGTGGTGGACAGTGAAGAGCAAGACATGGCCCTTAACATCCATGCATTTTCAGCTGGTATGGAGTTAGTTGATATGGTTTTGGCAGCTGTTGGGTCTTCCTGATGACCAAGTTGGGACTGAATTGATGTTGGGTATTTTTTTCATGAGCTCACTTCTCATTTTTTTCTTCTTCCACAGGTCTGGGAGGAGCAATTGGTTATATGTTAGGAGGGCTGGACTGGACACAGACCTTCTTGGGTGGTATTTTTAAATCTCAAGAGCAAGTCCTTTTCTTCTTTGCAGCCATTATTTTCTCCGTCTCCGTTGCTCTCCACCTTTTTAGCATTGAAGAAGAGCAATATAACCCTCAGCAGGACAGGATTGATGACGAAGGCGACACACTGTCCAGTGTCAAGTTCAGCGGTAGCCTCCCTCCTGTGAATCGACTGAATGTCATCAGTGAGGAGGAGCCCTACGGAGGCTCCATGTTCCACGACGAGGTTCAGTCAGAGCATGATCTCAATATGGAGTTCCTTGAGGTGAACATCGTGAGAAGTAAGAGCGACTCCATTCTGCACATGCCCGATGCAACGTTGGAAATTGAATCAGAGCTGCTTTTTCTCCACGACATCGAACCCTCCATCTTTCAGGATGTTTCCTATCCAAACACTCCCCACAACACAAGCCAAGAGATCATGAAGTCCAAACTCAACCACCTGTCTGCTTTCCTCAGGGACAACGAGAAAGAGGAGGAAATGTTGCTTGATAATCGCTTGAATGAAGACAAAGTCCCAAACGTGAATGGCTCCCTACCAAAAGAGTTCCTCAACGGACACACTAGAATAGGCATGAAACAGTCTAGTACTTCAAACTCCATGCGAAGGCGGCGACACATGTTCTACCGTCAGCCATCTTACACCTTCTCCTACTACGGCAAGATAGGCTCTCACCGCTACCGCTTCCGTCGGGCCAATGCCATCGTCTTGATAAAGTCCTCACGCAGCATGAATGATATCTACGACATGCAGAAGCGGCAGCGGCAGAGGTACAGGCACAGGAATCAGAGCGGCACCACAAATTCGAGTGGAGACACTGAGAGTGAAGAAGGAGAGACCGAAACCACCGTCAGGCTCTTGTGGTTGTCTATGCTAAAGATGCCAAAGGAGCTGCTGAGGCTGTGTGTCTGTCACCTGCTGACCTGGTTTTCCATCATTGCTGAAGCCGTGTTCTATACGGATTTCATGGGCCAGGTCATCTTTCAGGGTGACCCAAAGGTAAGAGAACAGGTGCTGTTTGCCAGCCTGCTTAGGGGTCTTCGGTTCTGAGACGTGCTGGCTGCAAGACAGGGGCTGTGTTTGTGTTTGTTGCAGGCTCCTTCCAACTCCACCGAGTTACATGCTTATAACGCCGGGGTTCAGATGGGCTGCTGGGGGCTGGTGATCTATGCTGCTACTGCCGCCGTCTGTTCAGGTAAGAGACTTGGCACAGCTGCACAGTGGGAGGTACCTCACACATGTCTTGAAGATAAAAATGCAGTCATAGAGTCACAGAATGTGTTGGGTTGGAAGAGACCTTTAAAGGTCATCTAGTCCAACCCCCCTGCAGTGAGCAGGGACATCTTCACTAGATCAGGTTGCTCAGAGTCCCATCAAGCCCTTGAATATCTCCAGGGATGGGGCCTCCACCACCTCTCTGGGCAACCTGTGCCAGTGATCTACCACCCTCCTAGTGAAGAACTTTTTCCTAATATCCAACCTAAAGCTCCCTTTTCTAATTTAAAACCATTACCCCTCATCTTATCACCACATTTCCTCATGAACAGTTCTTCCCCAGCTTTCTTACAGACAAATAGCTTTGCTTCAGTTAGCATCAACCTCCCTCTTTGGGCAGAAGAAAAGTATTTCTCATAGACATAAGGGAGAGGCTCCTTTAAGAATGCTTTTTAAAAAATTTCTTTCAAATGTAGATGTGGCAAAAAGCACAAATATATATCTAAGAATATTGAATGGCGTTTAGTCATCAGGAACCTAAAATTATGCTTGCTGGAAGACTCAAGCATATGTGAGAGCATTTGTGCAAAGACTTTTTACAATCAGAGTTATGAACATGCATTTCTGAAAGTGTCCTTCATGCTCTCTAATAACAGATAAACCACCTACAGACAGTTTAGGCTTGGAATACAGCCCCTGAAGCTGAGAGCGTTTGCCAAACTCGAATTCCGCCCTTTGCGGCACATCTGTGTGCACATCTGCACACATCAGGACTGTGGGGACGGCCTTTTGTTGAGACAGGTCAAATTCTCAGCTCTGGTGGGGCTGCACCTCAAATTCTGTGTTTGCTTTTGGGGGCTCCTCAGTACAGGAAAGATATTGAGACCCTGGAGTGTGTCTAGAGAAGGGTGATGAAGCTGGTGAAGGGTCTGGAACACAAGTCTCATGAGGAGCAGCTGGGGAACTGGGACTGTGTAGTCAGGAGGAGGAAAGGAGTCTCACAGGAGACCTCATTGCTCTCTACAGTGACCTGAAAGGAAGGTGTGGTGAGCTGTGGTGAACCTCTTCTCACACTTAACTAGTGATAGGAGAAGAGGGAATGGCTGTGACTTGCACCAGGGGAGTTTCAAGTTAGAAATGAGGAGAAATTTCTTCTCAGAAAGACTGGTCAGGCACTGAAATGGGTTGCCCAGGGAGGTGGTGGAGTCACTGTCCCTCGAGATGTTTAAGGAAAGTTTGGATGAAGTATTTAGGGACATGGCATGGTGAGTAATATAGGTGGTAGGGTCAGTTGGGCTGGATGGTCTTGGTTCCAACCTTAATGATCCAATGACTCTGTAAAGTTCAGGTGGGCAGCATCTTTCTGAGCACAAACTGAAACACAGCTGTAAACAACCACTCTCCAATCCCTTCCTTCAAGCAAACATGTTTACATCAGAAACAGGATCTCCTCTGTGCTCAGAGTTTGCCTGCACTGATACTTTTAAAATAGAAGGAGATTTAGATTAGATATTAGAAAAAGGTTCTTTCCTGTGAGAGTGGTGGAGCACTGGAACAGGTTGCCCAGGGAGGTGGTGGATGCCCCATCCCTGGAGACATTCAAGGCCAGGTTGGATGAGGCCCTGAGCAACGTGATCTAGTTGGGGGTGTCCCTGCTTCTTGCAGGGGGTTGGACTAGATGACCTCTGGGAGTCCCTTCCAACTCTAATCATTCTATGATTCTATGATACAGTTAATAAAGAGGCAAAGAGAGTGGATGGACTGAGTGGCCCATGATACATTTGAGTCTCAAAGCATCGAGTTCTGCCTCACGCTTGGGCAAACCTCAGAGTACATTTGTTCCCCAGTCTCCAAAGTGGAAACACCCCTTTTTCCCAGTGAGGGCTGAGCCATGCAGGTAGGACAAGCCAAACATGTGGTGAGCAACCAAGCCCTAAAAAAGCATTTTGAATCATTTTGGCCACAGCAAATCCATAAAACTTCACCGGTTATACTGATTGTTGTGTTTATTCTTCAATCCTGCAGCCTTGTTACAGAAATACTTGGACAACTATGACCTTAGTATAAAAGTGATCTACATCCTGGGCACACTGGGTTTTTCTCTTGGCACTGCAGTGATGGCAATGTTCCCCAACGTGTATGTCACCATGATCATGATCAGCACTATGGGCATCGTCTCCATGAGTATCTCCTACTGCCCCTACGCGCTTTTGGGACAATACCACGATATCAAACAGGTACATGGAATATTTGTAATCTTCTGATCAAGGCAGAGCATTTGCATTTCTCTGAAGATCAAATTGGCAAAATGGATTNTGATCAAGGCAGAGCATTTGCATTGGCAAAATGGATATATTAGATCCCACTTCATGAGGCAGATGCTTTGTTGGGGCATGTGCCAAAGCACAGATTCGTCCTTGATAATAAACAGCAAGAGCTGCTACTTAAATCAGGTGGAATTAGCATCAGGTTGGCTCAGGGGATCATGATTGCTGTGCCTTGTGCTGAGGTGTAACAGGATTTGGGGTAGATGGAGAGGTGAACTAATGCTTGGAGTATGTATTGTACACCTGTGTGCTACTGCTGCTTCTGACCTGTTATGGTATGTGGGCTCTTCACAGTGAGGTGAGTCTGGAAATGCAGCTGTAGGTAGACATAAGGCAAGCTGATGATGCTGAACACAAGGATGAGTTTACTTCCCACTTTTTGGCACTGTTCCATTTGGGTTGCAAATTACAGGAGGATTGTAATGTGTTTTCTGCATTGGAATTGGGAGGGGATTCCTTTTTACAACCATAAAATAGTTTCCACCCATAGTTTCAGGTAATTTTTAAAATATTTTTTTTAATAAGACCTAATCCTGGAGCCACTTCATGCTAGAAGTGCCCCAGTAAGTATCTGACTCTTGGTGCAAGATGAGGAGCCTGTTGGTAGGGAGGAAGTTGCTCTGGACTTGTATAACCTGTGTGACGTGCAAGGCCGGTGTAGAGTTGGCCATGTGGATGAGAAATTCGAAGATGCTGATACTCAAGTATTTGACATCATCCATTGTCTCACCTCATAACATTTCTCTTGTCTTTTTCCAGTACATTCACCACAGTCCTGGGAACTCAAAGCGAGGATTCGGCATCGACTGCGCTATTCTGTCGTGTCAGGTTTACATCTCCCAGATCCTCGTGGCCTCCGCCCTGGGGGGTGTGGTGGATGTGGTCGGCACAGTCAGAGTCATTCCCATGGTGGCTTCAGTGGGATCCTTCCTGGGATTTCTGACAGCTACCTTCTTGGTGATTTACCCTGAAGTCAATGAAGAGCCAAAGGAAGAACAGAAAGGACTAGGTCCTCCAGAGACAACCGAGGGCAACGGCACGACCGCAGAGAAGCCAACAGTGCTGAAGCTGTCGCGCAAAGGAGCGGCCATGTCAGAGCTGGAGAGCGAGTCAGCCGTGTGAGGTCATCACTTCTTGTTCACCCACATTCCAGGAAGTGCAGGTGCAGGATCAAAAAACTTTTTTCCTTTTTTTTTTCTTTTTTTTTTTTTTTCCAGGAAAACCAATTAGGTTCTTTACTACTTGTAGTTACAACTGCAGAAGAAACGGCAGTTTCATGCAAAAGTGTAAATGAAATTCTGTAGTCCTTAATATAGGTTTGAACAGGTAGCTATGATGCTAATTGCTTTCTCTACAACTTAGAAATGTCATTTCTGAACACTTTTTTTTTATTAAGAGTACATTTAGATTTCAAATAGGTTTTATTAATCTGCATGAGACTCACAGTGTATACAAGTAGCAGTTAGAAAAATTAAATTTTCGGCTGTTTTTAAACTAACTGAAAACAGAAGCTATCTTGACTTAGTCTCTTGCTGTATTTTTTGTCTGAACATTTCAGATTTCACGGTGTAATAGCTAAATCAAGTGCTTAGACATCTTGAGCTGTTATTTCCATAAGCATGATACTGATCTGACAGCTACAGCGCTCTAACGTTAATTTTCGACTTTGTGTTGGTGCAATTAGTACAGAACAGTTTTTATTTGCAATTTTTTCCAAAAGAAAAAAAAAACCAAACCCAACCCCAACCCACAAAAGCAATGAGGTCGGTTTCTAAGAAACCGCGGTGAGTCCTTTCAGTCACAGAACTACTCCCGAGGCTGCTGCTTGTCAGGAGAGGGCGGTGTTGGGTGCCTGATGGGAGCCCTGGATGGAAGGAGCAGGAGCAGCACCCGGGAGGGGTGACCAGCACTGACAGGGTTTTATCACAAGTGCTGAATTTGATGGATGTCGTTGAAATATACTGTGACAGTTTCTAGCTGGGAGTTTTGCTGATGAATTTGGGCTGGGTGGGGTGTTGGTGGGTAAGGGGGGTGGGTTGTTTCTTGGCAATTTAAACCTGATCATCTCTGGGTGAAGCTGCCGTGGAGAAAAAGGCATCTCTGGGGTCAGCTTTATGGGAGGGGGCGAGTGGGTTCTCTTTCATAGGGAAAGGAGGTCGTTGATTAATTGCACTTTTTAATGATCCTTTACCCTCCTGGCTGGGAACGCAGCAGCCAGGGTAAAGGCACGGTGTCAGTACAAGGTCAACCAAAGGCCTGTTTCCATCGCTTTCTGGCATAGTCTGTGTCTCAAAATCTGTGTCACAAACAGCTTTTAGGCCTTAAAATTCAGTCCCCTGGCAGGTATTGCTGCTCCAGTCCCGTGCTGGAGGAATCACAGGCTGGAGCTCTCCCGAGCCGCTGTACCGGCGGCGTCAGCGCAACCTCCGTGCCCCTTCCCTTGAGTCAGGGCGTAGCTGCAGTGCAGAGGTGTTACTTTATTCTGTGAAGAGCTTGAATGAGTTGTGCTGATCTGAGTTAAAAGAGCCTTCAGATCGCTCACGGTGTGCCCAGATCCACGGGCAGCCGGAGCTCAGACATCCAGCAGCCATTTAAAGAGACTTTAGTAACCAAACTTCCCATTTGTTGTCTTATGTGGAAGAGTTTGTGATGCTGTTCCCTCATTTTCACGTGGACCTCCGGGCTGCACTCAGCCCATGTGCTAAACAGCCAGACCACAGCTCCTTGTCAGAGCTCTGCTGCCTCAAACCTCTCATACTACATACAGTACTTTAAAATGCACGTGGAAATCATGCTGCAATATATAGTCATTCAAGAGAAGAATATATATTTCAAAATGAAAAGCAGTTTTTAATAAATTACTTGAATGGTCAGTGTATTTAAGAGGTGTGTGTTTTGGTAGAGTTGAAGTTAAGGCACAGTCTTGGCCAGCATTGTTGACAAGTTCCAGTGGCACACGTGGGTTTCTTAGCTGAAGGCTCTCGGTCGGTGCCGGCGTCCTGTGCTGTCGAGGGGGACTGTGTTGCTTTGATGCTGATGAAATCACCAGGCATTAAAGTGCACAGAATCCCACAGGACTTGGGTTTTTTTTTCCAAGTGTCTCAAGAAAATCCGTTTTTTGGTCTTTTTTTTTGTTTTGTTTCCTGTAAGGTGATTTTTTTTTTAATTTTGGACACATACTGTGAACTGTGTTCAGACAGGGGAATAATACTACTGAAGAATAGCAGAGCTTGTTGAAGAAATCAGTTGTGAGAAATACTTTAACTGAACTTCTGCCGTGAATTTTATCATCTCAGTTATATTTAATATATTCTGGTAGTGTTCATATATAACAGATTAGTGTTGTGCTTCACCACATAACTGGCATTCGTGTAAAATACACACAGAGTTAGACATTTTACAGTGGCTCTAGTATTTTCTTTTTAAAGCTCCTCAAAGATTCTGCTTTTTGTTAAAAGAAACACTGTCAAATATGACTTATTTTATCTCTGTTTCTGGAAAGATTCTTCTGCAGTTTAATAATCTGCATCTTTTGGCCAGTGCCAGCCTCAGGCTTTTTTGTCCCTGAGTTTTGTGTTATCAATGTGGTTGTAAGTGACTGCTACTCTTAGTAAACCGAGATCTCTTCTGCAGCACTGCTGAGCTGACCACAGTGTAGCTGAGGGAGGACACCTTGAAGGTCCCTCTGGCTTCACACTCAGCCAATGTGGAACCGTGTTTGGGGGGATGCTCACATGGATTTATTTCACTTTCTTAGTCAGGGGAAGGGTGAGGAGGGAGGAAGGATGGTTTCAATCCCAAGAGCTTCAATCAAAGCCAGGGCAGGCCCAGTTTTGTCCTAGCCAGCGTTTGGCGTAGCCTCGTCTCTGAGAACTGGATGTCATAAATCTGTTGTTTATGGGGCTGTTTAATTACTGCTTGTACACGGCCTTGCAGCAGGAAGCTCTATTTTACCCCTCTGTAAAGCTGAAGGAAATAATTACCCATTGTAAACGTGCTTGAGTATTTGTAGCAGTGCCAGAAGAATTAACACAGGGAGCTCCTGCCAAAGCGTCTCCTCCTGTACCTTGGCCAGCTTGTGAAACCGCTGCGCTGGCTTCCCCCGTGCTTGCTGCTGAGGGATCCCGAGATCTATCATAGGAGGGCTTGTTCTTGACTTTGGGAGTCTCCTTTCTACTTCTGGGAGTCTGCTTTGACTTTGGGAGAGTTTCTCCTGCCTAGGGTAGAGTGGGCAATGATTTATTTTGTTGTGTCCCTTCTGATACAGAAACAACTTTCTTGTTTTAATTTAATCACAATTAAAAGATAAAGATTCTGTGTGTCTATTGCAGAAGTGTGGGAAGAGAGAGTTGCAGGGGCTTTATTCCTGGTGACAATGAGCATGATTTTTCTTTGTCAGCATGGCTGTAGAGTCACACTCATCCCCCATGTTCCCTCTCTTTGGACCTTCGCCGCAGTCGGCTGAGGGTGTAGCGGTTTCATTCTGAGTTGCTCTATACTGTAAACAGGTTAAACATACTCTGCCATGGTCCTTCTGGTGGCACCTCGGGCATGGAGACCTCATTAGTGCTCAGTTTCTCCAAGTCAGTAATCTGCATGTCTAGAAGAATTTCAGCCGGGCTGAGGAGCTCAAAGTGGAACCACTCGGAAAGGCGTCGCGTGGATTTTGCACCGCTGGGTTATTTCAAGAGTCCAATCGGATCTGCACTGTTTGCAGATGGCAGTTTCATCTTCCAGAAGCAATAATTCCTTAGGAATGTTTCTCTTCCTGCTGGCTAGATGACTTCCATAGAGATTTATTACCTAAACAGCCTTTTAATAACACGAATCTGGTCGTTTGCTAGCGCTGGCAGTAAGCAGTTATGGAAGGATGAGGGTTGTTCATCATCAGGAGGGAGGAAGCCAGTAAATCCAGCAGAGGTTAGTGCTCCTTGAAACACACGGTGTCCTTTTCCCCTCCTGCTTGGAGCCTTTTTCTGGACCATGAAATGTTGCTGGTGTGGTGAGGTGGAAAGGAGGCAGCTTGTGAATTCAGCCTCCCTGTTCTCTTGACCGTGCTGACGCTGTCACGTGGACCCCGCGATGAGCCAGGGCTCACGTGAGGTTTTCCACGGAGGTGTGGAAGCTGGTGCTGAGCCCTTCTCTTGACTCTCCCATCTGAAGTCCCCAGCACTTGGAATGACAGAGAGAACAATGATTATTGCCAGGTACCTCAGTAAAACCCCAGTTCCATCTCTAGAAACGCATCTGCCCGCCCTCGGTTCGCGGTGAGCTTGACCTTCTGACGCCCACCATTAAAGGCTGGATTTTCATGGCTACCGGTGGGGTCTTGCAGAGAGACCTCCTGGTTCCTGGGAGAGCTCCCTCCATGTCTGGGTAGGAGGAGAGTTGGGTGGGGGCTTCCTTCCCTGAGGTGTGTCACACAGGGGTCAGCCTTGGTTTCTGGGAGTTCCTTGTGTTTTCAGTGGTGGTGTGTAGACGGGACGTGCCGCTCTGGTTCAGTCCCTGCAACGAGTTGTAGTTCAGTCACTGGGAGCAGAGGGTCTGTAGGTGTGTGTATATGCACTTCTATACACACTGCTCAGGCCAAAGTACCTGCAGTGGTTGTGTGCTCGTCCTCAGCTGTACTCAACAACGCTTTCAACTGAGTCCCTCCAGGTTTGCCTCATCCTGGTCCGCTGGGAGATGAGCTCAGCTGTAAATGTGTATCCTCTTTAAACAAATGAACTCCTGCATGCTACTCCAAGCACATGTAGCAGCTTCAGCACCTGAAGTATCTAGTGTGAAAGAGAAGCTGGGTTTACGTGCAGCTGTTTTGTACTCATTTCCTTTCCATAGGCCAAATAAATGTAACAAACACCAAATGTTGCACAGGAATGTTGCTAATGACTGTGTAGAGAGAAAAAAAAACCAAACCAAACCAAATTTTATTTTTCTTTGCAGAAACTTTATGGTTACAGAGAGTCCTCTAGCTGTTATTAATCCTTAAGCGACAAAGCTGAACGTTTGTAAAGCGCGTTGAGAAATGGTCAGTGTTCAGAAGTGGAGCTACCCAAAGTTTGCTGTTTCTCATGTTGCATCCAGAACAAGCTGCTGGCAGAGGTGAGCTGCAGAAGCGTTGTGTTCTCCAGGCTCAGCAGCCCCCACCCTTAGGAAAATTGTGTTAGATGATAATGGAAAGGCTCAAGTGCCTCTTCCTGAGGTCACACTGACTGCTTGTTAAGGTGCTCCTGGGATGGAAATGAACATCACCCTCCAGGAGAGTGGCTGGGTTGGGTTCCTCAGACAGCCCTGCGGCTCACCTGTCTTTCCACTGCACCCTTCCTCGTCCTGGGGAGCGCTGGGGACTCGGAGGGGGTGCCCAGGAGGGACCAAAAATCCTCCTAATTACATCTAAAAATTAAAGACTTTTGATGCCCTGGTGACCTACCAAAGCTTTAGCAAAAACCCAGGACGTGGCTTCATTTGACACATGTGGCCATGTCGGGTTTTTTATCAATCCTGAAGTTGAGAGTGAAGCATTTAACCAAATCCAATGTCACCTTATTTAGTCTGCACCTACCCAATCCTCTGAGCTACCAAATCGTCGTAAACAGCCCAAAAAGACTTTCCTCTCAACAAATTGCCAGTTCCAGAGATAGATATATATATATATATTATTTTTATTTAAATTTTTTCTGATGTAACATGAACACTAAGCCCTTTTGGTAGCCAAATGACCAGCTTGTTTTCAATGCCTCGTACCGATAGAAAGCTGCGTGTAGGCATCTCATAGCGGAAAAGGAAAAAAAAAAAAAGAGAATATTTAGTTCCTTTGTGAACTGGCCATATGACAACTACTTTTTTATCAACTTATTAAGTTGGGGCACTATAATAGCTCTTGCTGAGTTTAGCAATGTTTATAAGCATGTGTTAAACACATAATGTTAAGTTTTATGAGGAAAAAGGGATAAAGAAAAGTAATGTCACAGATGAATGTTTGAGTGCGTAGACGGCATAACGTATGTATGGGTTTTATTTCTACACTGTTGAGCTTATTTTCTGTTTTAAGGTTAAAAAAAGATGTTTGTTGCATGAGAACTGTTTCATTGTGTTCTGCACTTTCTGTTCTTTTTTTTTTTTGTATAATCTTGATTGTATTTTTTTTCATTTATGCATAGAAAAGACAAATCGATTTAGAGATCCTCCACAGCCATTGTGTTCCGATCCGTTGTTCTGAAGTTCGATCTTAATAAACATTTCAGTAAGAGTTGGTGACTCGTGTTCCTGGGGTGGCTGTGACCCCCAGCCAGGGGCACCCCATCCCTCCTCAAGGTGTGGCAGTGATGGGCTGGGGCTGGGCTGGCCAGAGCTCGTGGGTGAGGACAGAGGTGTCACTCCCAGTAAACACTGGAGTGGCTGGGAAGAGCTTGTCAAGGAGCCTGTCCCAGTGCTGCTCCTGAGGAGGAACAGCCACCAAACCAGTACCTTCCCTTTCCCCACCCCCAGCTCCAGACTGCCCCAAGCAGAGTCCATCCACCCCAGTGTTTCTCAGACTTTGCACCTGTCCTGGGGCCTGTGAGTGGCATATGGTCCCCGTGTCCAGAGCCACCGGCAGGATCAGGCCCTACTGCACACGCTGCCTGGTTGTGCCTGTGCCGGCACCAGGCAGAGCAGAGACCTTGTGTACACCCAGAGCCCCACTTACTGCCCCTCCCAGCAGCTCCACCCTCACTGCATGACCCACTTGTTACCACAGGGCTCAGGGGGGACATGGGATGTGCCTGTGGGGTGTCACCACCCTCCAGGAGGTGACACCACAAGCACACACACTTGAGTTGGTGGTCCCACAGGTTGGGCAGTGCCTCAGCCCCTGAGAAGCCACCCACCAGGGAACCAGACCTGGAGGGCCACCACGATGAGGGGTGGAGCAGGACATTGGTCCAAATCCTTGGGGCTCCAGCTCCCAACCCCAGATGGCAGCATTCACCTCTCCCAGGCCAGGGAGGCTGCACTGGTACTGGGGAAGGCAGAGGGAAGGGCTGTTCCTACCACACAGCGCCGTCCCGTCGGGAGAGCGCAGGCAGCACGCGGCAGCCTCAGTCTCCAAGCGGCTGCTGGCTCCTCAGAGGGGTTGTTTCTAGAAGCAAACACTGCCAGCCCTCGGTTCAAATCACAGGATCATGGAATTGTTAAGGTTGGAAGAGACCCTTAAGAGCATCCAGTCCAACCACAAACACCTCCAGCTGGAAGAGGCCTGCAAGGTGCACTACTTACACCGAGAAGTTACTTCCAACGAGCTCCAGAAGGGTTGGGGATGTGTTTGTGTGCATACAGGACATTCCCAGATGATGTTTGGGACGTTAAAGTCACCCCTTGGGACTAGAGCAGCTGATCTAGAGCTATCCCTGAATTCCTTGTAGAACAGTTCATCTGGCTCTTCCCCACCACCTCGGCACGGAGCAGCCCAGAAAGAGACAACCAGGTTTTAACGTCTGCTCGAAGAGGGACACCGCTGCAGCAGGGGCTGGTTGTAGAAAGGAGAATGTGCGGGGGGGGAACCAACCCCAACCCCAACCCAGGTAGTTATTCTCTGCAATACACAGCTGGGACACGAGTCAGTGCTAAAAATCATCACTGTACTGTGTAGTCAGAACACAGGAAAAAGAGAGAGGTCAGAGTATCAATATAGTGTTTAATTTACTTATCTTCTTTAAAAAAAAAAACCACCTTAAAAAGGTAAAATTTCAGTTACCATCATATAATAAAACCTTTTGTCAGCACACTGAAAGTGTTAGAAATATTACATGGAGTTATTTCCAGAAGTTTCTATTAGACCTACACTGGTTTATATTTATTAACAAAAGTAGCAGCCCTGGTTGGTCTTTTTTCCCTTTCTATTTACAATACTTTCAATATTGTATTCTGCTCTACTCAGCACTGATCCAGCTAAAACAATTCTGCATAGATTTATTGTTTTACTAAGAGTCACAGACTGGGTTGGCTTGGAAGGGACCTCAAAGGCCATGTAGTTCCAACCCCCTGCCATGGGCAGGGACACCTTCACTAGCCCAGGTTCTCCAGAGCCCCATCCCAGCTGGCCTTGAACACTTGCTGATAATTGCCACTGATAAACAAACAATGTGCATCCGAAAGCCATCAGGGAATCCTCTAGATTGATGGTTGCTTCAGTAATTAAGCAGTAGTTTGATGACTCAGCAGTGCTTAAAAATTAAGCAGGTTCTACACAAAATATCAGCAGTTCTTCCAATTACAGACAACTGAAGTTGAGTGGGAGACGCTTTTTGCACAGTGAATCGAAATGTTCCTTCCAAAAGCAAGTATAATACATAAAGAAATTAAATAAATTAAGTGCTTCTGCTGAAAAAAAAATTAAATCTGTTACAGGTAGAGTTACAAATGCCAAGTGCTGTGCATTGTTTTTAAAGGAAAAACAAGTGTGGAAGTGAAAGAGTCATTAAGAACATCCAAGTATCACCTCCCCAGCAGGGAGCCTTCAGTGCCATCAGGCAAAGCCCGGCTGTGTCTACATCTTGAGTTCTACAGCACCACCACTACCCACACGGGGTAACAGAGAGTCTTCCCAGCTAAATCCAGCTGCTAGTTCAGAAAGATCCTCCCCATTTTCAGTAACTCCATCCAAATCCAACAAATGTCCTTAGGTTTGGGATTCTTTTCCTGTTTAGTGACCGTTTCCAAGCCAGACTCTTAATCCCAGTTTCCAGGCAACCCATGTGCCACCCAAAAAAGTGCTGCAGGGGAATTAGTGACCTGGCTCTGGCACGCTCAGTGCACCGTGTGACCTTCCCCAGCGCCGCCTGTCACGTCTGCAGCTCTTCACATCCATCACAGGAGCAAGGAGAGATTCAAGGAGAGATTCACTTCCCTTTTGATTTGCTACATCGATGTGGGCATTAAAATAATAAATAATGTAACACTGAGGGGTGGTTGAAACGTATGCAAACCGCTGGAGTGAACACAGCCCGAGGTTCTCACCTCTCCCCAGCACAGGAAGACACCTATGGATCAGCTCAACTATGGATCAGCTTTCCAAATGGCAATCTTCCCTTCCTCTTTCCCAGAGCCGCTGAGGACGTACCTGTCCTCGGCCGAGCACAGCGCCTGCACTGTATCGGCATGCCCGACCAGCTCCTTCTCCACGGTCTTCCTCTCAGCACTGACCACGTAGATCTTCCCTTTGCTCTTGCCTTGCGATCGCCCGCTGCTCCCAATCCACAGCTGGGGTGAAAACAAACCACAAAACCACAGTCATTTGCAGTATATGCCAGCCCAGGGCACAGCTGAGTTCTTCTTGCCACAGGGATACAGTGAGAGTCTCTCTTGCTACACTGTTATGAGGAAACACTGAACATTTGTGAAATATTAATCTGTCTGTTGGAGCTCACGTTTCACTCTCACCATCTCACACTCCTCCCCCAGAGGTCTGTCACGGAGCGGAGCGGCTCCTCACCCTGAGCACACCTCCCACGGGTGTGCTCACTGCTGTGTCCTGTACTGGTGTAAGAACAGGGCACAGCTGGCAGCCTGGCACTCCGGTGCCTGTGTGGTGCCACCAGAGCTCTGGGAAGCTGTGGCCTTCTGCTGGGTGACAGCACTGTGCCCTGGTGGGGCTGACAGGGTCACAGCACCCTTCCTGACCAAACTGCTGCACCACACCCAGTTTTGCCCACTCTGGTCACTAAAGCTGCCCAGGGGCTTCCTTTATACTTGAGTGTGGGCTCAGCTGACATTGCTCCAGGCCCCACCCAAGTCTCCTCAGCTGCTGTCCTGGGAGCTGTGGGCTCCAGGGGGTCTCTCTGCACCCTTAAGGTTTCCCCAGTTCAGGATAAACCCCATGTACCCCACACAAGAGCAGCTCCACTGCCAATGGTGCCGGTACCGGAGCTGCTCACCTCAGCAACTCAACCTGGCTTTGGTTCCACAGCCCCAGAGCAGAGAGTTGAGATGGGACATGGTGCTTTTCCACTGCATGAACTCCAGCAGCTCACCCAGATCTGAGGGCTTTGTGCAGTCCTGTGATCAGCAAGATCAGAGGAAATCCAGGGGAAAAAAATAAACCCATCAAGAGAAAGAGCGAGCTGTAACATGAGTAAGGATGGACAAAGGCAGCACTCCTCAGGCTGCAGAGAAAGCAGCCAGGGAGGGATCATTTTAAGGTTTAGAAAATCCCCAAAGTGTGGATAAACAGACTGCAGGAGCATCATTCAACACATCCAGCAACTGGAGACGTAAAGAGAGACCGTGGGGACCAGTCAGAGCTCAGTGCACTTAGAAGAAGAAGGTACTTCTCTGTACGTGGCTGGCAGTGAACTGTGGCACCAGCAAGCTCCAGCAGCAGTCAGATCCACAGGGACTGGGTCCAACAGTGGCTCAGGAAAGGCTGAGGTAGAGGTGCACTCAGTACCCCTAAATAAGGACCACAGAACATAAGGAGAACAGAGCGCAGATATGGGACAGGTGCTCTCCCCAGAGTGGCACTGCTATTGCCACCGCTGGCAGGCAGAGTCCAGGCACAGATGCACCTGGTCTGGCAGAGCAGAAGAGCTGTGGTCTCCTTGCACACAGTTTTGTACAGAGCAAGTCTTGGGGTCAGTCCTGGGTCCAGTTCTGTTGAACACCTTTATCGATGACCTGGATGGATGAAGGAATCGAACGTTCCCTCGGTAAGTTCACAGATGACACTGAGCTGGGAGGAAGTGTCAATGTGCTTGAGGGTGGGGAGGCTCTTCAAAGGGACATGAACAGGCTGAACCAATAGGCTGAGACCAACGGGATGAGGTTCCGTAAGGCCATGTGGGGAGTCCTGCACCTGGGACATAACAGCCCCATGCAGTGCTACAGGCTTGGGGCAGACTGGCTGGGCAGCTGCCAGGCAGAGAAGGACCTGGGGGTGTTGGTGGACTGTAGACTGGATATGAGCCAGCAGTGTGCCCAGGTGGCCAAGAAGGCCAATAGCATCCTGGCTTGTATCAGAAACAGCGTGGCCAGGAGGTCTAGGGAGGTGATTGTGTCCCTGTACTCAGCACTGGTGAGGCTGCACCTTGAGTACTGTGTCCAGTTTTGAGCCCCTCACAATAAGGACATCAGGTCCTGGAGCAGGTCCAGAGAAGGGAAACAAGGCTGGAGAAGGGTCTGGAGGACAAACCTTATGAAAAGCAGCTGAGGGAGCTGGGGGTGTTTAGTCTGAAAAACAGGAGGCTGAGGAGAGACCTTATCACTACTTACAATTAACTGAAAGGAGGTTGTAGGGAGGTGGGTGATGGTCTCTTGAGGCAAGTGTCAGGTGACAGGACAAGGAGAAATGGCCTCAAACTGCTCCAGGGCAGGTTCAGATTAGATGTTAGGAAAATATTCTTTGCCAGAAGAGCTGTTAGGATGTGGAACAGGCTGCCCAGGGAGGTGGTTGAGTCACCAGCCCTGGATGTATTTGAAAGATGGATAGATGAGGTGCTCAGGGATATGGTTTAGAGAGGACAGGTACGGTTGGACTTGACGATCTCAAAGGTCTTTTCCAACCGAGTGACTCTGTATTCTGTCAGTGCTCACTGGTGTCTATTAGC
Source organism: Heliornis fulica (assembly GCA_013399135.1). NCBI lineage: Eukaryota > Metazoa > Chordata > Aves > Gruiformes > Heliornithidae > Heliornis > Heliornis fulica. Next base: position 5,317 of record VXBZ01012608.1, on the reverse strand, counting down.
AATGCTTGCCAGCCAGAGAGCATCCTATTTCAGACAGACACAGTATGTAATTGGTTTTATCTCAGTTTTCTTCAAGACAAACAATGGCTTGTTTTTAATTAAAGCACTTAGAAGCCAGCCTGGGGCAGATGACCCTTACCAGTGCAGCTGTTAGCCTTTACCAGCCTCCAAGTTCATCCTCAGCAACTGCAATGCTGTGTAGAAGAGGAGGTAGATGCTCCAACTGCTAAACATTCTCCAGGCCTTCCTCTGGAGAACAAATGCTGCCAAGATGTTGGTAAGCTGAAAGATGGCATGTTGAACACTCAGGTTCAGGACATGGATCACAGAGGGCTATTTTTCTAGTCATTCCTTCTGCATCAGTGAGTAGGACTACAATGTTGGTTAAGGTGGAGCTGAGTGAGGAGTAAGTGGAAAAGGACAAAGGACAAACAATCCTCTAACTCCCTTAAAACAGGACTTAGATAAATCCATCTGTATTTTGCAGGTAGACATCTCAAAAGGTTTTCTCTTATCAGTTCACAAATCAAACCAAAGGCTGAACACACAGAGAGCTTCCCTATTTCATTAGAGACTTCCTGAAAAGAGGAATGAGGGAAAACCTGAGAAGGAGATTCAGAAAGTTGCTCTCCTAGTAGATGTGTATTAGCTATTCATCTGCAAATTAACTCTAAACCTGGTATCACCACTACAATCATTCCCACAGCTGCTCATACCATGCAGAAAGAGCAGGTACATGGCCTGAGGCCAACAGTGACAGGGACACAGGGTGGAGCTGTTGGCTCCTCTGGCCTCTGCTGAATTCAGAATGTGGTAAGTAAACAAGAAAAAAAGTCACCTAACAGAACAGGGCAGCTAATTGGCATTTACTGGTCATCTATTCATCTTTTCCAAGGCTTAGTCTTAGGAGCCCTGAGATTAAACAGCAAGGGACCTAACTCTGCATTTCTGTGGTTCTCTGGAAATGTCAATGGCTAATAACAGTCACCACCTGTTTAATTACTGATGAAGCTTTTGGCTTGAAATGAACTGGGACTGTTCAGACTGAAGAAGAGGAGGCTCAGAGGAGACCACACTGTGCCTACAGCTACCTGAAAGGAAGGTGTGGTGAGCTGGGGGTCAGTCAGCCTCTCTCACACAGAAGTGATATGAGGGAATGGCTGCAGGTTGCACCAGGGGAGGTTCAGGTTAGAAATGAGAAGTTTCTCCTCAGAAGGAGTGGTTAGATGTTGGAATGAGTTGCCCAGGGAGGTGGTGGAGTCACTGTCCCTTGGGGTGTTTGAGGAAAGGTTGGATGAGGTACTCAGGGACATGGTATAGTGAGTAATATAGGTAATAATGGTTGGACTGGATGATTTTGGAGGTCTTTTCCTTAATGGTTCTATGATTCTATGATCTAACAGACAGTTATCTTAGGCAGTCATTAGCTTCTCTGGTTTCAAACAGGAGTCAACATTTCAAGCATGTATGCAAACACCCAGTAAGGAACATAACCAGTGCCAGTACAACAGCTGCAAATCAGACAGAACCAGTAAAGAATTCCACAATAGGTAAAACAGTCCAAATGTCTCTCACCTGATTTTTAACTCTTATCATGCAAGTAATCTCAGAGCAATCTTGAAGATGAATCTTTTGAGGCATACTTGAACATTCTTTGGTGTTCCAAACATAGAGGTCACTACTCCCTGAGTAAGATGCCCACACTTCGTTTCTCTGAAGCACAGAAAGATGTTCAAACATGAGGACAGTTGGCAGGATGTACCCTGTGACAAGTAACTAAGGCTTGTAATGCCACAGAGTCGTGTTTGCCTTAAATTCTAAATTAAAATGGTTTAAATGCCATACCTCAGGAAAGAGCTGGAAGCAGAGAATGTAGGAACATGTGTCCTTCAGGTGATGCTCGATTTTCATCTGCTGTTGAAATTCCTGTGTTGACACTACGAGTATGCAACTTCCAGTACCTTCAGTATTAAGGACAAAGAGTTAGTAACTGAAGCAACTACTTCCTTCATCTCTAAAAACCATGAAGAAAAAAAGGCAAAACAAAACTGAAACCTTTTCATAAATAAAAACTCTCGAGTCTCAATCAAGAGTAAAATCTTTGAGGTATTTCTTGAGTATCTATTTTTTACATCTGTTCTTTCTTCAAACACTGGTATCTACTCTGCAGTGCATACACCTTAGAGTCCAAAAAAGGTGAGAGGAGAATAAACTCACTCCTTAAAATTAGGACATTTCATACTTAGGTTCTCAATTACACAATTATTTTTCTCTACAGACGTGAGACTAAGTGTTACAAAGTTAAAAGGGCTGAACAGGTCTGATGATGGCAGTGGNTGTGATCTAATCTAGGTGACCCTGCTCGGGCAGGGGGGTTGGACTGGATGATCTTTCAAGGTCCCTTCCAGCTCCTGACATCCTGTGATTCTGTGGTCACAGCACCAGGATGTAGATATATCCTTACCCCCCCAGAGCAGTGGCAGCATTGACACTTCCCACAGCAGGACCAGGAATTTCCCCAGGGCTTTACCTGTTTTTTGTAAGGGATGTCTGGATCCAGGCTCCAGAGGTATGGCAGCACTGAGAACCAGTGCACAATTCTTGAACCAGTCACCATTTGTGAAGGGAGCACAAAGCCCTACTTAATTCATCTGAACTCCTACAGAGGGGAGGACAGATTTCTGTGGCCAAAATGCAGGTCTGGGGATTACCAAACCTGACCTGCACCATAAAATCTTGGAAGTCTTAGGAGGAGAGGCTGAAGTCCCTTAGTTTGCACAGCCTGGAGAAAAGGAGGCTGAGGGGAGACCTCATTATGGTCTGTGGCTTCCTGATGAGGGGGAGCAAAGGGGCAGGTACTGATCTCCTCTCTTTGGTGACCAGGGATAGAACCCAAGGGAACAGCATGAAGCTGAAACAGGCGAGTCTGAGGCTGGATACTGGGAAGAGGTTGGATACTGACAGGATGGTCAGGCACTGGAACAGGCTCCCCAGGGAAGTGGTCCCAGCACCCAGCTTGACTGAGCTCAAGAAGCATCTGGACGATGCACTCAGTCCCATGCTCTGTCTTGGCTGGTCCTGTGTGGAGCCAGGAGTTGGACTCAATGACCCTTATGGGTCCCTTCCAACTCAGGAGATTCTGTGACTGGATGAAATCTATCTGAAATACCAAACCATTTGAAGCTGCTATTGCCCTTCTAAACTTGAAAAGGACTTTTTGAAGCTTTCCATTCCAATTTAGAGGCATTGCCAGGAGAGGTCAGACAAATACAGTGTGGCCAGAAGCCATATTCTCCAGGAGTGATCCAAGCCAGCCATCTATGCAGTCAGTGTTCTGCAGACCTTATCTACAGAAGACCTCTTTAAGTGGAAAATGTGGGAAGAACATCATGCACACATAAGCCTGAGTTTGAGCTTAATGTATTGTCCTTCCAATAAAACTTATAAGCATGCAATTAATTTTTAAAAATTATTTGAGGGATGAACTTACAGCACCACAGTTGGTCCTTATGAAGCTTGATAGAAGTGAGATGTTGGCAGGGCAGCTGTGAGACACGGTTAACTTTCAGAGTGCTGATGTTCCAAGCAATCACTGTTCCATCTAAACTGCTTGAGTATGCTTCACTGTTGGTACAGATTAAAAGAACAGTAGTGATAGTGTAGTGTGCATTCATGTTCAGAACAGACCACAGACACATATGAGACCCACTTTCAAAATAAACAACTTTACAATAAGTTAATGTTCATTATTTCAGACTAAGGATTCCGAACAGAGGACTGAAGTCCAAAAGCCTTTAAGGTTAGATACTATCACTATTTTAACAGAGAACAATTAGAATGGTTCAATTCTTTTATACAAGGTAAAAACACCCTAAAAGAAACAAGTGCTTGTAGCAGGTGACAATGTTAAGGGGCACCGAGGCATCAATCACAGAATCACACAATGTCAGGAGTTGAAAGGGACCTTGAAAGATCATCTAGTCCAACCCCCCTGCCTGAGCAGGACCATCTAGAGTAGATCACACAGGAACATGTCCAGATTGGTCTTGAATGTCTCCAGAGAAGGAGACTCCACAACCTCCCTGGGCAGCCTGTTCCAGTAATCCATCACCCCCACAGTGAAAAGGTTCCTCCTTATATTAAGATTGAACTTTCTGTGTTCCAGTTTGGAACTGTTTCCCCTTGTCCTATCACTGGCCATCACAGAGAAGAGCCTGGATCCATCCTCCTGACACTTGCCCTTAGCATATTTATAAACATTAATGAGGTCACCCCTCAGTCTCCTCTTCTCCAGGCTGAAGAGACCCAGCTCCCTCAGCCTGTCCTNAGATGGAACCTGGGTGGAATCAAGGAACACTCTAAAGCCCTGGGGATGTCAGTGAAAAATGCTGGTACCCAAGTTACCTTTTCCCCTGTTTCACCAGTTAGAGGAAAGGGGGCAGCCAGAAATAGACATAAAGTGCAAATCATCTCCTGGCTAAGTGGCTTGTGCCATCGTCAGGGTTTGGGATTTTAAGACAATGGGACATTCTTTGACAGCTGCAACCTGTTAGGGAGGGATGGGAGCCACCTCTCTAGAAGAGACAAAGGAATCTTTGGTGGCAGGCTGGCCAACTTGAGAAGTGAGCTTGGGTGGGGTCCCAAGTGGCAAAGCTCATGCCATGGCATCCAACTGGGGAATAAGCCAGGCCAACCAGAATCACAGAATATTGGGAGCTGGAAGAGACCTCGAAAGATCACCCAGTCCAACCCCTGCCCGAGCAGGATCATCTAGAGTAGATCACAAAGGAACGTGTCCAGATTGGTCTTGAATGTCCCCAGAGAAGGAGACTCCACAACCTCTCTGGGCAGCCTGTTCCAGTGCTCTGTCACACTCACAGTGAAAAAGTTCCTCCTTATATTATGATGGAACTTCCTATGTTCCAGTTTGGAACCATTTCCCCTTGTCCTATCACTGGCCATCACTGAGAAGAGCCTGGACAGTGACAAATGTTCCTTAGCTGCCTCCCCAGATAAGAACCAGAAAGACAACTGCTCCAAGGGTGTGTTTGGCTACAGCAGACCCTCTTGTGCCCCTCCAGGGAAAGCTGCACACTCAATTACCTCTCTGCAATGCCTGCACCAATGCACACAGCGTGGAATGAAACAGGAAACGCTGGCAGTTGCAGGGCTGTGACCTCACTGCAGTTAGAGATGTGATTGGACAGCTCAGGTGCTCTCATGGACAGGCTCACACCTTTCAGAAAAGACAGGTCAGCAAGGTGGGGTGGTAGAGTTACTCTGTGTGAGAGAGTGGCTTGTGTGGCAAGGTTTTGGT
>VXBZ01012604.1:0-35122 GCA_013399135.1 Heliornis fulica | reverse complement strand
AAAAAAAAGAATAAAATCACAACATCTTTGTTTTTTGATTTGGGCCAAAAAAGCTGAAACTAGACACTGCCTTCACCTACTTAAAAATATTCGATTAAAAAGGCCAGAGCTGGTCATCTCTGAGAAGAGGGGACAGGTCCCAACCCACTCCACCCTCAAAAAAAGATAAAAATCAACCACCCCCACACTAAAGCCATAAATTTACACAGATTCACACCTCTCAGACTTCAGAACGTTGCAATATGAGTTTCAGGGATTTGATTTAAGCAGTTAGAAATTTACTGTGCCTACATGAAAGACAATATTTAAACTGTAACTGGGCCCAGTCAAAACAATTTGCAGGAGGATACTGAAAAGCAAATATATACATACAAGGGACAGGTCTGCTAACATGTTAAAACACACTCACATGCAGAGTTTGACAGCTCCTTTCTCAAAATAAATACATTTGAAAATAAGTACACTGCCTTGTTGATCCAGGCTACATTCAGCATCCCTGGTTTCCCTCCTCCAGCCAGCCCCCCACAACAGCATGTCAAGTATGTTTTCATCCCCTTATTTGTCTGTCTCCCCTAATCAGGACTCTGTTGTTGCTCTGAGCAAGTCGGTGCATTTAGTGAAAAAATCAAGATGTATTTAGTTTGGTATTAAGTAGATTCCCATGACAGGAAATATTAAGATATGATGGATGCCTGACAAATATTTAAATTTAAAAAAAAAAATCCAACTCCCATTTCAGAAGGCACTCTGCAACACCAGATTTATGAAGCTGAACTTTAAACTAAAAGGGACATATTTTTTCCATCTTTATGTATTAGCAATATTACATTTAATTTAAGGATTAAATAAACACTGTAGTTTCAAGCAGCCCACGAGAGCTGAAATGCTACACGTAGGTAGGCTTACAATTTTGAAGCCATGAAATATGTCTCCTGTTTTGACACTATTGTAATAGTATAGTTGTTCACTTTCCTTGTTTCCATGGGGTTTATGGTCCATAAAGTTTAATAACAATCTTAACAGCTGAGCAGTGAGCACACATCTCTGGGAGGCTGCTGCACAAAACAGAATCTGAATTTTATCCATGTAATTTTTAAGTGGCAGCATATGTCCTCTTCTCACCACTGTCCACATAACTCCACATCATTAAAGAAGGCACCAAACAACACTGACTGACCTTGGAAAAGAGGTCACATCCTCTCTCGGGCTCCAGGAGCAGCACTCCAGGTCAGATTTCAGAAAATTAAGTCTGATCAGTAGATACCACAGGAGAAGCCTCTAAGAGCAGCAACAGCCATGGCTTTCTTCCACCTGAGTTGGAAGAATGAAGTAATGCCTTTGTAACAAGAAGAGCTTCTGCTCTTAGAGGTGCAGACCTTCCTCTTCTCTCACCCTTTCTCCAGTCTAACAAAATGAGGCAGGAACACCTCAGCCCCCAGGAAAGCATCCTGCAACTTGAACCTCCATTAATTACTTGCCAGAAGAAGCAAACAAAACAAAGGTTTAATTTGACAGCAAGGAGACAAAGCAGATCCCCTCAAAAGGAAGAAAACTCCAAAGTTACTATACCTAAGCCTGAAAGCAGCTTTTCCAGAAAGCCACAGGCCCACATCTGTTTTTATCTTCAGAGGTTACCCAAAGCAGAAAAAAAGCCAAATAAACCACAGAAAGGTACTTATCAAAGTCTCCTAAAACACTACAACACACCCCAAACCTCCATTACCTTCTCACTCCAACGAGCTCATCACCAGCTACTGCTCCTTTACCAGCCACCAAGAATAAAACCAGAGGCTAGGAGAGAAACAAACCTGAGAGCACTTAACATAATGTAATGTTCACCTGCATCCCATCTAGCATTAGGCTCAGCAATCACCTAGAGATAAGCAGCTCTGCTTGCTATGGCTGACCTTCACCATGGCTTGCTTGGGTGATGTTTAAGACTAGGGCCCAGCTTTACAGACTGGGTTCTTTTCAGTACCCAGATGGCAGTACAACCGATTTGTGATCTGGATGGGAATGTGAATTATGCACAGAAATCTTGTAATGTTGGTTAAGATGTGACCTGAGATCTCTTTCCATGCAGGCTGCTGGCAAAAAATAAGTTATATCAGTAAGTAATAAACACAACGCTCCATGGAAGGGAAAGTACCTTCTCCTCTGCAGCTAAGCTTTCACTTTAACTGTCATGAATTTGTGACTGCCTTGGACTAAGGTCCCAACTGTTGAGGATTTCCATTGGTTTAAACCAAGCAAAGACAAGACCCTCATCTACTGATAATTATCTCCATCACCTATTCCACCATTTTCATGATTTTTAAAAATAGAAAGAAAAGGGAACGTTCAACTTCCAAACTTGGATTTACATAACTATTTGTAATGAGGAACTTTACACAAGTACAGAATATTAACCGACTTCCCCCTTCTTAAATAATTGAATACATCTCAACTTGATTGTGTCTCTTTAACATTTCACTAGTTCTTTTTTTTTCTATGAATTTGACACATCAAGTAATATCAGAGTAAATCTACCTAAAATATTTACAATTACTTGCCAGATATTTTCACATGAACCAGTAAATTGAAACTTCCTCTCAGAGGAGAGACATAAAAAAGTCATTTTTATGGTGGTTATTGTAATTTTAATAGGCAATTTCATAGGTAAACAGAAGTGCTTGATCTCCATTCACTACTGTATAACAGGCTGTGCTGCATATCTAATGGAATCACATGGACTTGTGTACAAAATGAACAAGAATTATAAATGGCTCCTTCTGTGATTTAAACTATTCGGTTTTATGTACCTCGGCTACAGTGCCTAAGAAGAAAACACGACACACATTTGTATTGTACAAAGAGGCTACTTCCTTTGGGAATAAAGTTTTAAGAAAATGCTTCAGGTTGGTGTTAAAGCAGATGTTCAGCAGAAGGAGCTGTGCACACGTTTTCAGAGGAGCCGCCATCCAAGCCGGCTCGCTGAAATGTGTGCACGTTCGAGAGATCTGAAATCCGTGAGGGCAAATGACATTTTCATGACCAGAGTAGATTAATGGTGTCATAGATTTAAAGGCTAGAAGGGATCATTATGATCATCTAGTATGACCTTCTGTTTAACAGAATTTAGCCAAGGGATTCCCGCATCAAGCCCATGGCTCATAACTTCTGGTTGAGCTACAACCACTATCTTTTAGAAAGACATTCAATCTTGATTTAAAGACTTCAAGTGATAGAGAAGTCACTACATTCCTAGGCAAGTTGTTACAGTGCTTAATTACACTGATTCTTTCTTCTGTCTTTTTTTTTTTTTTTTAAAAAAAAGGGCCTTACTGCTACAGTTTGCCTAGTTTCAGTCCTGACACTGGTCTGACTGTTCTCCTACTTGATTAAAAGCCTTTTTCTACCAGAAGTTTTCTCCAAACACAGGTGCTTATGAGTTGGAAGCAAGGGATATCAATTTTTCATCATGAAGACAGTGCTGCTTTATTCTTTTGCTATTAGATATGAGTTTGGAAAACTTCTCATTGTTCTTGTAAGTCTTTTCTGAAACCTCTTTACATGCAAAAACCAACATTAGAACCAATAGTCAAACAAAGTTTCATTTATAGGTGTAGTAACATTAACAGTAATACTGTCAGAATCCCACTTGGAGAAGAAAAAAAGCCAGTTAACCATTTGGTCTTTCTCTTTCTGACACACACTCAGGCAAATATCCATCAAAGAGGATGAAATAAAAATGACCCATATATGTTATGTTCACTCAAGCTGGAAGACGTGAGGACAGTAACCCAGTTTAGTAGATCTTTGGGGTTTGTTTGCTGTTTGATGTAAAACCACACAGGCAATAGGTACCCCTGCAGTCCCCTGCACTGTGCCACCGGGTTTGGGTACCAGGCATGCTAGAGATGGTTTTTAAGGTGCTGTACCTTTCTGACCCAGGCATACACAGAAGTGGGCTGCAATGGTGCAGGCTGCCAGCTACAGAGCATCTGAAAACTCTCGTACGCTACAGAACTCCTCTGCTGCTTGTCAGGACAGCTTTATGGAAAGTGAGACGAGGTTTTGGCCCCAGCGTTTAACTGTACTTGGCCATAACTCAATTTCTCACAAATAGCAATTCTGGCATGTTCTTTTTCTCTTGTACAACTGTGATACATGCAGAGGGAATAATAAATTACCGTGCTATTACACGACAACAGAAATCTCAGCGTGTTTGGTTTATACAGCGCTAAAAACGTGGGCTGCTTCTTTCATTGCCCTTTCAGGAGGCTGGAATCTAATGTATTTACACTGTTTGGTAATGAACTACTGAACACGTGAGATTGACAACTCGTGGAAAAAGTGATTGCCCTTCTGAATAGGGTTTCTGAGATTATTTTTTGTATGAAGTGAAAGCCCCGAGATTATGTCGTTAGAATTGCTCTCATACATTTCAGGAATAACTTGTGATGAAACTGAGAATGTGGGGTTCAGAGGAATGTCCACAAGTGCTGATTCTGCTGATTGTACACCTCTTTGGAAAACACTGCATCCGTGCAATGCAAATACCTTTTTCTTCTACAATTCTTTAAAATCTACTGTTAGATTCCACTAATATTTGAGTCAAGAAGTTAAGAAGAGGAAAACAAGAGGTATGCAATTCAAGACAACCTTCTATTTAGGAGGAAAAAAAAAAAAAGGCAGCAGCTATTTTCATTCTAAGAAGACAGTGGGTGGGAAAATAGATTTCTGCTAAGGAAACGAGCAGTCACTTTCACTGCAAAGGAAATACTGAGTTGCTTTGTCCTAAGGTCTCAGTGGAGCAAAGCCTGATGGTTTAACCATGGCATATGGGTTGCAGCCCAAGAGAGCTAAAGAGAAAATTTGGAAGCTCGTGTCAAATTTTCTGCTCTCTATATAGCTTTGGCCTAGGCCTCAGCAGCAGTCTCCAGGGACAGAATGATGTACTGCAATATAACATGCTGCCTGACATTTTGAAATGCTTTAACCCCCAGCGTTCCACCCGCCTTTAAGCCCTTGCAGCATCTTCCCCTCCCGCGTGGAGCTGCACGATGTACAGTGCAAAACTTCACTGTAAAGAGGAAAGTTGCTGTATCTTTGTCCTTGAGATATTAAATCAGCCATGACTCTTTGCTTCGTTAGTAACATTTTCAGCAACACAATATGAAATGCCAGTTATTGTATAGAAGGCAGGGTATGTGAATGTCTAATGTCTCTTGCTCAGACCTGTGCCATGTCTGAGAAAAGCCTTGAGACTGTTTTCTAACCAGGAGGCAGGATGGGGGAGCGTGAAACAGGGAAAGCGCTGTTTCCCTGTAACCTAAGAAATCACAAGCCCCGGATAAAAGGCAAAACCTCCCAACCCACTGAAAAAAAGAAGCTTTAGAAGGACAAACGTGGGTGTTGGAGCCAAGCCGATGCACACAAGGAAGAGGAAATGTATTTTATGCTTGCAACAGCTTTCAGATTTATAGCTGGTAGCCAAACTCCTAAAAAAGCTGCAATAATTACATTTCAAACCAAAGCCTTTTTTCCGCCTCGCCGTGGCAAATGCTGCAGAACCGGAAGTGTTATTAATTAAAAAAGGGAATGCTGTTATGGATGTGAACTCCAGAACCCCGTCTCATATTCTTCCCTTCCTCTAAAAAGTCAAAACATCTAGGAGTTGAATATAGTGCGCTCATACATTATCTCCCTAATGACTTTGACCTATTAATAAGTGGAATCTATCAAGTATACTCTCTCATACAGTATTTTGTCAATCGTTATACGCCTCAATGGGGCCACCATTAAAAATCTGCCAATTAATTCAGTATTTAGGACACTGTTAGTATGAAATATACTGTGTATCATGCTATTTCTCATTATAAATATAGAAATGCTGTAAATTACAAGGTGAGATTAGTATTTTCAGTCATAAGAAGTGATGCCTTTCAATGACAATTATTATATACTTTGCCTTTTCTCTTCTTCAGCAGGGTTCTTTAACAGCTGAACCCTTCCAAGGAAAAACAATCTGAATGCCACACTGGATACTGAACAGATATTCTTTCAACACCCTTATGCTTATTTCCTGACATTCATTTTGGTATCAGAGTCTAAATATGCACCTTAAGCATTTTATATTCTTTCCTGAAAGTTAGCTGAAGATTTTTTCAAACTTTAACAGTGCCTTATTAGAAACAAAAATAAGGTCTAAAAATACTATTAGATATGTTAAAATGGCTGCATATTTATGTGCTGCATGTTTATGTACTTCATCTGAATAAAACCTTTCTGCTTACCAAAACCAGAGAGCTTGATCAAAAATGATTAATTGTGGCTTTCTGGTCAATAAAACACTAAATAAAATGAAGGATGAGAACCTAATGTGGCCGAAAGTCTCTAATTACATTTATTAATTTATTTATATTTCCTTTTGAAAAAAAAATAGTTTTGATGAAAAAAATTATTTTATTTACTATCCCATGGATTCAAAAAACCCCACACATTAAAGCTATTAACATCAAGTTAGCATGATTGCAATGAAAAATGTGGTAAATACCTCTAATAGAGTTGTAGCTATGATTTCATTCATCCTAGATGAAAAATGACATTTATCAAACATTTGATCTGATAGGCTATATATTTATGGAGAAACAAAAGAGAAGAGATTAACTGGCAAGAAAATCCATTTTGATTAGACTATTTAATGTTCTGGGTATGTGTTACAAATAACCCTATTCCCAGGAGGTTGTCTTTGAACTAGATTTCTTTAATTATTATTTTTATTTAGCACTGAGACCATATGACCTGTGAACAGAACCTTTCAAAACATTTGAAAAAAAATCAAGGTATTAGATTTTTTTTTCTATATTGTTTTCTCTGTAAGGAAAAGTCTTATTGCTATATGAGATATGCTTGCTAAAATAAAGTTCTATTGTTTTTAAACATACTTTTAATGGTATCATTTTAATATTTCAACTTGTACATTTCTGAATGATATTTCATTTGGAACTGCAACCATTTATCTAGTTGAAGCATCTGTGTGTTTAACATATGGACTGGAAACTTTCCACTACAATGACTGTTCTCTGCCAAAAAGCCAGCAAAAGAAAATGTTCTGATGTAAATACACGCCAATATCCAAGTTTTTCACAGGTTATGAATCTTTAACCACCAAACTAAAGAAAAGCTTGTTATGATCATGGTTTTGCTAAAAACAAAAACTCAACAAACCCCAGAAAACCTGCAAAAACAGGCCTTCTATACTGCATATCCCTATTTTGGCAACCCAAAGAGGGAATATAAGCTTAAAGGCCTGAATTTAACAAACCTAATTATCAAGGCTTAATTAGTACCAAGGGTAAAGCTTCATGGAACACCTGCAGACTTAATTTATGTCCTGACAGAGAGGAACAAGTGTTAATGGGCTGTATTTATGTTAATACCTGAACCTTAGAGAGCCAGTGGGATAAAACAGTCTATGCACTAGTTTTCTGTTTCAAGCTACAGAACAAACATAAAAGATTTTAATCTTAATATTAGTTTGCACATAACTCCTTGGGGAAAGTATAGATCTATTTAAACTTTAAAATTGGAGATGTGGAATACAAAGAAGAAAAAGAAAAAAGTCAGTTTCAGAAGTGGTGTCAACGCAGAAAAACGTCAAACCAGAAAGTGTCAGTGGCCATTTTCTAAACATCCTGTGAGCAGCTACTGTATATTAAAAACCTCTTACATGATACCACCAATGCTTTCCACAGCATCAATTTAGATTTTCACGTGTCTGACACATCGTACAATTCTTTGTTGCATTCACAGGGCAGGAAAGAAAGGCTCCCCACCGTAAGCGTAGCACTGAGGGTATTGCCTATGCGTGCTGGGGCTCAGGGGATATGATGTGAGCTGACTCTGGGCTTTGGGCACCTTTTCAGAAGGCACAGCCCTGTGGGGAACGGGGCCTCTTACAGTCTCTAGAGCCCAAGCTATAAACTGGCCATATGGTGCCACCAGTCCCAGCTCCTGTTCAGTGCCAGGAGAGTACAGAACATTATATATCCATGCTGTTCCCCTCTCTGTATGCAGCAAACTACCTTGAAGCTAGGGGGTTTTAGGTATGAGTAAATAGCTTGGATGTTTTTTCCAACTGAAGGTGCAATTGTGCTGTAAGCACGGTTGGTTCATCTTCACTTCTGGCACTGCGAGTATCATAACTGATCTCAGAAAGATGCTGTTTAGATGCCATTTTTCTGCCCTTCAATGCTCCTTTTGGGCCTTGGCCACAAGTATCATTACAGAAAAGATCAACTCTGAGAGCCTGGCCATGAGAATAGCATTATAACCTCTGAATTAGACTGAGATGAAGGGGAATGTTTATTATTATTATATACATCTGTCACCCAGTCTGACTTTGGTTTAATATCAGATTCCACTAGTATTTTCAATCCTGAAATTGCACAGCTTGTAGAATGGAGATGCATAAACCCAACCTATGCTGGCTTATTAGATCTACATATTATCCTTTTGTTGGTTCCTGTATTCACGGATAACAAGGACAAAAAGTCATCTCTGAAATAATCTGCTCTGGTTCTCACAAAAGGCCACAGAATGTCACCAAGTGACTACTGCACTCAAATTCCAACTTCTCACAAGGTTTCAAACTACAAACCATAGGTTGGTTTAATGCTTCTCTGCTTTTATTATTAAAAATGCTGCATGTCTTCAGTGTATGTCTGGCTTAAGCCTCCAGTACAGGATCATATTCTACTTTCTGAGTTGAAAGAACAGTTCTTCAGAAATCTCCCCTGGTAGGTGCTTACTGGTGGGGATCTGATCACCTCTTGGCTGTATTTCTGGGAAGTTAAACAGATCTACAGCTCTGCACTTACTGCCACAAAACAGATTTGCTCATCCCATGTCATTCTTGTTGTTCCTTTCTGAATCTTCTTCCTATTTCTACCAAATGTAAAAAAAAAAAAAAAAACAAAAAGTTTCTCTGCATTTCTTTAAAATGTTTGTGGTTATAACTGAAGCTTTACTTTGCCCATTTAAAAACACATATGAGCATCCTATCATGCCATTTACTGCCCAAAGGTATCACTTTACCAACATGTGTTCTACATTAGCTTCCCTTGCCACAGAGCAACATCTCCTATATTTAGGGCTAAATTCAACTTTCCAACAAACAAATCAATTTTTGCAACTCTTCTTTTAGTGTTTCTCACAACTCATCAGCAAACTGATCCTTGTGATCTCAGATGATTCACAAATTTTTCAGCTAGACTTGCAAGTCTTTACAGTTTGCTCTAGTTAGGTAAATCAGTCATGCAGCATTCTCTGTCCTTTCAGATCAGACAAATAGCATGAGTAATCGATATGCTTGTGTTATGACATATGAAAACAGAATACACAACATGAAACAGCATTTAACAATGCTCAAGCTTCATCTTTTTAAATAAAACCCAAGCTCAGTTCCTCAAACATTCATAAGAAGTAAATACTAAAACAAAGTAAACAAAGTCAACACCGAATTCTCTTTGCTTCATACGAGTAGGATAGGAACTGTTTCTAATTCCAGTTCCTCTGGAATTGTATGTGACTTCAGGCACACAAGAATATTGCTGTTTGCATCCAGTTCTACACCAAAATATAACCTGCCACCATCACACACCAGGAGAAGCCCTGGACTGAAAGAATTGGGAGCTCAGACCAGGTAAGGAGACTGAGGCACTTAGCCAGAGAGCTCCTGCCATGGTAGCACAGCTTGGCTTCAGGCACTGTGCCAAAGCCTGCCTTGGTCAGCACGGGCAAGAGAAGGCTCTGGGGGGGCCTCAAAGCCAACTACCAGTACCTGAAAGGTGCCTATAAGAAATCTGGGAGAGCTGTTCACAAGGGCATGGAGCGACAGAGTGATGACTGGTGGCTTTAAGCTAGAAAAGGGGAGATTTAGGTTGGATATTAGGAAAAAAATCTTCATCATGAGGGTGGTAGATCACTGGAACAGGTTGCCCAGAGGTGGAGGCCTTAAGCTATTCAAGGTTAGGCTTTATGGGGCTCTGAGAAACCTGATCTAGTGAAGATGTCCCTGCTCACTGTATGGGGGGTGCATTAGATGGCCTTTAAGGATCCCTTCCAGCCCAACACATTCTATGAGTCTATGTTTTCCTGGGCTATCCCGCCCAAGGTGCTGTGAGCCTGGGTATGCCGTGTCAGCGGGGCTATCCAGCAGAAGGTCAGCGAAAAGCTCCCCCTTTTTTCTTACAACTAAAAGTTTGACTCTGCCTTAAGGCCTAAACCACTTTTGCTCTCTGTCACTTGTGAGTGCACCAGGCTCGAGTCTCTACAGTGGCTTGACCAAGAGGTAGGAGTATGTGTCACCAAACTTATGTAAAGATGTACATCTTGGATGAAGAGGAATGAATAGTTTGATTAGTGTCTCCTTACCCCACCACCTCCCATAGGATAACAGCAAGAGAAGCTTTTGTCATCTTTCCTTCCTATTTTACAATCCTCTTTAAAATATTGACACTAATGATTCTTCCCCTCCTGCTTTTTTCTGGCAACCACTGCTGACCCCACCGCTGCCACCGGCCCATGTGCCACATTTCAGTGGTGTACAAACCGGCAGTGCTTTCCACGGCACCAGTGCAAACGTCACCAAGGATGTTTGCACAGCTGTGAAAATAAGGGCTGCTGTGGGGCTGGGTTTAGTGCTGTCAGCTGGAAAGCACAACAGACCTGCACTAAAGCTGCTAGGGATGGGTATTATCTTGCAGGATGCCCCTGTCACCCTGTGTCTATCGGGGGCTCCTTCTGTGTGAGGACAAACTTCCTGAGGCTGCCTGAGGTGCTTAAACAGCTTGGAGAAAACCCACACAGAACAGACAGCATGCAGGGGATGTTAACACACTTCTGGTCCTTCAGATTGGAAAGGTTTTTAAGGGCAAAGTGGAGCAAGGCCTGTCTGTCTCATGTGCAGCTCTCCAGCATCCCTGGGAACCACCAGGAAGAGTGGAGTTAGCCACTGTTTTCCCCCCGAGACACCTTCCCCCATCCCAGAAATGCCTTTGTCATGCAGAGGGTCCTTGAACTACCTTCAAGGCCATGGCCTCCTTGCCTGGTGCCCAGCTTGGATCCCTAAGGACATGAGCATCCAGTGCCTCAGCAGATTCCCGAGTGGTGCCCCCAGCACCCTTAACACCCCATACCTTAGAGCGCTGCTGGAAACACCCACCCCCGTTCCACACTTGGAAACTTCCCAAAACACTCAACAAGTATCTCACTGCCAACAGGAACAAAATGCCGGCCCTAAGTTAGACTTTGCTCTGTGTGTGCCACTTGTTTCCCTGTGGGGAGAGCAGGGAAAGACAGACCTGCTTGCCAGGGCAAAACCCAGCTGTTTCCATGGAGGGGTGCCTATGGTGCAGGGAAAGTAAAAATGAGTATTAACAGTAGCATCACACTGCTTGGTCTCTAGAGTCTCAAACATCACAAATAGTCACTTCCTAAACCAACACACAACCTAATTTTGATCCAAAAAATAGGCAATATTTTAGTATAAATAGTAAAATACTGATTTTATAGGCTTTACTTACCACTTTTATCAGGCACATTAATATGTCTTTAAAGTACATTTTTACCTCTGGCAAATTTATCAGCCCTCAAAAATGTGGTTTTCAAAAGCGGATATTGCACAGTAACACTGACCTAATAGGTAGGATCATTATGAAAACAAGCCCATCACGTTGAATTCCTCTGCGAGGAGCCATGGTGCGTGACACACGCCAGTTCCCGCACACGGACATAGACGCACACGTGTTCTCGTAAACCCACACAGGCGCAGCGTTACGGGAAGGTTGGGGTTGACGCCACGCTCCTGATAGGCGTAGGGTTTTGCAATCCACGTGTGCTTTCGTTTTGGTCACGTAACCATCTTTCAGAACAGTATGCCTGTGTGTTTTGTCAAACTAGCTTTAAGATAGACGATAAATGGAAATAACCCATTAATCAGATTGTCAATGAAAATTCTGAGAATTAAAAGTACAAATCCTGGACAAATTTAGTCATCAATTTCGCAAAACATCTTTGGGATGGAAAGCCGGAGAGGTCTGTGAGGTCTAAAAGGTTGATTTGTTAAGTTTCTTAAAAGCAGGAACAACACTTGTCACACACAGTTTCAATTAGGCTCTTTTTTTTTTGGTTTTCTGTTTTCTAATTTCATTTCGTCCTACTTTAACATGGCGCTTTCCACCTCCCTCAGATCTTCCCACAGAACCAGTCAGGCAGAAGAAACACTTGAGTAGCTTGTGCAAGCATGATGCCTGAGCTGGTCACGGGAACGTGCCCTGGCCATATTAACCAACGTTTTCCAGAGAAATAACAAGGAGAATTTTCAGATTGTGAAAAAATTTAACATTAATTCAAACCATGTGATAGAAGAGTGGCTTCAAAACCAGGTATTATCTGCTACCAAGTATGGTGAATCCAGGTAAGAAGAGAAAGAAAAATCAGAACAGCTCCAAAGGTTCTATTTTCCACTTGGGCTAACATGAGTGAAACGAATAACCGCTTTGCTTCAGTAGTTGCATTTCTTTTGGGGTCATCTTTTGCTCAGCAGGAGTGGACAGGGATGAACTGGGATTTATGGAGCTTTTAATTTTCATTCTGTAATGTTGCTATTTTCTTGTTCAAATATATTTTTATTTAATGTTTTGAAATACAGCTTCCCAGTTCAACCCCATTTTAGTTTCCTAACGTAAATGCAAAGTATGTGTTGAGGTGAAAGAAAATATAGAAAGGAAAACTGAAAGTAGTGAATTTTCCCATATTTCAGATGAGACCAAAATCTTTACCTAACTTGAAATGTTTTCCATGCTTGCTTAAAAATCCATAAAATGAGCAACTGCTCATCAACTGAAGAGTTATATATGCAAGATCGCCTGCACACAACTCAGGCCAATGCACAATTAAGATTTCTAACCATTTGTAAGATTTCCCACTCGGCAAGTGCCACAGGCTTGAAAAGTAAAACTAAGTGAGTGAAGACAAGGTTCCAAGTCACTAAACTGCAGAGATTTTGCAATCCATTTTGGGGGGTGGTGGAGGTAGTGGGGGGAGATTCTGCTGTTGCACTGTAGTGAGAGAAATCTCAGGTGGCTTTACAGCCAAGACAGGATGTTAGACTTTTAACAGAAAGAAAACGGCACAGAGAAGTGAATATGAAGAGAGAAAGAATAAGCATCTCTACAAGCAGGCCACAAACATTTACACTAGTACTGTGCAGCTACACGAAACTAAGCATCAGCTGCTGAACTGATGCTGTGCAGGTAATCTACTGACTTGACACGTGCTTTGCTAAAAGATGATCCAACATGGATGGAAGTTATTTTATAAATAAGACACAGAAACTTTAGCTACTGAGGTAAACATACAGACAGTGTCTTCCTGTGCACAGAGGAGTGCTTAGTTAGACTGAAACTCTGACTAAACAGATTTAGTCAGCACAGTCAGCTCATAATAGTAGCTGAGGTTCCTACGTGTTAAAATGCAAACCCTTATCAAGCACTATAAACACCAGTGGGTAAACCATATCCTCGTTGTTTCTTACCTAATGTCAGTTAAAATCAAGGAAGGGCTGAAGCAGCAGGTTCCAGGAATCTTTTTTTTTTTTTGCTTTTTTGTTAATGAAGAGTTCAAACCCATTATTTAAGGCACTTTGTGATCTGTCTGTAATTGTATAAATGTCATCTAATTATTGCCTCAATTCAATATAAAAAAGGCAAATATACTGCACACTGGACCAATTATGCACAAAACAACATCCTCCAGGTAGCTCAGGCGAGTGATAAGCAAATAACAAAGTTAGCCTTCCACTTTCAAAACGCTCACCAGCCCTTAACCCAGTAACTCTCCCGTCCTCTCCTGCAGCATTGCCATTTGCTCTCCACAGCTGAGCAAAGCAGGGCACAGAAATGTGACTGAACTGCCCCAGGCGGCGCAGGGAATCACAGTGAAGCGTGGAGAGATCGGAAGGTCAAAGGTTCCTGGTTTCTTCACCTGACCATCACCTTCTATAGCTGCGCTTGTCTTTGGTTCAGCTGCTCATGTGGTGGGAGTCACTGATTGGGTTAAACTGTTGCTACGCTCCCAAATGTCAGCATTTATGTTAAAAAGCCTGAGTGGAGGCAAACTGAATCTTTGGCTAAAATTATATCTTTGTAGACATCACAACGTCTTTACCTTCCCAATTCCCACACTTCTGCTCCCCCATGAAGACTCAGAAGACCTACTGGGAACACGCAGAGTGGCTGAACCAGATCTAAGAGTGCTAGATCAAAGGCTTCAAACAGTGACAAGAAGCACCCTTCCCCATCCCATGGAGCTCAATCAGGATTTCGTTTTGGATTTGGATTATTTTATTTATTTATTTACTATAAGACTGACCTAAAAATCCCATTTGCTTCATTTATCCCAAACCTTCTCAAACAATTCTGCTTAGAAAACGAGAAATACTATAATGAGTAAACATTCAATACATCACTGTTCCAGCATTGAAAACTTTTTTTTTAGCTCTTTTCCCATCTCTGGTCTATATTTATTCACAGCATACACCAAAAGCCTTCCACTGGTAATAAAAAGTTTCACTGACATGCAATTTTTGCAGCTGCTTCAAACAAAAAAAAAAAATAATTCTTGTTTCTCTTTATTTAATAAATCCCAAAAGTGTAATTTTCTGAGTGCTAATACACAAAACTGTGTTCTTAAACAATGATTTTAAATAAAGGTTTAATTTATGTAGCATGATACTAATCTCCATCCCTGCAGCATCACTATTAAAAAGAGATACTTCCTAACAGCATTAAGAATAACAGAGTGTTTTGGACACAAAGTAAAAAAATAAGAGGAAATTGGAAGAGAAAAGGATGTCAAGCAGAGTGACTTTCTTTTTAAATTATTACTACTGTGTCCACATGTCAGTGCAGCTTTGCCAGCTTCCCACAGTGAGTAAGCAAGCAAAAGCCAAAAAGTGGGAGCAAACATCGTCTCCCGGTTCCAGGCTTCATCCCTGAACTTCCTGGCTGCTCTGAGTTTACGTCAATACCTCAGTAATAATTCTGATTTACATAAGCTGAAATCTTACAGTTTCATAATATTTTCAAAGTTTGGATTTTTATAATAATAATCTCGTAAGCATCCCTATATTTTCTATAATTGTTTTAGCATCTTAAAACATACATGGGAATGTAGTGCTCTAAAAAGAGTCTTAAATTATGCCACATTAATCTAGAAAATGCTTATTGGATTAAAACAACAATATTTTAAATGATTTAAAAGAAAAACTTTCTTGCTATACAACAAAAAGAATGGTCATTGGCAACCAGTTAAAAGTGAACAAATTTGGATGTAAATCTCACACAAGGATGATCTTGCAGCACGTACTGTGATTCCAGCTGAGTTCAGCAACAGATGCACTGAACTTGTGTCGCATCCTCACTGATGCTCCTTGAAAACAAGGGAAATCCCAGCTGCTACGAAACACTAAACCAGAGATAATAATTAATACATATTACCAAGGAGGATGGTAGAAGGAATTTCATTTTTAAAATCATATCTAGGACTGAGAATTATGGATATTTTTTTTTGCAGGAAGCAAATTGCTGCTCCTAACAATCAACACTTCTCAATATCATTTATACATCAGCACATTCCAGTCCATTTTCTTTTTATCCTCATCTAACAGAACCTAAAAAACAAGCAAGAACATATTTTGTTTCACTGCTTCAGACCAGGAGCTTTACCAGTCTCATCAGTTTCTAGTTCCTCTTGCACATGAAATTCATATTTCTCAGTGTCAGTGTCCTCAGAAGAACACTGAACACAGCATTCAGAATCATTAGTTATCTTTCATGCTCTGGAGGTCCTTCTCGACCAATTTAGTAAAGAACAATGCTGCTCAAAAGAGACAGGATGGCTGCTAATGACAGGCAACAGTTCAATATTTTATGCCACCTTAAAAAAGTTTCAGTAACTGAAGGTGTTCTCACATTAATTCTTTGCATCAATTATTGACAGAGAATTTAATTTAAAGGCAACTAGTCAGTAACCTAGGGGTAGTGTTTTAAATAATTTATAATTGCTGCATGGGTGTAATCATATTGCTATTGATTAAGATCCAGTCACTTCTACCAGTCCAGCATGTCTTATGCTAATTAATTTTAGTGATATCACCTTTTTAACT
Organism: Heliornis fulica; assembly: GCA_013399135.1. NCBI lineage: Eukaryota > Metazoa > Chordata > Aves > Gruiformes > Heliornithidae > Heliornis > Heliornis fulica. Next base: position 18,909 of record VXBZ01012604.1, on the reverse strand, counting down.
CTGTATTCCCTGGTAACAGGAACTCATTATTAAAAAATAATTTAATCAGGAGCAATCTTTTAAAGTTTATTTGATTAGTACTTGCTAGGCTGTTGAAAAAGTGGATTTAAATGAAAGTAAAATTAAAAACTGAAGAAAGATAAAGACACTGATAATTTCAAGAGAAAAGCAAGGATGTTTTAAAGAACTAAGGTTTTGATTAGATGTGGAAAAGAAGATTAAGACAGAGTTATTATCATTGCCCCTTGATCCTGAAGTTGTTACATGCATTAACTCCCGTTTAAATCAATAATATTTTGAAGACCAGTACCTTTCTAATGAAATGCAATTCTCAGTATGGCCAGCCTAGGACCAGAGCCTCTGAACAGTCCAATAAAATACAATATAACATTTTGAGACAGGAACTGAAAGCCCTTCTTGGGGTACCTACCCCTCTTGTCTTTTATACCAGTCCCCAGCAGAGGCTGAACTTCATCCAGTTCCCAGTGATATGATTCCAATATCTACTGGAAGCACATTTTCCACTTTTTCAGGTTGCCCTCAAGCTTGGAAAGTGCTTCTTCATCCCTACATACAGGTACCTTCTTCTCAACCTTAAAGCCCTCTTAGAAACATCCTGTTGCTGGCAGGGTAACACCACCAGTGTTTGGGCTGCTGGTGCTCCATAAAACCTGCTGGTCACACTGATGTATCTGTCACTGTATCCTCGTTTCCTTGTGCTCTCCTGTCTCCTTAGAGCATCAGTGGCCTCCTGTCACCCACATGGGCTGCAAACATCAAACCAGGAGCTGCCTCTTTACTCTGGGTGTGCACTCATATGGTGCTTAGCACAGCAAAAATGACTTGACCCTTAGGTGCTGCAAGAATACAAGAAACAATAATATAGCAAAACCACCTCAAAGCATGGGAGTGTATGTTTAATTCTCCAAAGAATGCAGCAGACATCCCATTCATGGACATCATTAGCTCCAGTGTACTCCCTTTTTGATGATAAATGATTCCTGCACATGTAAGGCTTCATCTACATCGAGCAATTTAAAACCAGTGAGACTTCAGGGGTATATCTAAACACCTCTTGTGAAGTCTGGTGAACCTGTTCCTGTCTTTGCCAGGAAGGCTTAAACTAAGTATAGGCAGTTTAGAACTGCAATGGAAGCAGGCAGATATGTGAACAGTCAATGCTAAGGGAAAGAAAACCTTTCTTGAAGGCAGTTTTTGTCTCCAGTTAAAAGTAGGTGGGAAAAGGGAGAAGAATTGTCTGAGAGAGGAGAATAATCTGAGTTTTCCTTTGAAAGATGTTTGGAAAGAAAACTTGTACAAGGATAAGTGTCCAGCATGGAAAAGTAGAAACTGGGACACAAGGAGTGACACTTGAGTTGAAAGCTCCTAAGGGATGTCTCTCCCTGATCTTCTGGATTCTTTCCATTGAGACTGGGGTGCTGGGTGGGAGCACGGACAGACAAGACATTGTATACATCCAGTATCAGCAAGGACACGGGTCAGAGACCATGAAGACAATGAGTATAATCATATCATACATTTGGCTTCAGTAAACTCAAAACGTTTAGCCTCTGAGTAAACTGAGAAACCCTGTAATTTGAACTTGACACATGCTAGGAACAAACATCCACAAACTAATGCCACAAAGGACGTGCAATCTTTGTCCCTGAAGACACCATTATGTAAATTAAATTGAATCCAGTCCACTTTGAGGTTTGCAATCAAATGGGTATTTTTAATATCAATAAAAATTGAGCTTTCCCCTGAGAATCCAAATCAAGCTGCTTTCTCAGAACAAAAGCAAGATGCTGAAACATATATGCTTTTAAGATAGCTCAGTGAATGTAAAATTGTTAGCAAAACCAGAACATTCAAATCAACTCTGACAAATAAACTGTGAGGAGGAATAAACTGATCTGACATTTGCATTCTCTTAAGACTACAGAAACAGGAGAAGTTTGGGGTTCACCATGCAACACTGGTTACTGGGAGGGGGCAGGGGCATTGGTCCAGGAGGGACTGTCCACCCTCCACACCCACTGCAACCAGCGCTCACTTCACACCTGTGGGGAAAAAGGAAAGAAAACCATGGACTGCCTGTGATTTATTCTGGGAGGGAACAGTGATACAAGATGGTGTAAGTGGCTGTTGTCTGTCAGATCTATGATTTTCATATGTAAAGACTCTAATATAAAACTACTGTTATGCACAAGTATTAAATAAATGTAATACCCAACTAAACATAAAGGAAACACCAAAACAATAATTAAACAAATATGCTGTGTTTTTAGTAACGCAATTGATGACCCGTGGATCAACCTCATTGCTAATCTACCTTGAATAATGGCTTTGTTAACAAAATTGTAACTGCAAAAGGTTGTGTTTGACAGTCACACCTGGTAGCATGAGACTATATTTCAAACAGTTTGGGAAAAAAGAAATAGACTATTAAATTTACTGAATACCTTGGCTAGGGTTAAGTATTTTATGCAGGCATCAGCATCTTTAAGGAGTTCACCTTTTAAAAGGAGCAGGTTTTTTGTTGTAAATGGCACTGACACTACAACAAGAAAGTTCATTTCACAAAGATGATTCATTAAGAAATAAAATATTCATGGCTGACAGCTTGAAGGATCGCCATACAGTTTTATTCTAATGCACCTGTCCTCTTTGTCAAGTCCAATATGGGATGTCATGTCGCCAAAGTTTTATTTAGAAATTGTTTGTCAGAGTGAGCTTTCTAATGTGAATGAAAAATTCATTCCCTCATTAAGAAGATTTTCCATGAAATGTCTAGGATTTTCAATGAACACCAGGACATGAACCAATTACTGTTAAACACTTAAAGAGACAGTGTCCTAGCTCACTCAGCAAAACCCTTCATGCACAAGTATATGGAAAGAACTCAATATCTATCAGGAAAACGCAAATGAAATATCAGTTTTATTTTGGTTTATGTGCTTCTGCCTTCTTCTCCCTTTCATTCTTTTTTATTCTCTTTTTTCTTTTTTTTCAGTGACAAATGAAAAAACATGAAGTTTGAGAGGTCTAGTCAAATGTAAACACTGGATGGTATTTGTACATGACTGAAGGAAAAACACGTGGCATAAATTTGAAAAGGCCCCTGTTGGTTTGCCAGAGAGATACGTTCACATAAAGCAGACAACCACACTTACTTGGTGTTTCTTTAGTTATTTGCTGAAGTCCTGTGCATTTATTTTTCATCATTTCCTGAAAGTTTTTCCATGCCAACTAAGAGAGCACCTGACTCGAGCCGCGAGCCTTGAGGATCATGGGACCGTCACACTGCAAAGCCACAGGCATTTCCAAATCACCTTCTAAGGTGTAATTTTTTTTTGATACTTCACAGGACTCCCAAAGTAAGTTGAAAAGCTATGTGTATTTATTTAAGCAATGACCTATATCCCATACACTAATTTTTTTAGCTTAAAGCAATCTCCCTTGTACTGACATGTTCCCTATGACCAGGTCTCCACAGACATGCACGCTTTTCACCTGGAATTTTTTCTTCATGGAAACTAATTATTTAGCTAATTATTCCAGACTTCAGACTGTCAGAGAGTCCATGTGGAACAGAAGTTGGGCTGCTGGATATCTGCAAACTCAACACACCTTACACCTGGTCTGATCTCTTCCCTGTTTATCAGCCCTCAGCAACAACATACTCTGGACCTACCTATCCCATGTTGCATATCCCAACTGTAACTGCTGTCTGAAGGAGCCAAGCCCACAATAGGCTATAAAACAATGTGGGTAAGCATTGAGGCTCTCCAAACACAGGTTACAGGTGTGTTTGGAGGGACAGCCATCCTCTGTCCTTGCCCAAAGCAGGCAGAGGTGGCAGGATGCCCTCTCCCTCTGGATTGGGGTGGATGCCCACACCTGCCCGTGTGCTGCAGTGGCTTGTGCTTCATCTCATGTTGCAACCCACGGTGTGGAAGTTTACTCCAGACCTTTCTCTCTTGTGTACAAGATCACAATACTTAGTTAAAAAAACCTATAATTTCCAGTAATTCAAACAAGTAGAATTTTCTTTTCCTAATAGATTTTATTAGGGATTAAAAAGCTTGAAAATTCATGTCATGAAGATTAATCCTGCTAAATGGCAAGCAGCTATCAAAATTGTGCTCTCACACTGTTCCAGCCATGCAAATCTTCCAACCCTAAAAATTTCTAAAAAACCCCCAAAATTGCAACTGCAGGTATTATTCTATGTAATCTATATGCTAGAAAGTACAGCCCATTAACTTTGTGCAATACTACCCATAATTACTTTCACTGGGAAAATAGTCAAGAACTATTTACATTCTTTTAAATTCTTAAGTTTTGTTCTACACTACATCAGGAGATATTTCAACAGATGTAGAAGTATTTTCTTAGCAAATCAATATTAATTTATCCAATTGTTATGGTCTCAAGAGCCAAAGTGTGTTCTTGTGCTAAGCTAGGAGGAAAGTGTTTATTCTGAGCAAAACTCATTCAAATATTTATAAGACTAGATAATTTAGAAAAGAAAATACAGATGGCAAGAGGCATCACTAAGCTGTATTTTCTACCCACCTTTTCACTTATTAAAGGCAAGAAGTCTAAACGAGCAGATAATGTGATTACTAAATTCAAGGTTCAGTTCAGTTTTTGTCTCAAAGAACAGATGCATCTAGGGCTGCAGAAAGAAGTCCATACAGTGACAGAGAGTTATGTTCTTCCTCGACTAAAATTTGTTGAGAGTTAATGGAAAACTTCCTATCAAGGCTGCATATCTCATTTATATACGTGTGTATATAGATATAAATATATGTTTATCACTTTATGTTCCATAATGCATAACAAACCCCCAGTTTCTTTAATGGTAATAGCTAAGCCTATGCAAAATGAAGGCAAATGTTGCTATCTTTCTGCCATATGATAACACTGATACAAACCAACCATTCTTATTTACCCTAGCCCTTACAGTTCATATCCTAATCCACGTGGGTGAATAATTAAAAGCAAAAGCCAGAGGAAATCATTAACAGTTTTGTCATCTGCAAAGGTCATCCAGTTGTGCAATATAATTGTATAATCATAAATGCAAGGCATTATTATTAAAAATGTGAAGAAAAGGAGCTAATACTTTTAGTTTAGAAATTTGTCTTGAAAATGTCTTTTTCATCATTTTATTTATAAGGCATTCTTCGAAACTGCAACTGCTTTAGTCCTTGCAATGTGACAGTACTTTTTCCTTAAAGGAAGACTAGGACATGCCTGCCAGCTACCATTCATTTTTTAAATACAGATGATACTATAACATACAATAAATTATTGCAATAACCTTTCACCTCTCTAGGCCCAAGTTCAAATATAACTGATGTTAGAAAGAAAATGTGCTTATTATTTTTAGCCTAATCACATCAGACACCTAAATTCTCATGAACCATCCAATTGAGGAGCTCTGCATTTGGTAGCCTCATTTCCCCTGCTCATGCTGAAGGCTCACCAAACTCCCACCCACAAATCCCAGCTAACAAAACCCATCCACGATTTAACAGCATGCATCAGACATGTGGCCCACTAAGAGCAACAGGATTGTGTGGCCATGTGAATGTATATGTCTGCTGAAGTGCTGGCTGAGGGTGCCAGTGGTAAGGAAAAGATTGTAGCACTAGAGAAACCTCTACACAATGAAACTCTCTGTAGAACAGATCAACTCTTCCATCGCTTCTAATACAACATTTTGAAAATGTGCTATTTTTTATAGGGCAAATTAAGAGTTCTGGGGCTCTCAGAACCAGCAAACACAGAAAATCAATTAAACTAACATGTGAAGCTTAAATATATCACATTGTAAACTCATATTTTATGCCTCCGTTTTAAATGCACTTAGATGATCTCCTGAAGGAATTCAAAAAGTGTTATCTTATTTTGTGCCCAAAACCAGTAAAAGAGCTCCACTGGGTTTGCCAGGCTGTTAAAATTAAAATAGCTGTTTGAGCACAGCATAATATATGAGATGTTTAAGGCATTTTCCCCTAGAATTTTGGTTTATCTTCTTTAGTTAATTTTCTGAGATAAAATCCAGTTATAAATAACCTGGAGGCACTCTCAGTCTGCTGCTTGTGGGATGGCAAATCTTTAATAGCCAGAAATTCTGCCTCTTAGTGATCTCTTGAGGGAATAATAGTACTTTGAAAATTATCCAAAGGAAAATAAGCAAAAAGCATTATAAAAATTATAAAAACCTGTAATTATGCAGGAAGTGATATTATATTTATAAGCTAATGAACTATTACTCATAGGCTTTTTTTTCCCTCTTTTTAAAATACAAACATTAAAATATTCATTGAATATAATCAATACAAACTGCTGATTTTCACCAAAATTGATTATACAAGACAAGTAGATACTAAAAATATTTCTGCAGGATAAACCCCTACAGACGTGTGCCAGACCAATCAAGAGAAATGAAATCTAACAATTAAATCAGACATGGCTGAAGGATTTCAGCAGAACTACCCAGAACTTTTACTTTTCTGTACTCTAGAATCAAGAGGAGCGTTATATCTTGACAGCACATAAACCAGCTGAAATATGAAATGTATACTGTCCCTAAACCCAAGACTACAATAACAATATCCTGGATGTCATCCATTGACTATGTATATAATTACTGCAGTGCTGACTACTAGAAAAGTAGGAGGTGATTCAAAACAAAAATTGAGTCTGTCAGACTAGATGCTGTAAGATTTACTCTTGTCAAAGGTCTGTAGGCCACAAATAATAATTTAAGTTCAAGTAGTTTTAAATTTATTTAAAAAAAAAAAGTTTGTGGGGACATATGAGCAGTATTTTTTATTTTTATTTTTTTTGTAAAAAAGGGGTCTGAAACACCTATTGAAATATGCAAGTCAATCACCTTGTCAACATTAGCAAGGAAAACAGTTGAAAGCCATTCTGACAGGCAAGGTAGAAAGGAACACATACTTGTAACATAACAGAAAATAACCGGTGGAGATTTAGAAAGGAAAAATTTGCCTAACTACTCTCCTTGACTTTTCTGAGGTTACAGAGAAGGTTGATGTTGGTAGTGCAAATGGCATAATTTATCTGGATTCTCAGAGTGCTGGCAATGAAATGTAATGTATGAAAAGTAGGAGCTATGAGGACAGACAAAAGACCTAAATTCAAGTATCAAGAGAGAAAATAAAAATAAAAAGGGATGGTTAGTATGAGGGAATTACCTACACCAGCAAAAAACAAATCTGTGCAGATGATATCAATTTGACTTGCTAATTTTAACTCAATACAAATGATTAGACAAGTGAAAAATAAAGAAATCTAAATTAGAGACAATCAGAGCAAACACTTCCTCATAAGGAGAATAATAAAAGTCTAGCAAGATTAGTAAAGAAAATTTGTTATCACTGTACTGAAGGAACAATCCACAATTTCCTGGGCACCTCACATTGTTAAAATGCCACAAATCCTGATGAATGCAGTCCCAGTTGTCTTCACTCATACTTCTCAATTTGGAGTGACAAAGAGTATATTTTTTTCCAACTGCAATTGAACTTTCCCTCACTTAAAGTAAAATGTAATGAAACAATACTGAAACTTTGTTGTACACGATTTTAAACATAACCTTAAAAAACTCTACTGAAGGCATCACATTTGACAGGGAGAGTTTCTAATGCTATGGGATGCTGAGATTTGCAAAAATCCAGATATGCATTTATTTTTTGTTGGTATTAAGCTCTCATTAATTTAATTTAACACTGTGGAACTCACACAGTTATAAAGCTTTTGGTTAAACTTCTTTCTCCCCAGGATTTTGGAAATTTCAGTGTAGGCTGTCTGCAGGTCTTTTTTGCACACAGAGCAGTGTGACAAGCCTTAAGCAACAGTTCAGACATCCTCCCAAATATTCATTTGATATTGCTCACACAAAATTCAGATGAAGCATTTCCACTGCCCTTTTCAATTATTCATCATCTGTGCCATTACCTAAAATGTGTACTACGAAACCCATCACCAGCAACGTGGGTATTTACGTGTGTGCATGACACAGGAGCGTTTTTATGCTGATCTCTCCAAGATCACAAAGTAAACATTATGACTTCTCCCTTGGACAATGGAACAAACATCTGCTTATTCAATGAAAATATAAATAATTCTGCATTACCAAAATCACCCCAACTTTGAATGATTCAGTCAACAAGAGGAGAAGTTGCTGTGAACGATGGGACTGTACTTTGGAGATACGTAATCTGGGCTGCCTATCTCTCAATTCTCCTTTACCTCCTTAACAACTTTAGATGCATAAATAAAATCTAGGACATTCCATTTATATTTTTAACTTCAAACCAGGCATGAGAGAAAGCATTTTGCTGAATGTCAAACTCACACAAATATTATGCATTAAAAATGTAGTTGCAAGACCATTTTTTGAGGTTTTGGTTCCATTAATCATGTTGCCTCTAGTGGGGATCACTGGATTTCATTCTAAATAGTTTGTATCCATGCAGTGTGCTCTACGGTTGCCTTCCCATTCTCCCCTCCCTCCTCACTGGTACTGAAAAAAACAGGGTAGCTATTCACACCAGCAAGGATGAAGGCTGATTGTGAAGACTTGCAGAAAGATCTTACAAGGCTCAGCAACTAGTCAATAAAATGGCAGATGAAATTAAATGTTGATGAATGTCAAGTGATGCACATGGGAAAAAACAAAATGCAACTTCACATGCTTGTGCTGAACTTATTCTTAGGATGGGAGAGCAGCATCTTGGGGTTCTAAGACAGTACCATGAGAACATCAGCTCATTTAATTGGTAGCAATTAAAAATGAAATAGAAAACTAAGAAATATTAGGAAAGGAATAGAGAAGAAAACATGTGATTGTGCCACTGTATAAATTGCTGATGATCTGTCTGCATCTTGAAAACTTTGTGAAGTTCTCATACCCTCACCTTGAAAAATTATCACAGCACTGGGAAGCTTCAGAGAAAGGCAAAAAGAATATTATTGCTAGGAAGTAACTTCTGCAGATAAATAAATTCCAGATCATCTTCCTCACAAAGACAGAGCTGAGGAGAGACAAAGTTGTGCTCTACAGAGCCATGAGAAGCTTGGAGAGAGTGAACAGAGATGGACTGTTTTGTTCAATATAGGAGCTGTGTCCCCTCAGGTACCACTGTCACATTCCAGGTTTGAAAAAATAAAAGGAGACACAGATTTTTTTTATGCAATATGAAGTTCAGCAGTTAAATCCCTCCCCCAGGACACTGAATAAAGTTTATGAGCCAAAAGTTGACTGATTAGTGTAAGTTAGCAGAGGTTAGAAGGGGACAAAATACCTATTGCTTGCTGACTCTCCTCTTTCTAAGGCTCTGCTGTTGACATCTGCCAGAGAGAGCATACTAAAGTTTGAACTTTGTTCTGACACAGTACAGGCATTTTTTATGAAGAACTGTCACACAGGAACTGGATCATTAGAAGTAAAGGGGAGCTATTGGGTTGAAAGGTGGGTAGAGGACCACAATGTGCTGAATAACCCCCAGGAAAGGCTCAAACACATACATTCCCCTGGAAGATTTTAATAAGCACAGCTATCTATATACTATCAATAACACACCACAGGTCAGCCTTTTCATTTGTTATATGCTTCACCAAGTTCTGGGCTTACAGTTTGATTTCAAAAACAAATGCCCACAGGGAGCACCCGACTGCTTTCTTACACCTGCAGCAAAAAGCACAAGGTTTCCCTAGGACAGACCCATCCTACAGCTGATGCCACAGCCCATTTCTCTTTACCACACGTCCCGAAGTGCTGCAACCTCTGACTGTACCATACCCACAGTGATGGTTTCAGGTCCCTGGGGCACAGACTCTGTCCTTCATTACTTTACTGGAATAAATGTAGCTTTATCAATTGAACTAAAAATGAATCCAGTGTAACACTTTAAAACAACAATCATCCCAAGGAAGAAATGGAGATTGCAGATTGATGGCATAATTAATCTGGGGGATGACTGACTGGTTACAGGTTTTGTTTCTGTGTTTGTGTACAGCTCCGGTACCTGGGTCATTGCAAATGGAAACCCCTTTCAGATCTCTTTTTTCCTTCTTTCCTTTTAGCTGTTCAGCTGTTACAGGGGACACTAGTATCAGCATCCAGGCTGGATATAGAGCTACAAACATCTCCCTTCAAATAAAACTACTAGGGGTTGTGGTTATTACGGGGAGCACTCGGTTTAACAACAGCCATCCTGTTGGAAAGGCAGACAAACACAAAAACCCATCCCAATGATCTTCCCATTCTCCTCAGTTAAAATCATCTTAGAATGAAAATATTCCAGTCTTTCTTTTTGATCCTTATTGTTCAAAAAAAAAAAAAAAATCAGAAAGAAAAGAGGAAGAAGAAAAGAGAAGGACTCTTCCTTTCTTGAAAGGATTTTAAAACTGTGTTTGAACTTTTGTTCAAAAGAGAGGGGCTTTAGTTACCCTCTGATACCAGGCCTTGTTGAACACTATCCAATACCATTCAGCACCATCTTTTTCTGAAGACTGTGTCTTGGTTTACTGCCAATGTCCTTGATCAGAGCACAGAAGCATTTACTTAGGAAAATAACATTAAATGGCAGCCCATGGCAACAATAACAGCTCTATCGCCAGAACACACTCGCAGAGGATGCATGGGTGGCTCGATGGCCCTGAACACTTAAGTACATTTTTTTGCTTTCAATTCCCTCTGGTACATTAATTTTTATTGATAGCTTATAGCTATGGCAAGTGGTCTTGGTTTTACTAACTTGCAGGACTGGAGAATATCACTGATGTGGAAAAAAACCAAACCAACATAACAACAAGCTGCCTGGCCACCAGACTGAGTGTTTATATTTTTGAGTCCCAAGCCTTTATTAAATTAGAAGAGCAAGTGATCTTTCCTTCCCTACTTAATCTGATCATTCATTAGTATATTTTAAAGATGAAAAAAGTAGCATATCTCCAAATTCACAGAAGTGCTGGCTCATTTGCTCTCCAGACCTGGGTACAAAGCGTATTGTATTTGGGAGATGCACATGTTCTCTTCTTTTATAATCTGTTCTTAATGGGACAGCTAAATCGTAAAGAAAATTCTGAAAATGCATAATGTTACATGGAAATATTAACCTCAACAAGTTGCAGGGAGAAAGAAAACAAACATTACTTTATTACAAAGAAATGTGATAATGCTGTTTGCTTTTCTCTGCCTGTATCTTTGCATGCATTACAAAGATGCACCTGTGTCCAGTTTTATCTTAAAAACCTGATCCACTAAAACAAAGCAGAAGAAACAACTTGTCTGATCATCTGCACTAAATAAATGATTTTTGCCAAAATTACTAGGAAAAAAAGACTATAGTATCCAAGTGCAGAGAGCTCTTATTGACCAGATCTGTAACGAAGAGCTTCTAGAGCCTGTGCTGGAGGTTATCCCCAGAATTCCGGTGTTAATGGATGGTGCTGAGGTTTGTTTGTTTTCTCCCACTGAAATCTTAGGGGACATTATGTTAATTTAGACCGAATGCAATTTCTGTTATTTCTACATGTGTGACATAAAAATGACCTTGCATTGTTACACAGCAACACAGCTGCATATTGAGGACAAGAAATCCGAAACACACAGAAATTGCTGAGTCAAGCCTTTAAAAGTAACACACGCATTAGTAATGCTAATGATACTTGAAAAAAAAAGCCTTTAAAAAAAAAAAATAATCACTGTATTACCAACCTTCCCTTCGAAACCCAGAGCTCTTATAAAGAAGTATTCTTTCACTGACAGGAAATTAGCTCTGCCTTCACATACAGGTTACATTTTACTGTGCGCCGAAACATCCCCTCATCCTATGATTAACCCTGCCCAGCCATGACAGAAAAGGGATGCCAGCACAAAATACCTCCTGCATCTAGTCTGGGCTCAGCCTTCACCTGCAGCTTTTAGCATATCAGGGAGTCGTGCAGTCTGTGGAGATGAGACCCGCAGCCAGCACTCATCCCTCAGGGACTCCATGGTGACTGTACCTCAGGACCACACCTACCCAGTGTATAGGACACCTAATGGACCTGGCAGATAGAAAAAGACAGAAAAAGCCAAACTAAGACTCAAAATGGGGCTCATCTTCGCTCCTAAAAAAACAATGGGAGTTCCTACGGGTCGTTAATGGTTAGGCTAGCAAAACTTAGTTCACAAGCATCTTCTTTGCCAATTAAACAATGATTACTCAGTGTGATGTAGTAATTACCTAAGCTACTTTCTATTTTATGGCTTATATGGTGAGTAGTGCTTGAGAGAAACCTTGTGCTCATGCACACTCTGAGCACCCTGCTACAGCACAGGAACACGTTGGTCCAACTGCAGGAGAGCGCCAAGGAAAGGGCTGTTGCCTTTTTTCAACATTTGAATACTCTGAAAGGACATAACAAAACTAATCAGCATTTCCAGAGATGAATCTGATCTCCAGGAGCTCTTGGGATAAAATGACTGAGGCACATGGTTGTTTTTTCCAGTTCTGATTAGGAATCTGCAATCAAAAATTATGTTTACATAAAGAAACTTAAACATTAGCAACAACATTTAGCACAGAATTGCTACTAATGACAAAAATGTAGTACTAGCGAATCACATTTTAAATTTTTAATATTTAAAATAACAACAACAACAACAAATCTTTTCCCTTTTATCCACAAGAGCTATGACTTCCTGATGAAAATCCCCAAAGTATTTTCTTCTTCTCTGGAAGGCATATTCCCCTCTAATTAATTAGGGTGAGGGATTGAGGCAAAGTAGAGGGATAAAGCAGAACCTGACTGCTTTCTGCAACTCTCACTTCTCTTTATAAAGTGCAGCAAGAAAATTCCCCTGAAAAACTACTCTGCTTGGGCTTTATTGCCTGTTTACAGCCCAGGATCCAGTCCCCTGTTCAGTGAAGTCTGTCACAGAAGCAGTGGTGTACACGGGTTCTACAGCTCTACACTGGCCAGACCCACTTGTTTTGCTGTAGTAGAAAGGCTCAGAGTTTTTGGCAGTGCTGAGAAGGGGCTCTGCACTTCCTTTTACTGCCTGGACTGAAGCAAAAATATCGATCAGGACTGCTTTTAATATGCTTCCTAAAGTCTTAATATTTTTTTTTCTTTCTTTTTCTTCAAGGTTTACCAGTAGCTGAATTTTAGCAGCATCTTACCAGCTCTGAAAACACTCAGGTTTCCTATTCATATGTGAGGAGAAATACATGTTAAGTGAATTGAGAAACATCCTTTACAAAAGTGAGAGATAAAGAGGGGAGAGAGAGAAATTGTTCCACAATCACATAAAAAGATCTTGGCAAACATTTCTCCTATACTTAGATTGAATAAGAGATACAGCAGATATTTTGTCATTTGTTTCCTGGGTTTTTGACTGGCGATAGCGCTAAGGGAAGTGTTACCATAAACATCACTGAATCGCTGGAGGAAATTTTATTGTCTGCCAGATTCACAAATTGGAATCGATCCTCAGTCTACCCTTACCGGTTTCACCAAAGTTTCTGCAAGGTGGACACAACAAAATATGGTACCTTTCAGCTTACCTCCCATTAAATTCATATAATTTGTCTGGAAACAAAAGTTTTTTTTCTTTTTTTTTTTTTTTAATCTGACTGCAACATATAATTTTAGTCAGCTAACACTAAATTAGACACCCACTCAGATTTATTATGATAAGAACATTCAGTAAGCTAATTTCAAGATGATGACTCCTATAAATTCTTATAATATATTATTTAGTACTTTGGTTTTTAATCATTAAGTACGTGAAGACTTTGTAGGTCAAACCTGTATTAATGAAGACAGTAATCTATTTTTCAAACTCTCTGCTCCTCACCCACCTTTCAAATTGTAAATTAACAGAAATATCTTTAAACATATGTAGAAGAACAAAGGGGAAAATTGGGAGCATTTGCAGCACCATTTAGCTACCCATTGCTGAGATCATGTCTATTAAATCCATTTCCTCACAATTTTTGCAACTCTTACCAAAGGGAATGCTGAAATCAAACAAACCACAAGATAAGTCCTTAAATGAACAATTTTACTAATCAGAACAGCAAAAAATGAATCGGAATTATGCAAACATAAGCATTAAAGTTTTCATTAGATTGTTACATTAGCACAAATGGGGTCATTTAGAAGAACTTTCTCTTCCTGGCCACAGGTTTCTGAAACTTAAATATTAACCATATGAATTTTTTAAGAGGCATGTAAAGATATCAGAGCAGAACTTCTCTTTCACTCGAGCCCATCGCAGAGTACAGACTGCCTAATGACTCTGCTCTGGGTGGTACTGGAGGGAGCTCCACTGCCATACAGGCCTCTGAATATATGAATTTACCATTTTGATTTTACCCACGCTGGTCCTCAGCAGATATTGACCTTTTACTTATTATGCTACATCTGTTTGGTTTTATATCTAGTGTTACATTGTCCTCCGTCCCCTGGTGCTTTTATCCCCTATAGGACATTTAATCCTTACAAAAACATTGGACATTCTTTTCAGGAATTCACCAGGACAGAAAATCTGAATATATCACACAGAGCACAGCATATTAAACTATTGGAGAATGCTGTAAATCAGTTGAAATGTGTATTTTTAGGAAGAACTCCTACAACTGTTGCAGATCTCACATGCATGCATTTATTCTTTGTCTGCTGTTGCGAACTTAGTGACTCATTTGTTAATGGGAATAATAGTAGTGTCATTTCTTCATGCAATTAATAAAACTTTGTGTCATGTGTACCTAGTAAATGAAATTCATAGCAGGAAACAAAGCACTGCAAACAAAAAGCACTTGCTAGAGCTGAACCTGGTTACCTATGGTTCACCAGCTTTTTTCTCTTGTAACCTTCCAATGCAGGAACAAATATTTCTGGAAAATATTTAATATTGGCACATACAGAAAAAAGAGAACATGGAAAATATTTTTATTTGGCCTGTAGACAGACTGCTCGACCATCAAAAAGATATGTTTGGTTTTGATGGAAATAGTGTGAAAAGGAGTCTCACCTTCACTCAGATGTATGAAAAAGAGCAAGGAAGAATTCCAGAACAGGAATAAGGGATTTAAAAATTGGAATTCTCTAAGCACTGACTGATTTAGTCATAAATTAAACCACTGGAAATCACTATATTATAACTATGACTAGAGCAAGAGACATTTCCTTGGTCCTCCGTTATTTCCACAATTTTAAGCTCTGCCAGAAAGACAGTGTCTCATTTGTGGTTTGGGGTCACAGGGATGAAGGGTACAAAACAAGGATCTGGGCTTGTTTGTGGCCAGGAAAAGAAATGTAAAAATTGTCAGCATCTCTGTGAAAATAAGCCACAGTCCAATTGGAGGTGAGGCAATGGTACTGGTCACATCCAGAGGATGGAAACAAGAACTAGGAGAAACAGGGTTAGGCCAAGGATGGAATTTTTAAGTCATTAACAATTTCAAGCTCAAGAAAACACCAGGAAAACATGTAGGAAAACACATGTCAGTGTAGTGCTGTCCTTGAAGATGTGCTCCTACCTCTCTGCTGGGTTTGTAAGTGTAAGCACAATGCGGTGCAGCAAGGGCAGAGGCTTCCGAACCATACTGGGTCCACTCAGCGTGAGTACACACCACGGGCACTCATGGAGGCACACAGCCTGTCAGAAGCCTTAGTTAACTCACTTCCTCCCCAAAGAGCCAATTCAGGAATCAGCATAGCCATGAAAACTTCTGAATACTCCAAACATGCCCCAAACGTCTTAGGATCTCACTGAGATCCAAAGTCAACTAGAGACAACAGACCAAATCTTGCAGGGAAATGGCAAGATGTGTGAATAGGTAATTTCACAAGTCCTCTAACCTCCAGCACTGATGTATGAAGAAAGCCAACTGCATCAGCCAGAGCCCTCTGGGTCATGGTGTGAGATAGGGAAAAAAAGTGGATGAATTGCTCCCACATAGTGAACTGCTGCTGGGAGGTCCAGTTCCTGCCCAAATCCTTCCTGAGACAATGCGCAATGTGTCCCTGAGTATCACATAAGATTAAAATTTACCAACAAGGTGTAAAAAAACCTCAAGCAGCAGGGTTTTCCTCACTTGGATACTAATACTTTACACTAGGTGGTTCCCCCCTTTCTACATTGGCAATCACAATAGCAAAACTAATATATCATTCACTTTAAAACTATGTATTAGGCTATTCACCAGGAAATTGGTGTAGATGGCTTAAATGATGGCAACAGGCTCTGGGCTTATCAAATCAAACTCACTTAAGATGTGTGTGAACTTACACAACAAGGAATGATCTTTAAGTCCTTTGCTTCATCTTTGTCTCTGGCTTCCAGGATCAGCATTCATGAGACAAGGAGAGACAACCTTCCAGTAAAACGATGGTCCATCTGCATCCTCATCTGCAGGGATCACTTCCAGAGGCCAAGCAGGCACCTCTCTTGCAAAGGCCGTTTTGTTCTTGGCTCCTGCCGCTGGAAGGATTTACATCATATGATTTTTAAATGATGTTCTAATACTCCCAAATCCAAGCTCTGAGATGATGGAGGCCAACTTCTTTTGCTTTTGCTGAGAACAAAACTGCTGGCAGCACGTCTGACTTCGGTGCACAGACCCTTGCCTACTGGGGTCTAGACCAAAACCAACAAATCTTCTACAGAGGCCACTGCACAGCTGTGAAATGATAACTTTCAGGCACGGCAGATTTGGGTCATATTTGACCTAATGATCTAGAAGTGAAAGTCTCCTTAATCCCATTACTAACACTCTGACTCTGCAAAATGTCTGCAAAATCCCTTAGAAAGTTATATTTTAATCTGAGAATATTAATTACATTTAAAATTATGACTCCCCCATGATTTATAACCTCACAGAAACCATTGCATTTCCATATGTGGTTTTGCCATTTTCACTTCTATATACCTATCATTTTCCATTGTTTATTTTCCTTGATTGATGGTAGGGCTTTGGAGGTTTCCCATTATGAGCTTTATAATTATCACTGGTAATAGAGAAGCTCTTCCTATTATATTCAGTGAGACTGCCCAAATTATTCATTGTAGGCCACTGGTACAGGACTACAAGAAAATAAGAATTTATTTCCAGTCTCAGGCATATGCTAGATAAGAGGATGTATTTATTTCTCCATGTTTCAAAAGGATTAAGGTTTGAAAAAATAAATATCACTTAGCTTGTCAGCATGCAGAACATTATGGTGCTGAGTTTAAAGTCCCTTTTCCTGGGTTAAGTACAACAAATCTAAAAACGGGAGGGAGGAAATCTCAGCTATATCCTTACTCAGCTAAATAAATGAATACTATATATTTTAGCTGTTAAGCAGGTTTGCAGAACAGACTGCACACAACTGTACCCTGGCTTTAACAGTATAATGTGCTTATTTAGGGAAATGGTACAGAATTCCAAAAGTCCTTGACCCTTGGCTATTCCAAGAGCTCACTGAATACATCATCTAGGTTTTGCTTAATTACACATAATTAGGAAATGTAATTATGCTTTCAGTGTTGCTCTGCCATTAAGAGTGTGGTGGACAGCAATAACATTAGCAGGGTACAATTCTTGAAAGGGAAAAAAAAATACAGCCGACCTATATAAACAGACAAAATACAGAAAGAGTAGTGAACTAAGAACTGAAAATAAACATTTTGCTCTTGGCAATACAAGGTTTTAAAGGCATTTCGCCAGTCTTTTTCTTCAGAGCATTATTTGATGATATGCTCATTTGCATCAACAATCTGAGTGTCACCAAATGATGCTTTTTCTCAATTACTTTGATATGCTAACTTTCTAGAATATTTATGACTTTTTATCGTTATTTCATATGCTAAACTTCATCCTGGCCACAGATTAGTAAATTAATTATGTCATCTCTACAAATTAAAACATTTTATTCACGTGCTCTCTTCCCCAACGCACCATGATTAGGAATGCTGTCTGAAATAAGCTCATTCCCAAAGCAAAATTTACATGGCCTGGTAACGTGGGAAGGCAGCTATTTCACGCCTTGATGACTACCCACCAAAGAAAACAGAAAGTAGATGAATGCAAGTTGACAAAACAGATATAAGGGAAAGAGATCTGATCTTCTAGTACATCACATTTCTGCTTCTTTTGTTTATCATGCTTTAACTGCCTATTATAGCAACTAGCTATAATAAAATAATACAGTCCATTAAATATATTTGTTACTTGTAATGTTTGCTCAGTGCTGAGAAATATTTCACCAAAGTATACTTTAGCAATATGGCATTTAGTCTTTCACCGGGCTTTGCCCTCCAAAAAATGATAGTAAAGACAACTGCGAGGTCAGCTCTATTCAGTCCTGAGGCAGAGTCTATACACTGCTTTTTGTACAGGCCTTGGGAGACTTTTATTTTTGATATATGCCCTCCACATGCCTCCCACTTGCTGTGGATACCCCTGCTCCTGGTTCCCACTTGGGGGTCAAACTGAGATCATTATGTATTTACAGGACTGACAGTGGTCTAACAGTGAGGCAGAAGGTTGTCTTTATGGACTACAGTCTCAGTCTGCCAGAGAATCATTTTCTGCTTTGCTTTAATCGTTTTCATCTTTGCTTTAATCTGAAGAACATCTGAAAATAGCAACAATTATGTAGTAGTATCTTAATTGCTATTAACAGTCTGCTTCTATGTGAGATAAGGTCTCAAATACTACAGAGGTAGAACAATTTTTGTTTAGAATCTTATGCTCCACAAATACTACATATAAACTATGGATTTCTGCTATTAAAAAATTAACAGTGGCTACACTTTTGTCCTGGTTCCAGCTGAGACAAAGATAATTCTTTTCCCATTAGCTGGTGCAATGCTGTGTTTGG
>VXBZ01012603.1:18837-41569 GCA_013399135.1 Heliornis fulica | reverse complement strand
GCTATGCCCACGCTATGGAGAGGCAGGCCCTGCTGCCTGCCCGCCTCGACGGCCCCGCCGGCCTGGACAATTTACAAGCCAAGAAGAACTTCTCCGTGAGTCACCTGCTGGACCTGGAGGAGGCGGGTGACATGGTGGCCGCCCAGGCGGACGAGGGCGGCGGAGAGCCCGGCCGGAGCTTGTTGGAGTCCCCCGGGCTGACCAGCGGCAGCGACACCCCGCAGCAGGACAGTAAGTGCCAGGACACCCCCAGACCCACCCTCCCCCTCCCAACACACACACATCTCCCCTTTCCATCCCATTCCCCGGACGAGCGGCCGATCCATGTGCGCTCCCGGGGCGAAGCGGCCGGTCGCGGCCCCGAGGGGGCTCCCGCGGGGAAGCGGCCGGAGGAGCCTACGGACGGTCCCTGGACCGATTCGCCCCGCTCCACCGGTCGCCCTTCGCCGTGCGGGGAGTCCGCGTCCTCCCAGCCCTTGGCGGGGCCGGCACCCTGTTTCCCCTCGACGCGTCCCGGCTAACGGGGAGCAGCAGCGTCTGCTCCGTCTGCCTTCGGGGGACCGGGCGGAGGAGAGTCCTGAGAGCCGGGGCGGAGAGGATCGGGCCGGGGGGGGTGAGCCCCTTTTTCCCAATGCTTGACAAGGGGGATGAGCGCGGCGCTTGGCTGGACGGGGTGAGGCAGGCAGCTGAGCGTCCGTCCGTCCGTTGCTCCGGCCCGTCGGAGCCTGAGACCGGCGCCGTGATTTGCGGGACACCGGGAAGCTCCTCGGGGGTCTGGACGGGGACCGGACGATTGTCCGACGACCTGCCCGGAGCATCGCGGCACGCAAACAGCCCGAGGGTGCGTGCGAGGCTCGCCCCCGAACCCCGCTTCTCCCCCTTGCGGGCCCGATCCAGGCTCTTTGGAGCCCCGGCGGGTAGGGCAGGGCGTAGACCTGTGTCCGAACTGCCCGTCCGAACGGGTCTTCGCTTGGGAGCGCAAGTAAAACAGTAGCCCCGAGGCTGGAGGCCACGGGGATGGGCGCCGGCTTGCGCGGCAATTTTCTAAGCGCCGCTTATTATTGTTTTCCAAGGGCAGCGCTGTCGGAAAGGGCGAGACACGGCGGAGCGGGGTGAGGTGGGTGTGTAGGGCCAGCGAACCCTCCCTCACCCTCCGTCTGCTTTCGGTTAATAGCAATAATTAAAAAAAAATAATTTAAAAAGTGCCCGGCCGCAGGCACTGGCCGCGATTTTCGGTGTGGGTAAGTGCTGAGCGCCCCCCCACCCGCGTCTCGTGGGCAGGGGCCACGGCCACGGGGTCTCTTCCGAGGGAGCCCCCGTCGTGCTGCCCTACGGCTGGGGCAAAAGACAAAAACAACCTGTGTGTGTAAAATTTTAAAGCGAACGAAAATTGCTGTTTTCGTTCGTTTTTCGTTATTGTTTATTTTCTTTCCCTCCGGGAGCTGCCTCCGACCCTCTTTTCCCCGCGGGTCCGACGTGGCTTTCTCGGTATCCCGAAGGAAACCGGGCTGGGAAAAGGGAGGGGCTTTAAAAAAAAATCCCAAACCCCAACATCGGGTCCTTACGCACCCACCCGTGGGTTCCCGGAGCTTGAACCCGGCGGGACGGTTTCTCCGGGCAGGTTATTACGGGAAGGCGGTGAGCGGCTGCCGGAGCGTCTCCTCTCCTGCCCGGAGAACGGGGTCGGACCGACCGACACCCCGGCCGACCACCCTTGGGTCAATTTCCCATCCCGGGAAAATGCCATTTCTGTCCCCAAAGGTGTGTATTTTATTGGGGAGGGCAATAATCGCTGCTCCTCCCTGATTCAGCTCCAGAGCGCTGAGGCCGGGGAGTCTTCCAAGTAGTAACGAACGCGTTAAACACGGCAGAAGTTTTAACGCCGTTGCTGTGAATTAAGAAGTGTTAATAGTATTCTGAAGTAAGAAGGAAAAAATACTGGGTATAAATTCACACTGGTTTATTGGGCACAGCTGTCATCTGGGCTTTCTGGCTCTCGCACTGATGCGTTCGGCAGACCCCGTGAGTCTCCGTGCCTCAGTTTCCCCACCCGTCGCATGCGTTTTGTGTTTCGCAGTCCCTGCAGGAAAAGGACGCAGAGGTGTAGGGACTGCAACGGAGGTACGAGCTTTTCACGCTGAAAAATGAGAGCTGGCTCGGTGGAAAAGCTTAACAGAGAGCTCGGTTATTCTCTGTGTTACTGGGGGAGGAGAAGGTAAAAGCCGTTTGGAGAAATTGTAGACTGTCTCAAGAACACTGAAAATTGATTTTCCAACCTGGGGGAGAGTCACCTGGTCTGTCACTGATTTCTGTCCCGAGCTGAAGGGAAAGCCAAAATTACCGGCACTGTTTTTGTCATCAAAAATTAAGGGGAAAAAGTTTTAACACGGAAATAGCAAAATGTTTTATTTGAGCATTGGAGATTGAAGGAACTATTTCACCGCTTGCTCACATGAAAGAGGGGCAAGAGAAAACGTTTCTCTTATTAAAAAGAAAAAACCCCAACATCTCTGGGAGTAGCTGCGGCTGTAGTATTTACAGGGAGAACTGTCAGCGTATCAAGGAGCTGATTTTTCAGTGGGTGCTGCGGAACTGTCGCGCTCATTGAGTTCAGCTCTGAAAACCATACGCTAAAAGCCGGTGCCAGGAAGACTTTGCAACCCGAGTTGCTCTTCGTTGCAAAACCACCTGTTAAGATACAAACCAACTCCTCCTTAGGTAGCAGGGCTTCCTCTGACTCCTGCTAAACCTGAGATGAAAATGTGGGTCACCAGAGGGGACCCCTGAGCTCCACAGCCCTCTGCTCTTATTTCTCCCGTGCTCTTTTTGGGCATCAGAAACCCATCAGTGGGTTCCCAGAGCTCGTGGCTCTGAGCAGGGTTATTTCTCCAAATGAAGATTTGGTAAGCTGTTAGCTTTTTTATTTTTTCTTTTTTTTTTGCTGTTTTTAAGATGGCATTTCTGATCTCTGTGTGTTTTTGTTTGGTTGAGTCTCACTGATGATGGCTCGTAAAATGGTGTGGAGAAAGCATGAGAAGCGAAAGAAAATGGTTAGGTTTGGTTAGGCTTGGGTTTCTTTTGGAAGGAATGAATAAACCCTGCTTTGGTCCAGTTCATGCACGGGTTCTGCATATTGGAGTTATTATTGTCCTTTAATCTCTCTCCAGTACAAAAGCCACGGCAGTTTAGGGGCTCCACTTCTCTCCTGGGCTAGGACATTACTTCAGGCTGTCAGAGCTGGGGGTGCAGGCTGCCTGTGGCTCTCCATGATTTCTTCCATCTCGGCAGGCATCGGGACCCCTGGGCACTGCTGCTCATTCCAAAGGAAGCAGAAACCTGGGAGGAGGTGAGTGAGTGTCTTTGCTCAGGCTGGGTCAAGCAGAGCATCCATGCTGGCCTCAGCTCCCACTTCTGAGGCTGAGAGCATGAGGGAAGGCTTTCTCGGCCGGAGTGTTGTTTGGTGATGGATCTCCTTGCCATAGGATTTGATGGAGACCAGAAATAGAAGTGGGTTTGGAAAAGACAACCACAATTTGAGGGAGGAGAGAGGGGCCTGAGGTCCAAGAGTCACAGTGACCGGAAGGATGAGCTGGGGCAGAGATTGCTCCATTGCTGCCAGGGCATGTGCCTTCTGACTCTGTGTCAGGGGCTGTCTGAGACAGGATCCTGAGCTGAAGGATCCTTTGCTCTGCTCCTGCATGGCTGATCTTGGTGCTTTAATTGCACCTTTTTAATCAGAACAAGTGAGGTTGCTGCAGGAGTAAAAGGATGTGTGTAAATACTGAATGGCTATTTTTGCTGATCTTGAGGTTGTGTGCGAGGTCCCCACCTTTCACACCCCCCCTGCCATGCCTTCTTAAAAAGGTGGAAAAGCTCTGTTGCTGCTTTGAAACGTGAAAAGCACCTGGGAGGCCATGAGGGCTGAACACACCGGGACAGCTGCAGGGTTTTCCTGCAAACCTTTGTTTTGTCTTGAGGTGCTCAGCGACTTTTTTGTTAGTAAAACAGAGTCCTTACTCCTCGAAGATACTGAGACTCTGGACCCGGGATGTGCAATATAGAATAGAAAATGGTGGGGGAGCAGGGTAAATTGATTATATCTAGCAGGTATTTTCTTCCTCTCTGGTCCTGCATAGCTGGTGGGCAGTGGGAGAGTCCTGAGGAAGCAGCCGGCAGCTGATGCACACTGGTTACACGGGGTGAGCAGGGAAACCAGCGGGTGCCTTTAACCCTGCACTCAGCCGTGAGCAACCTTACAAGGTGCTGCCAAGCCAGGCCGTGCAGAACCGGTCTTCCTCTCATGGAAAAAATTTTCCAACGTGGAAAAATGGAGGATCGGGTCAGTATTGGTTTTAAGGCACTTGTTGTGTATGTTATCTGCGTGCAGAGCAGAAGAGCTTGGTTGTTCTCGCGGGAGCAATCTTGACGCGCACCGGTTGTACTGTGCGTGTCGTAGAGGCTTCTCGCAGGAAGAGTGAACAGCGTTCACTAACGGACGAGTAACAGATGGATGAGTAACACAGAGCAGTTAGAAGTCTGATTAACTCCTCTCTGTTTACGTTCTTTGCCCATATCTCTTTAATTTCGGGCTGGCTGGCGCGTGGTTATTCCGTCAAGCATCTCCCAGTGTTGGGTTGGTGGGGTTTATTTTACGTATGTCCCTGAATCCTGCAGTTTGTGTTTTTCACATGGAGCTTCTGGATGCAGGCAGAAGGTGGAAAATGTGACTCTGACACCAACCTGGAGTCTTAAAATAAATAAAAATCAAGACCCCAAAAAGCAGACAGAAAAGGACACCGTAGCGTTGTTGAGGGAGGGAGAAGAGCCCTGTGAATTTGAAGGAAGGGGGCTGACTCGGTTTGTGAGTGCTGGCCCTGCTGCTCTCCTCGATGACGGGCGAAACCCGGCTTTTATTTGTTTGTGAATTTCACTTTTTTTTTTTATCATAATCAGTTTTGCTTCCTGGTTCTCATGGTCTCATAATTTGGCTGATGGTATTTGTGTTTTCAATCCATCTGCACAAAGCTTCCAAGTTTTTAATTTGAAAAAGATTTTGCTGTAGGTTTTTGCTTCTTCCCCCCCCCCACTTAATGTATGAAAACATTTCCATGAAAATTAGATTTTGAAATCTCTCATAAAACTTAAAGGTTTGGTCTAAACTGCTAGAAGGCTTTTAATGAACATCAGCTTTCTGTCATCTGCGGCGAGTTTCCACTACTAGCTGGTCTATTTTCCATCTTCTTGATGATGTATAAAGCAGTGATCGCATGGGAAAATATTATCTCAGGGTTAATTTGTGCAATCCTTACTCACCCCAGTCATCGCGTACGATTCAACGGGCTGCTTATACGCGTGCCAGTTGATGAGTATTCGTGTTTAAAGACCTGACAGGCAGCCTTGAGTCATGCAGAAGAGGTTTGGGGGGGCCAGTGGAATATTTCTGCACAGGCATGGAATAGTTTTGCTGTCTGCATTTGGGGGCACGATCCTTTTGCCAGAGGTGCAACATGCATCAGAACGTGTGATGTTAGGAAGCCTGGGAAGAAAGAGCAAGAACATGGACTGAGTATGAGCAGGCGGGACTGGGAGAGCAGGATGTTTGACAAGGAAGATACGGAATTACAGGGTCATAATCCCTTTGAGGATAAATATATTTTTTTTCTTCCTCCTTGGTAACTGTCTATGCTCCTGTGTTGTTTTTTGGGGTTTTTTTTTGACATCACTAGAATGGCTTGATGGGATTATAGGTGTTTATTCCTGGTTCGAAGTTGTTTATGATATATTTAATAGTTTTTTGAAACCCATATTAAGTAGCCCCAAGGGAGCTGTGCTCCTGCTGGGCCTCTGTTGCATAATGAAGTACATCACGAGTATTTACCAAGTGTCACAATATTCCAGACTTGGGCCTCTGTTTCTGGGGAGGATGAATCACTGCATTGCTGGTTCCCCACCCTACTCGCCTTTCCTAAAGGAGACTTGGACTTCGGGGAGGGTTGTGGAGATGAGAAGTGAGACTCGTCACAGCCTGGCTGGAGGAGCTGTTGTCCGAGGCTCTGGTGCAACTTTCTGTTTGAACTGGTGTTGTGGCTCTAGGCACAGGGTATATAGGTTTTCACTCTGGTTCTCTCAAGAAAATCCTGTTGTGTGGTCTCTGTGCATAGGAAGTGTTTTCTGATCCCACTGGCTGCTCTGCTGGGAGAGCAGGCAGCTTAAAGGGGTGTGAAGACCCCATTATGTTTATGGCAGTCCTGTGCGGTGTGAAGAGGGATGCTAGTAGTGTCTTCCCCCAACGGGGAGGTGCAGCATAGATTCAGCCTCTTACTAGCCACTGGAGTGTCTCCACATTACAGACTGTGTCAGTGGAAGCTGACATGTGCATAGAACTGGGTGCCACCAGTGCTGTGGAACGGGTCTGTAAGGCTTTGTCCTTTGTCACCCTGTGTTATGACTGCAGCACAATAGTCCAGGAGCTGGGAGCCCTCCAGAGCTGTCCTGCAGGTCTTCCTCCTAGATTTTCTGGTCCCTCTTGCATCTGTCATTC
Organism: Heliornis fulica; assembly: GCA_013399135.1. Classification (NCBI taxonomy): domain Eukaryota; kingdom Metazoa; phylum Chordata; class Aves; order Gruiformes; family Heliornithidae; genus Heliornis; species Heliornis fulica. Next base: position 35,028 of record VXBZ01012603.1, on the reverse strand, counting down.
CCTCATTGATCTGTGTGCAGCATGTGCCTAACACACTGCTTCCTTTCTATCGCTCTTTCTGCTGGACCCAGCTTGTACCTACTGTGTGGCCCTCAAGATGCTGTGAGGTGGGGCTGGGAGCTCAGCAGAGGTGTGCTGTGTGTCTGCTACGACAGTGGCAGCAGAATTTTGAGAGAGGTTTCTTTCAGACAAGAACATCTGGAGGATGCCAATGGGGAAGGGAGCAGTGGCGCCAAAGCTGAGGGCCACCTCCTGCAATGGAAAGCCTGGCATCTGGAGGGATGAGTCTGCGAGGGCCAAAGCTGGGAAGAGAGGCTTGATGAGCAAGCCAGTGAGCATCTATTTCAGCTGACAGAGCTTTCTGGGCTCCTCTCGCCTCCAGAGGCCGAGAAGAGGTTACGCCAGTGTTTAAAGCGCTGTCCCAGACAGTCTGGGTTTGCCGTGCCCATATGAAGTGAACATTTGCCTGGAGTGGCAGTCCAGGACCTCCTGGTGCCTTGTGTTCCTGGAAGGGAAGGATAGAAGAGAGGTGAAGGGAGCCAGCAGCACTGTTAACAAGTCACTACATCCTAATGCAGCGTCCAGTTCAGATTCCACCCAATTTTTTCCCCCCATTTCTGGCTAGAGAAATTTTCCTACAGAAGAAACTCCAGCCAGTCAGCAAGACTGCTGGGCAGGGCAGTTGTCCAAAGAGCCGCTCAGTATCTGGCTAGGACCTTCTCCACGACTTGATGAGCTGCTCAGGCAGCAGAATTGCTTTTGCACCAAGAACCGTCAAGAGCCTGGGGATGTTGCTTCCCGCTCTGAGGCCACCAGTGGATGGACTTCTCCCGTGGCCTGCTTGACCAAAGTAAAACCAATGTTATCCATGGCCCTGTGTGTCTGAGGCAGGATGGAATTGCCACCAGCAGCTTGGAGAAGGAAAGTGGCACCCAGCTCTGAAGGGGACTGGGGGCACTGAGAACAAGGCAGAGTGATGGACCCTGGTGGGTGGCTGCAGAAGGCAGCATCCAAGTAGCTTCCAGCTCTCCCTTTTATCCAGTGTAGACGCTGGACCTGTCAAGGATGGGTAGGTTTTGAGCCCATGGGGACCTTTGGTAGTCTGCTGTTTGCTCATGGATTTGCTGTGTTTGTGGCAGGTGAGAGTCAGGCCAAGCCAGCAAAGTCATGGAGACCTGCTCAGTGCCTCTGGAAATCATCCTATTTTTCAGATGTGTCACTAACAGAGCCAACATTCGGGGAGGGGAAAGGAAAAAATAAAACCGAAACCCACTCTGCAGCTTTCAGTGGGCCATCACTTCTCCAGGTTAGCTCAGCGGAGTCCGGGCTCTGCGGGGAGGAGTTGGACTTTAATAAGGAAAAGTGCCTGAGCGTAACAGCGAAAAGAGAGTGTTAATGCTCGGGGCCTGGTGCTGCAGAAAGGGCTGCCCTTGCCGGCAGCTCTGCAGGCAGCTCCTGGCCCTGTGAGTTCTGGGCTGGTTTCCCGTACAGCTTTACAGAGCTCTCCTCACCCTGTGGCTTGAAACGCCAGTAACACTTCATACCCATTATCCTTCCGTGTCCTGCGTGGCCGTGCGGTGGAAGGTGCTGAGCAGAGGCTTGTGAATCCAGCACCAAGTTGGGGTGGATGGATCCCAGGACACTCCATTGTGACGGAGAAAGCTGGTGGCAAGTCTATGTCTTTTTCCAGAGCGTGTTTGTTCCCATTTGGCACTGGGAAGGGTGACTCTAGAAGTGGTCTGGTACTGCAGCTTGTCTGGTCTTGAGTGCTTGAGGTTGTGTGAGCAAATGTATTGGTGATTTTTGTAAGGGGGGTGGGAAGCTTTCAAGACCAGTCGGAGCCAAGCTCTGCATCCCACTGCCTTCGTTCTGAATGCTGATGGGAGTCCATACCTCTCTGTGGATCAGAGGTGGGGACCCAAGGTGGTGGTGGGAACCCAGGTCTGGATATCATGCACTCCCACCCTGAAGCTAGTTGGGAAGTCGTTCTTCTGCTCCGTGTGCTCCCTGGACAGGGTAGGGCCACTCTTCTGGGGGGTATGGCAGGGCAGGGTTTGTGGGGTATGCTGTTTGCTGGTGCTGGGAGCAGCCTGCCCAGAAAAGACTTGCACCCAAAATCTACATCAAAACTGTGGGTGGGGGTTGTATTTTTCCTCTCCAAACATCAGTAGATGTGATCCAGGAGGATGACCTTGCTTGTTTTTTTCTTCTCCAGGATGCCTTAGTGCCTTGGCCACAGTCTCTTGAGGTCTTTTTTCTGTATACTTGCTGACATAACTTTGCCAAGTTCACCTTGCTGTGCCTCGTTTTTCCTATCCATAGAGCTGGGTCTGATCCTGGGCTCTGATCAGGGCCTTTGAAACCTGCTGGGTGTGTGTTGTGCCAGAGCTTGGATCTAACAGCAACTTGGGAAGATTCTCCTCCCTCCGCATCGCCCCCAGCAAATTGCTGTTTCATCTGCCTCTGTAATCGACCACCTTCCGTGTTAATTAACTAATTAGCATTGAGGAGATCCCCTTCCATGAACTGGAGCAACTTCCAGCAAGTTTGTTCCTGCAGGGAACCCACCTTCTGCCCAGGCGCACCCGAGTGCACCCTATGCCCTAGGGGCAAGTCATGTTTGCTGTGTGAACCCCTCCACGGCGTGAAACAATTTTTGGTGGCAAAATTTTGCACCCAGGCTCAGATCCCCTGAACCTCTCGAGGAGCTTGGGCTCTCCACGGACCCAAAGGATGCAAAGAGCCGCACGTGCCGGTAGGTCCCCGGAGCGCTCAGCGGCAGGCAGCGAAATTCCCAGCGGCTGGTCGGGACGGTCGCACTCTTTTTCTTGGCTAAAGCCTGGTCTTGGAAGGTTTGGCCTGAAAGACTTTTTTTTTACTTACACTTTGTTTCATTTGGACAACTCCTGATTATGGAAACTGAAGGAACTTCTCTGGAAATAAGCGCTTGCGCCGCGTTGCTTGTTTGCAATTTGTTTTTCATTGTTTCTTCATCCAAAAAAAAAGAAAAAACACCCTGAAACCAAAAAAAACTTCCAAAAATCAGCTAATCAGTAAAAAGAAACAATCACCTGTGATTTAGGAGAGGGATCTCTCGTTGTAAATAATAAATTAGTGTCCGGAGACCGAGCAGACAGAATGGTTGATGAATATCCTGCAGGCTGAAAGTTGTTTATCAAGCCTGTTTGAAGACTTATGACTAACAAGCTCATTTACAGAGTTTGGAGGCTGTTCATGAACCGTTCTCCAGCTGGGAGGATGTGGGAATCATCAGAAAATGTATTCACAAGTTACTCGATCATTTAAAAAAAACGATCAAACAAACAAAGACCAGTTTCTGGAAGGGAACTGTAAATTCCTACTCACCACCCCCCACCCCCCTGCTGGGTTTTCTGAGGCATTCCCCTTAGGAAATCGAGGGGCCCGGAGAAGAATGAAGACCCCCACGTCGCTAGTGACCTGTTTTGGTGCTTACCCTTCTTCTGAATGCCCGCTGCCGGCCAAGCCCTCCAGCTGTGGGAGAGCTGGTCCTCCACGGGACATGCTTTGCAAGGTCCGATCATGGGTGTCAGATGGGATGGATCCATCTTGTCGCCACCAGTGATTCCCAGTGGGGAATCTGGGCTTGCTGGGGGAAGCAGCTGGTCTTGTTCCCCTGATGAGCTTACAGAGTTGATCTCCCCCACACTACAGCGCTGTAAAGGAGGGTGGCACAGGAGCTGCTGTTACTGTGACAGAGGATGAACTTGGTGTAAGGAGCCTATGCTGGAGCACTGTGGCTCTGTGCCCTTTGCAAATCTGCTCTCCTGGCATTGAACCAACTCCCCTGCTCAATGCAGAGTGCCGCATCTTTGTGAGGACAGGCAGATGTTTTCCACCCCCAGCATCTCCTGTAGGTCTGCCTCATTTGTGGGACATTCTCTCATTGTGCTTGGCCATGGAGAAGCCTCCAGGTGGGCTTCCCTTGGGCATGAGTGAGTCAAAGTCCAGAGAAGAAAAGCAGTTAAGAACTCCAGCATCCAGTTTAGGAGGCAAGAAGAGGTGCTTAAGCTCAAGAGGAGAAAGTTATAAACTGATCCCGAAGCCCACCTACTTCTGTTGCAGCACGGGAGATGTGAGGCATTAGAGAAATGCTCCAAGGCCTAGTGAGGGTAAGGAAACCCTGGAAAAAGTGGTGTGAGGATGCTGTGGAGACTCTGAGCATAGATCTGCTGGAGACAAGCATAGGAACAGAGCTGGTCCTGTCATAGGATGGGTCTCTTGGACATCCTTTTGCCAAGTTTCAGTGACTGGGTGACCTGAAGTGGGAATGTGCCTGTGTCCTTAACCCTGTGGTCTTTGGTCATGGGCAGCACAATGATGCTGCTTTCAATGTTTCTCTGCTTTCCAATCAGGTTGCTGTGCTGTGCTCAGCTGGAGTGTCTATGGGGCAAGTGGGACCCACCCGGATGAGGGAAAGCCTGTGGGTGGGGAAGGGACACAGTGAGGTGACTCACTGCTGGGAAACCTGGCAGCAGGTTTCCTAGATGTGCCACTTGGGCATTGTGGGCTGGATGTAGCTGGTGAGACTGAAAAGCCAGGCTAGTCTGTGCTGAGCTAGAAAAGCACCTGGAAAAGCTGTCCTTCAGCTGTCTGGGCAGGCTTGGGTCAGCTTTGTGAGAGCTTTGTGCTCCTCCAACCAGAGACAGTCCATGTCCAGAGGAGGTTACAGCGAGCAAGTGAAGAGGACACGTTTTCACAGAATCACAAGGTTGGAGAACAGCATTAAGATCATCATGTCCAACCATCCCTGTCCTCTCCTAAACCATCTCCCTGAGCACCTCATCTGCCTGTCTCTTAAATACACCCAGGGATGGGGACTCCACCACCTCCCTGGGCAGCCTGTACCACATCCCAACAGCTCTTTTGGTGAAGAATTTCTTCCTAACATCTAATAACCTGCCCTGGCACAGCTTGAGGCCATCTCCCCTTGTCCTGTCATTTGAGTCCTATTCACCTGTCCAAGGGTCGGAGCACACTGTGCAGAGCTGAGTGCTGAATACTGAGTTTCTCCCCAGGAGTGGTGCTGGGCTCCCTGGTCCCTCTTGCTACACACATGGTGCTGCTCTCCAGGCTTCCTCGGATGGGTTTGGCTCTCTGCTCTGAGTGGGAGCTGCGATGCTCATGGTCATATCGCAGTCTCAGGCTGTGCAATGCCACGAGTCATCTGATAATAGAACAGTGATAGATTTGAATCTTTCTCTGTGAGTCTGTAGGAAGAGGTCTCTTCCCTCACCCCTCCTTTAATCCATGGCAGAAAGGCAGAACAAGAGCCCGTGGCCAGGAGCAAAAGCCAGACGTGCATTCGAAGGAGGTAGAAAACATGGACTTTGTGTTTTCTATGGGATGTTGTGTAATCACTAGAAATAACTGTGAAGGAGACTGTTGGGTTCTCCATCCCTGAATGACTGGAATCTCTTTTGGAAGAGCTGCTTTTGTCAGCTGTGAGTTATTGCTCTTGCTAGCCGGGGTGACTGGGTGAAACGCTCTGGCCGGGTCTTGGCAGGAGCCGGCGGGCAGAAGAGCTGAGCTCCGGCATGGGACGCAGGGACGCGCGGCAGCATTCCTGTGCAATCTGATGTCAGGGATATTCCTGCCAGGAAACCGGATCACAGGACCAGATGGAGAACGCAGATCCACTCGGTGTGAGTCTGTTTACAGGTCTGAACCAAAACATAGCGGGAAACAAAAAAAAGCAAAGCGATGTCCTCGGCTCTGATCCGTAGCTCAGACTCTTATGTGAACCAGCTGCCACGCTCAGATACAGGACAATCCCATCTCCAAAATCCCACTGTTATGAAGAGCAGAGCTAGGAAAACATCTGCAGCGCTGCGAAGGGCGCAGAAGTAGCCCGACTCACTCTTGTGTTTCGACACCTCTTTGGGGTTAACTGCAGCTCTGAAGAGAACAGGCTGTTGTTGCGTGAGATTCCTGGTGTTTCTGGCCAGGTTGAGTCTCTTGTAATCGCATCCCTGTCAGCTTTGGGTATAATGAGGAGAGCAGGGAGAGCTGTGAATCTAATCAGTGGTGGGGAGTTGGGATAAGCGTACTTAGCATCCTCACTGGACAAGGGGGTTCATATCGGTGGGGTGGACTCCTTGGGAAGGTCAGAGGTGTCTGTACAGGGCTGGCACCAAGGAAAGGAAGCAAAAAGGTTTGCAGGGCTGCGAAGGTGAGAGGAATCTCTTGCTGCCTGCTGTGTCTGCACTCCGTTTGGCTTTGTTCACTTGTCACCAGCAGGGGAGGAGCCCTCTGGAATCAGGAATAACCAAAGAACCACAGAAAGGTGGTTTCCCCCGGCATTATTCGTAGCATGAAGCCCTCATGGCTGGTCCTCTGCGACCCAGTCCCTGAGGCCAGGAGCCTTCCTCCACCCCAGCAGTCTGGGCATTTCTCAGCAGATGCTCAGCACTAACGTCAGAGTGCTCACGGACATGCTGTTGGCCAAGGAGAATGGAGGTGTGGAAGCTTCCAGATGTATTCCAGTCCTGAAAGGGCTGTAAAAAGTGTGCTGAGAAATGGTTTGGCAAGTGATTTGGTTTGGAGGAACCATGCTTTGCTTTGGTATGATTAATAATAGGGACAGGGGCTAAAGATTGAAATAATCAAGTTTAAAAGATTTAAAAAAGCTTTGCTGAGCTAAGCCATGTTCAGAACTCAGTCCCAGGTGTGAGAAGTCTGGAGGTCTCGGAGTTTGTCCCAGATTGACTCCAGGCAGTATTTAAGCTTCTGAAAACTCCTGGTGCTTTACCATGAGCATATTAAAACTCCCTCAGGCACAGCCACGGCTGCAGATCTGAGGTGTTTGGTGTCATTGCACAGTTACACCTTGTCATGCTTCACAGCCAAGCTGGGGGCTGGGGGAGTCCTGTCTGTGCTGCAGAGAACATCCCTGGAGACCACCATCGTCTTTACCCAGGTCCTTCTGAAAATGTGGCTGTTCACTGCTGCAGCTGGGAGGTACTGCAAGGCTTGGATGTGGGTACAGTCATTTTAAACCGGGCACAACATGGCTGGATTTTGCTCCAGGCTGTGTCCTAGCAGTTAATCCTGCTTTTGGGCAACTTCTCTGTAAAGAGAACAATTCTTGCACATCTGGTGTGCGAGAGAGGGGCAGGTACTTCCTGGGGGAAGTGCCCACCCTGACCTGAGCCAATTCTGTTGCCTGGTTTGAGGGAGTTGAGAGGATGCTCAGCCCACTGGGCTGAAGGTTGTTGTCATTAGCTGATACCAGGAGCTGCTTGGGAAGAAGTATTAGACTTTTCCTTTAACGATGGCTACAGTCACAACAGCCAAAGAGAACGGCACCTTCATACCTAAAAAGTTAGTCAGGCACTTCTCGAGTGAATTGGTTGTACCCTGAGAAATGCAGATACTGTTCAACAGCAGCAGGCAGGAAATTTCTATTGGATGCTGGGGGCGGGGGGGGGGATCCTCCCAATTAAAGCTATTAAGGAGAAAGCGGATACTTTGGATATTTTCTTTCCAGAATTTGTTTGCTAAAACTTTTAGAAGTCCTGTTAGAGGTCATTTCTGAACAGGCTTTTAAAGTAGAGAGCCGAAAGTCATCAGTTGGTGCCAGCACCCTGTGTTCGGGGGGATGCTGCGGAGGGTTTGGGGAGAGGCGGAGGGCAGAACGGAGGGGCTTTTCTGTAATTCTGGTGCCATCTACTGGTCCCAGTTACAGAACCGTCTGTGGCGGTGAGAAACGGGAGGGAAACACGGGTGGGTGGATGTGGCCGGGGTCCCCCAGGGCGCAGAGACGTGGTCGGTGCTGTGCCCCCTGTTGCCTTGGTCTCCGCTTTCTCATGATTTAAGAGTTAAAAAGATGGGTACAGCTGTACCGAAACATGAGGTTTGAGCTGCCTGGTCTGAGTCCTGGGCTCTCCCTTATCAAGAAAGGTGCAGGGATGTGATTGGGATGGAGGAAGCCCTTGGCCATGATGCTCCTGCTGCTGTGCACCTCCAGACTGGGATGTTTGAGGAGCACCAGGCTGAGCTGTTGGTTTCTGCTGGGGCGTTACAGCAGCGATGGGCTCTGGTCTGGATTCTAGAGTTTTGTAGAATCATGGACTCGCCCAGCAGCTTGGTGTCTGGCTGCTGGTGTTAGTAAAGCTCATTCCTCTTACTGAGCCACTGGGCTTTAGGGAGATTTTAGGAGCTAAGTTATCTTTTGCAGATCCTGGTCAAATTGTGGTTGAAATGGCCAGCGACTAAAAAAACTGCCAGGTGAATTGGAAGCAAAGAGTGTACCATGTATTAAGTGATTTTTTCCAGAAGCCTCATTGAAACCAGCTCTGGAATCCAGGCTGCCCATTTGAAAGGCACTTTCAAGGTGTTCTGTGGCCAGAGCAGCCCATCTGAGGACATGGTCTCTTCAGGTGGCTGGTACAAGCTCTGGCCCTCTCCTCCATCACTGCCACGCGTTGCATGTTGGCTTTGCTGTCCCTGTGGCTGTGCCAGACCCACACACCATGATCCTGGAGAGAGGATGTCCTGCCTGGTGGGGCTGCTTCAAACGGCTGAGGCTTGTCTTCACTGGCTTTGAGAGAAGCCAAAACCCTTTCTGTGAGAAAACTGGAGGTATGGGAGGGTTTTTGGTGATGAGCTGTACCTAAAAGCTGGAGATGGTGCTGCTCGCTTACCAGACTGCTGGGCAGGAGAGGATACCCCAGAGCTGCCCAGGCAGCTGCAGGCATTCAGCATGAGCATTTTTAGTGCATTTAGTATTATATTACTTCTGTGCCCGGGTGATAGACCCAGTGCAAGGGCTAGAGCAACTGCAAAACAAATGCCTGAGTGACAGATGGGGTTTGTGGGAGAATCCCTGCCCAGCCTGGGCTCAGCAAGCGAGAGGACATGAATCAGCTGGGTGTTAATGGTAGTCACCGGGAGCGCTTTTGCCTCCCCTGTTCGTGTAAGGCAAGGCCAGAGAGCCGTTAGCCAGAGTGAAACTCAGTGTTTGCTTTTGTAACCCATCCACCCTTCAGCAGGGATGAATTCCTCGGCTTAAAAGGAGCTTTTAATCTCCAGCTCCTGCAATCCTTCTAATGCTGGGATGGGATTTAGTCAGAATATTTCTTGCCTTTAATTTATGTGAAGACTCGGGTTTTTCTTCCTCTCGCTTTCGCTTCAGGAAAGCGTCTCTATTCATCAGGGGCACTTAAACTGTCTGCAGAGTAAGAGCAGTGTCTGAACTGGGAGCGGTCCGTGCATCCGCTGTGAGTTCGGCAGGCGCTCGCTCAGGAGCGAGCCCGCGGCCGCAGATGACATGTGGTTCGATACGCTCCTTCCCATCAGATGTTGGGAAATAAAACATGATTCCGATACAATGGTTTGACAGCGTTGGCTTGGTCCCACCGTGAGTCTCTGTGTAAAGAGAGTAAATCTGAAAGGCCTTGTAGTTCCCCCTGACAAAAAGCTAGGAGAGGTCTGCAGGCTCTGCGCTGTCGAAACACCGCCTGAGCTCTGGATGAGGCTTTCTCAATGGATGAGAATGGATGAGGGCTTCTGTGCGGTCTCCTCAAGTTGGGCGTTTCAGCCCATAGTTAGTCCCTGACTGCAAGTGGCTTGAGCATCAAAGGGCTCTGCAGATGGGCTTAGCTGTCACACTTCGTTTAAAATGAGGCCAACTGGCTAATGATAGACCACTGCTACCAGGGTGCCAGCTTTTGCCTGGCTCAGTAATGGTGTGCCTGAAGTCTTTATGGGAGGGCTGTCGCTTACTGCATGGACGTGCCAGTACTGCCAGACCAAAGTCCAGGCTTGGATTCCTGTGACTCCTTGAAGTACCAAGGCTCTTAAATTAAGCTCCAGATTCTGGAGATCCAGGGACGAAAGGAAAGTACATCTCTGGCAGTGTGTGTACATCAGGAGGTTGAAGCTGGCCGAGTCTCAGAGTTAAAATAAGCAGAGAGTGTGCCAAGAGAAGGCACAGTCTGTCCCGAGCCTGTCTCAATGCCGGGCTGCTATGGAGGCGGTGGTGCAATTCTGGGACAGTCCAGCTCAGGGCAGCGGCTGCAGCGCGGGCTGGCACAGCCAGGGTGAGGCCAAACCATCTGCCCCAGCCTGGTCAAAACTCTGACACGCTTTATTTCGAGCCAAGTGACGACTCCCGGGGCTGGCAGTTAAGCCGCGGAGGGTGCACGGGAGCAGGACTGACGCCGGGGCTGCAGATGTCGCGCAGGCGCCTGGGTTTTACGAGCAGCGAGCGCTAATGCGGGGCAGGCTGCCGGACGCGCTATGAGCAAGAAGTCTCCTTCCCCCCTCCCCCCTTTCATTTTTGTTGTTGCTGCTGCACGAGTCCCATGAAATATCCTGCCAGGGCAAGGTAAACCGAGGGTCTCTGCCCAATAAAACCCCCTCCCAGTGTTTGTAGGTCTGCTCTAGCTGTGCCACTCTGACTCGGGCTGGGGAGGGAAACAGTGAGGTTCAGCAGGGACAGGAGTGTTTTGCCACTCGCTGAGCAGGCAGGAAAACCTAGTTTGGGCTGACCTCTCCGAGAGCTGAGGCAGTGATTGTTTCTGGACTGAGCATCTCTCTCACTTTTTCCAGGTTTAACTGGAGATAGCGCTGGCCCCTGCTGCAGTCCTTCCCTTCCCCAGACCCTTTCCTCTCCACAGAGTGCGTGAGCTCAGGCACCATGATCGTCCTGAGTGAACACCAGGAAGGTTTCCCGACCCTTTCCTTCATCAAGCTGTAGTGGAAAGAGGTTGGAGGGCTTGGAGAGTTTGCTGAGAGCTCTTCCCTCCTCTCGGAGGGGTGGGAGTAGGCCCTCAGCGCAGGGGCCACATAGTTGTCTCTCATCCTGGGATGTAGCTGAGCTGTGCAGGATCAGGAGTTGATGGAGCTCCCAAATCACCACCTTGGATCAGGTAACCCACCCGTTGGTTTCTGTGCCCTCCTGACCCATCCATGCTGCTGGCTTCAGTCTATCCCAGCAGAATGTCCAGCTCAGAGCAATGAGACCCTTCCCTCGTACTCTCCATTAGCACTAATGAGCTGTGGGGCTAATGAGCCGAGGGTATCTTGCTCCAGATGGGGCAAGATGCTGCCGCAAGGCTCGAAGCCGCTTTGCAGAAAGCGACTCGCCATGTCTCTGTGGCTGAACTTGGCAGCCACATGAGCCAGAGGGTGGAGGAGATGGGTGTCACCAGTCCCAAACCGGGCGGCAGCCCCCTGAGAAGGGACAGGAAGCGCTGAGTCCCCAGTCCCCCTGCTGAACTGGCAGCTCGTGCCGAGCATTGTAGATGAGGCTGTTTACAGCATTTTATGGGGCATAATCTGTTGTCATCGAAGCCGATGGCAAATTCCGTACTCTCTGCAGCTGACGCTAAATAGGTCTTTTGAAGGTTGTAATTTCTTGTTTAACTGGTGCCAGTTGCAAATACTTTGTGCTGAGGAATAACCCCTTAGCGCCAAATAAAATACAGTGGAAGTCTGTGGCATGTTTTTCGGCGTATTGTTAGTTACATCCCTCCTGACAGAGCACATTCTATGCTGAAGATAAATGCTTGGGAGCCTCTTGCCAATTTTTGTCCGAAAGGGCTTTTCTTGGATGTCCTCTCTTCTGTGGAAAATGCTTTTCTGTTTTTCCAGCGAACATTTAATGAACTGTGCTTAAAAATAAAAAAAAAAAAAAAAGAGGACCTATTTCAGGACCAAACCATTCTGCTTTAGCTCTGGTCTGTGGCTCGTTGGGTGCTCCAGTCTTTGTTGCAGCACACTGCAAATCTCGGCATGTTCCTGGACCTGCACGAGGGACGTGTCGGTCCACCTAGAACTGCGCCGCTGTTGTCCCCCATGCCAAAAGTTGAAGGGCATTTCCAGCTGACCCTTCCCAGAAAATCCAGGCTCCAACCAGGCTGCAGGTACAGTTGTTGGCACATGAGGACACTGGATTCCCACACTGGGGTCTCAGTCTTCCCATTTGAATTCAATTTCTATGACCAAGGGGGAGCCTGGAGAGCTGGTGTGAGTGGTGTGGGGCTGGTCAGAGGGATGTGCCTGCAGGGATGTGGGCTGGCAGTGGCCTGTGGCCAGGAGCTTCATGTCTGGCTGCTCACCAGCCCCAGCTTGGCATTTCTGTCAGCACTTCCAGCACCTGAGTGGGACCTGGGGGTGTCGGGAGAAGGGCCTTCAGCCTAACCCATGGCATCCATCCCTGGTACCCCTTTCCTGGAGATGTACAGAAAGTTCAAAGAGGAGGGAGGAAGACACCTCTGATGAGGCATCACCTGCATCTTAACTAAAGCCTTTACTCCTGTGACCAAAAGGGTTGGTTAGATTTCCCAAGGGAAGTCAAAGGCTCTCAAGGTTTCTGTGGGCAGGCAGAAGCAGATGAACTTTCTTTCCTAGCAACAAGGTGATTTTAGAAGTTCCCTCAAAGGATGCCATTGGTGCATCAGAGTGGAAAGCTCATCCTGTGACCAATTTCTAAATTGACCCAGACATCCAGGCCCTGGGATGATGGTGTGATAGGTGGACAAGGCAGAGGAAGTCACTGCTGCGGCAGTGGGGCAATCTGTGGTCCCATGTGGGTGATGCTCGGTACTCAGTGATCATCACACAGCCATGGCTGTGGCTGACCCGGGGGGGACTGAGCCTGGGCTTTCAGAGCTGCAATGCTGCCCTGGCTTGGGGAAGCCCTGATACAAGGATATGGTGATGCCAATCAGCTGTTGGGGTGCTGTTAAACCGTGTTGGGGAGCCCTGTTAATCTGAAATAAGTCCATTTACCTTCACTTACGAATCAAACCCAGCAGCTCTCCTTCAAAGGATTGAGAGTGGAGCCAGCATCGATGTGGAGCCTGTTTGGACCGGTGATGGTTAGGAAGTGTGGTCTGCTGTGCAATACAAATTCACAATGAAGTAGCTGCTGTCTACCTGTGTGCCATATGCTGAAAGTGTTTTGATTACTTGTTGTTAATTTATTCTCTGTGCTAAGAAGCTGAACAGCACAACTGTAGTGTGAACGCATCCTACTTCTGGTTTATTTTGAAGTGATCTCTTTGCACTCCTGTAAGTACAGGACTGGACTACCAGATGTATTTTGAGTAGGGAGAGTGTTGTGTTTGTCCTCCAAGAGTGGGATGTCTAAACGGATGCATGAGAGGAAGCACGGAAGGGAGGTGGCTTGCTCACAGTCATTTAGAAAGCTGGAGCTGTGGAGTTTCCATGGCTGCCAAATCCCACCCTGCTCCCCTACCTGCATTCCCCAGCTTGGCTTTTGTGCTGGTTTTGTTGTCATCTCCCAAAGCTCTTCCCCCAAATACTGTTGTTTCACTGAGCTGGGAGTGTGGTGTGGGCTTCAGGGACATGAGGCTGGCAGAGACCTGATGAAGTTATGTGGTCAGTCCACCTTTCCCCAGGGCAAGATCAGATTGCACATGATGTTTGACCTCTGCCAGTTCTGGCATCTGTTCCTCTGGCTTGTTTTAGGGACCTCTAATGATGAATGTGAATCTGGTGGAAGGTCTTTTACTGATTTCAGGAGGGCTTTGGTCTCTCATCCCACAGGTCATTGGGAGCAGGAGAGGGATGGGTTTAAATCTACGCTTCCATACTGTGTTGAATTTCATAATGTGGCCCTGAGGCTAAGCATGCTCTAAATGTCCTCAGACATTGTCACATTTCCAGTGAAAAACATCACCTGGCTCCCACAGGTTTTGTCTGGTAGTTGGGCTTTTACTGAGATTTTTTTCCAAATTTTCCATTGCAGTTCTTTTTCAAATAACAGAGTTTCTTGGCTTAATTCTTTGTACTCATTTTATTTTTACTTGGTTATTAAAAATGGACTTAATTAAATAACCAGCAAATTATTTTGCCGGAGGGTAGATTAAAAAAAAAAATTTTCCATGGTAGGGAGGTGGAAATCCTGTTTAAAAATGTCTTGTTTAACATAATTTAAGTTTCTGGACATGACTGACACTAGGAAGTTTGAAAAAACACCCGTGTGAACAGGCTGGGGGACGGGAATTTGCTGAATTCGACACGCTGTATATGAGGAGGGTGCAGCGCCGCAAACTCGGCAGCGTGGCTTTGCCAGTGTGTCTAGACAGCCCATCTCCATGGAGGAAGAGAGAAGCTTATTTCTTGGACCCTCTCCATCGGTGGCGGCTCCGATGAGACCGGACTGCTTCCTTGGTCCCCGTTATCGATGGAGATTTTGCATCCGAGCTTTGGGGTCTCATTGAGCTCGTTCAGCCCTCGCTGTGTCGTGGCCGGTCGTCTGTGCGAAGCGATGACCGCTGGTGGGATGGTGGTGGTTGGAGCAGTGGGACAGGGCACAGCACGGGCACGTAGTCAGTCCTTCTCCAACTGTGCTACCTTGGGTGAGCCATCAAATCCATTGCTGGTTTGGAGATGCTCCTCTGTGAGGCGAGGATGTGCCTAGCCTGGCAATGGGCACAATTCGTTAGCTGTGGCCTTTAAAAACCCTTAAATTCTGTTAAAACGGGGTTGGAAGGGCAGCACTAGCCCTGTGCCGAGGGCAGTCAGTGCTTTGTGGATGAGACACCCTGCGCCTCCCTAACGGTCCCCTAAACCATCTGATTGTCCAGCCTGAAGTCTGACAGGTCAGCCAGGTGAAGGGCAGCAATTAGCAGATATCCTATAATATATCCATCACCCAGAGGCACAGGTTATTACACTGTATTCGGTGCTGCCATTTCCAACATGTCCCTGGCTTGCTCCAGTTCGCAGGAGTTCTGACAGCCGTTACTTGGCTTCTTCTGCCGGGAGTTGTGCTTTACAGACTGCAGGGAACGTCGTGGAAATACAGAGCTTTCCATTTTTCAGTCTTTTGATTTAAAAATCTCTAGATGATTGTTCAACTCTGGCAGGGAACCATTCAAAATACATTCCAAAATATTCATCATTCCAGCAGGCTAAGAAACATAAGATGTAGCAGTTTATTAGCTAATGCGAAGTGCATTCGCCGGCCAGAAGAGGCTGAGGATGGAGGTGGATCTGAGCCCGATTTCCCTTTGTAACCCGCAGACCCAGGGCACAGAGCACGCTGGAGCCTGTGGTCCATTCCCTCTCCCCCCTGTTTGCTGGATGTCCCTGCATCCAGCCCCCAGAGCCCAGCAACAGCCTTGTCCCTCCTCCAGGTTTTCACTATGGACATGGGAAGGAGAAAGAAATGGCCTGTGACCTCCTGTAGTGATGCAGGATGTAAAGGTCCTTTATCCTCCATCCAAAAAACGTGCTCCTGGTCGGGATGCTCAGTCCTTGGAAGCGGCAGGTGGGCAGGATGCTGATAGCTGGGTTCAAGTTCTGTTATTTCTGGATCTCAGATGCCATCGTTTTTCCAGTTGTGACCAAGAGAGACCCATAAAATGCATTAGCAGCCAGAATCTGGATTTCTAAGCAGAGCTCTGCAGCGGCTCCAGACCGGTTTGCTTGGTGAGGCCGATGGCCACGGTGGTCTGATTTGGTCGAAACACGTTTGTTCTTGGATGCTGATGAAAGGGGACCACAGCCTCCTGAGAGCTGGTTTCTGTGTTCTCGACGTTGTTTGCGCTTCCCCTTCTCCCGGCCCATGGCGCCCTGCAGTCCTGGCACAGTCATCCCTGTGCCATGCAATCCATAGTCCTGGATATTTCGACAATAAACAGATGAAATATCCATTGAGAACAGCGTTCCTGCCCACCAGTGGGGCCAGCTGGCACGCGCATCCCCTGGCCGCTGTCTGCTCGCGCGGGTCCTGTGTACCAAAAAACTCACCCCCCCCCAACCCCTGCGTCCAAGTGAATTTCCAGATCCAGTCGGGATGGGGCTGTTTCATAACGGCACTTCTGAGCGGCACGGTGGGTCTCCGCCGGGGCCTGGAGAAGCGGAGACGTTTGTGAAGGTGCTCGGCTGGAGCCAGGCTCTCCCGGCGCGGGCTGCAGATCGCAGGGTGACGTTCGCGGGCTGCCACAGCGTCTGGAAGCGAGATGGCCTAAAATGCCAGGTGGTTCCTGTGCCACGTGTGTGTTGACTGGAAAACAAAATGCCCTTCAAAGCAGCCCTTGGCTTTCCTGGCCAAATACCTTTTTTGTGTTTGGTTCCCCCACCCACCCCTCACCTTTATTTTTCTTTTTGTCTTTTGTGTTTTCTTTTTCCCCTTTCCTCCCTTCTCCTTTCTCCTTCTCCCCTTCCCCCCTT